>OZ038505.1:27931384-28036384 GCA_964036315.1 Acanthosepion esculentum
GCGCAATTTGTTTACATTTGGATACGCATCGAGCAGATATGAATATACGTGAGAAAATCATGGAAAATTGTAGTTTAAAAACAGTAAAATGACCTTGCTAACCGAAACACCCCTCTGTGTTGAAATCAGTAAAAGCACGTCAGTTGATATGACGGTTCCGTATAGGATACAGGTTCGATTCCTGTCGGAGGTCGCATATTTCTATGACAAGTTATCGGACATTCAGGTTGTTAATACTGTTTATTATAAACAGAGCCTTTACTTAAATATTTGTATCTATAAATAAAAAAGAATGTATAAACATAAAAAATATCTTAAAACAAAAATCAGTGTAAATCCTTTTTAAATAGAAGTTTTCTTGTGTGTAGGAATATTAATTAGGCTGGAATCAAGAACAGAGCAAAATAGATGTGCTTTAATTAAGAAAGAATTTGCAAAAATTTATTTTGCGATTAATTAATTTTCTAACTTATCTTGCATATAGTCTTAGTTGTCGTCCTAATAAATTCGATAGCTTGGGAATTTTGCAATTTTACAAATAAGCAATATTACAAAATAATTTAATCACACAGATTTGCTATTGGACATGAATAATTTAAAACTTTCCGAATAATTACGTTTCATCATTAAACTTTCAGTGGTTCCGAATAATGTATGTTAATTTAGAAGCAACATAAATAATAATCCGTTTATTAAATATTAAAATGACTTCCATATATTTGTTTTTAAATTCACAACGATCGCTAGCGACTTGACAGAAAGATTATTACATTTATTCATTCTGAATTTTCTTTGATTAATCAAATATATTAACAAAATAGGATCGTAACACATCAGCGCATCTGACAATCGTGACGAAGATATAAAAATCTCACAAACTGTGTACGATAAACCGTTGATCTGATGGAGAGTAAGAAAATGGAAAAAGAATAACAGGACCTTCCATGGGAATTACGAATCTTGGGGAATATGAGAATTTGTATCGGTTTCATATCAGGAACGGCATTTACAACCATTTCAAAATGCGAAAATTATGATCAAGTTACTTGAAAATTAAAGATAGCGTTGGTGCGGTCTGCTACGATAGTGACAAAAGTGCTTACAAATTTGCTGTCGATTTCAGGACACTTGCTCGCATTCATTTTTGTACAATAACCGCCAGATATATTATGTTAATATGCTAATGAATGAATAATGATAATAATGACGAGCACAGCCCACACTTTACGAAGGGCTTTGTTTGTTTTGTTTTTTTGCTTTTTTAATTTTCAATGGAAAATGCCATGATGCCATTTATGACGTTAGGTCTCTGGTTAAGATCCGGAAGGAAATCTTTATACAAGAGAAATCTAAAGAAATAATAATAATAATAATAATAATAATAATAATAATAATAATAATAATAATAATAATAACAACAACAACAACAAAAGAATGTGGCACATGGGACATCAACTATTCCCCGTAGTAGTTGGAGCCCTCGGATCGGTTGGAAAAGATTCCAGTAAACTAATTGAATGGATCACTGGAGGCCCATGCCTTAAAGAAATACAATAACAGTGTTCTCACGAGCACAGCCCACACTTTACAAAGGGCTTTATCTATGTAAAATATGTCTTTTTGTTGAGGCGTGTTAAATTTTAAATTGCTCAATGGAAGATGCCATGATGCCATTTGTGACCTTCGGTCTCTTAGCCGGAGCCGGAAATAAATGAGTACACACCAGAAATCAAAGGAAATAAATAAATAAATAATAATAATAATAATAATAATAATAATAATAATAATAATAATAATAATAATAATAATATTCGTTGTAGTAGTAGTAATGCTGATGATGATCACGATGATGATTCCTGATGTTGAAACATTTCCCACTGGATCTAATTCTTATCTAAACAAAAGCCTGACAGGTTTCCAGGACGAGGACACACTTAACTCTGGCCCTCCAGCTCTACCATCAGCGGATGACAAATATCAAAAAGTAAATAGGCAAGAAAAAATATAAATAAATAACGTATTTGTCTATGTTTCTGTAAGGAGTTATTGTAATTATTTACATTATTTATATTGTTAGGATTGTTGCTCTCATATTTATTGTCATATTCACGACTGTTCGGCCGTTTTATGCTCCAACCGTCTTCAGTTGATTGAAATGTCGAACTGAAACTTTTATTACCGGGGTAGATTGTTGTAAATGCTCCTGTTGTGAGTTCAATACCTGATACTGCAGGGGTGTACAAAACTTGGAGAGTTGAGTTAAAGGTAGATAGCAGTAACATGGCGCGTGGAACTAGAACAATCTGCCCCGGTGGACGAGATATAGGGTTCGGATCGAAATTCCAATCACCTGAAGAAGGTCGGAGCGTACAATGACCGAAACGTCGTGAATATGACAATAAATATGAGAGCAATGGTGTACAAAACTTGGAGAGTTGAGTTAAAGGTAGATAGCAGTAACATAGCGCGTGGAACTAGAACAATCTACCCGGTGGACGAGATATAGGGTTCGGATCGAAATTCCAATCACCTGAAGAAGGTCGGAGCGTACAATGACCGAAACGTCGTGAATATGGCAATAAAGATGAAGACAACACCCCGAACACTGTTAATAATGTAAATAAGTGACGTACTGTTTCTACTTTACACTAAATAAAACTGAAAAAACTTACGAAATATACGTAAGAAATGTGAAGTTGTTTTTTCAGCAGTCGCTTGTTTAATTAAGTGGAAGCAACAACAAAAACATCACGTCCTGTGATTATAAAAATTTCAATAAAAAAAAATTAACAAATTTTCAAAATATAAAACATTGGGAATGGAAACATCATGAATTTGTTATGTAAGTGCAGTCGTTGTCTCCGTCGTTGTCGCCGTCGTGGTTTACGTCGTCTTCTTTTATGTGCCGTATTTCTTCAGAACATGATCGCTCATGGCTCTCCACAATACATTTTCATACAAAAAAACCTTACCAACAATACATATTTATAGTAAAATTACAAATAATACAATTTTAAAGCAAAATGAATAACACTATATTTTATCTGAAGTTTAAAGCATACAATTGCATTCAAAATATGTTAAGTTGAAGACAAATCAGTGTGTTCAAAATATTTAGTTTTCGGCATGAAATAAGTCATAGAGACGTTGATATGCCGCTAATCAAAATCAACTAATCAGCCAAATGCAACTTACTCTATCGTCTCGGACAATGTGTTTTACGAATTCTTGCATATGATTATATCAGGTCATCCCATAAGTTCTGTCCGAATTTTGAATACAGAAAACAAGTGACCAAATGTTACATTTATTTACAGATTCAATCAGCAATGTATTTTCCATGATTATCTATGACTTCCTTCCATCTATTAACAAGCTTACTAATTCCATTACTGTAAAATTATTTTGGCTTTGATTCGAAGAACTCACAAATGTCAGTTTTAACCTCTTCCTGTGTTACAAAAGCTGTTTCTTCCAAATGATTCTGTAAGCTACGAATCAAATGGTAGTCTGAAGGTGCAAGGTCGGGAGAATAAGGTGGATGAGGAATTTTCACCCAACCAAGTTCTTCGATCTTTTCTGACGTGATTCTTGCTGTGTGTGGTCGCGCATTGTCCTGATGAAACATCACTCGTTTTCGATTCACTAGAGCAGGTCTTTTTTCCTCAAAGCTTGGTTCAAATGCTCTAATTGCTGACAGTATATTTGAGCATTAATTGTTGCATTAAGTGGTAAGAATTCAAAGTGGATTATTCCTTGGCAATCCCACCAGATTGAAAGAAGAACCTTTTGCCCATGAAGTTCCCATCTTGGCTGTGGCTGGGGTCCTTCCCCTTTACGAAGACACTGTCTACGATGCTTAACATTTCGATAAAAGATCCATTTTTCGTCGCCAGTCACAAGTCTATCCAAAAAAGGTGAAACAAGTTAGCGAGAATGGAGAGAAGAGCAGATGTAAACTCGGGAATTGAGGTTGTTTTCAGACAATTCATGTGGCACCCATTTTCCAAGTTTAGGAACTTTTCCAAGTTGTTGAAGATGACGATGAACAGTTGTATGGGTTGAACTGAGAACCACTGCCAATTCCTCAACTGATAAAGCAGGATTTTCTTCAAGGGCTGCTTCAAGAAGCTTTTCATCAAACTAAACTGGACGTCCGGTTCGATCTTCATCTTCAAGGGTGAAATCTCCACCTCTGAATTTTGCAAACCATCTTCTGCAAGTTCTATCATTCACACATTCCTCTCCATAAACTGACTGAATGTTTCTAGCCGCTTCGGCTTCTGAGTTTCCTTTCTTGAACTCATAAAGCATTATGTGCCTCAAATGATTCTTGGATACTTCCATGTTAGCAGGATTTTAATAAAAAAAATAATTTTGTTGTTCTCTGAAATAAAATTTGATCAGATTAAATGCATCTAAACATAAAAATAATGTTCAGCTCCATTAGACATTATAAAATACTTTTTAAATTTCGTTCATTTTAACAAAAAGTTAAAATTCGGACAGAACTTATGGGATGACCTAGTACATATATATATATATATATATATATATATATATATATATATATATATATATATATATATATATATATATATAGGCATAGGCGTCACTTAGACATTATAAAATACTCTATAAGTTAAAATTCAGACAGAACTTATGGGATGACCTAATATTTTCGAACCGAGATCATTTGCAGAAATATTTGTACTGTTTGGTTGTGACAATTTTTTTTCACACTACAGTATTCACTTTACATTATTCACTTACGTCATTATTATTATTATTATTATTATTATTATTATTATTATTATTATTATTAATATTATTATTATTTTTGTTATTTTTATTAAATGTCACACCCAGATGTTGACACTTCTAAACGTATTTTAGCAGATCACAGAGTAGGAAGTTAAGACAACAATGGACGCTTTTACGAGTTGTGTACACTCACTATCCGTTGACTCTAAATATGGCAAGAGCCTATTACGTGGCAACAACGACAAGGAAAATCCTGGCACCTTAAAGACAACAGTCTCTGGCAACAATAGGAAATAAAAGATGTTCATTCCATTGCGTTGGTGGTCGGTTTAGAGTGTCACATATATCACAGCCCTGTCCGCTACGAATTAGGCTTCTACGTGCAAAGCCAACAATAAAATAACAACCCGAGCTTCGAAAGTGATTAAAGACAGCGGATTCCACAACAAGAGAACTAAGGCAGGGTTCCAAAGAATAATTGAATCCAAGCCAGAAGGCATCAGACCTCGAAAATCATTTTAAAACTCCTCTGGAAACATAGAATTCAACAATATTGTAAACACTTTAAAAGGTACTTTCTTATTTTTACAATTTGAAATCGAGTCCGCTTTGATAAAATAAATAGAAGATTCACGTCAATTAACCATTATGCTAAAGTATTCTCTCCTGGACATGCAGCACATTTCAGCCGAATTTCCTGCGAAAACGTAAACGAGACATTTCATGAAACGCTAAAATCTATAAAATTACATATGCTAGGTTTTAAACTCACTCCTTGACAAAGACAAATTTATTTATACTATTTACGTTGTTCAGACTTTTGTTCTAATCTTCATTGTCATTTTCCCGACGTTTCGGGAGTTGTACGGTCCGGCTTTATTCAGGTAATATAGGCTGGAATTTCGGACATTTGTATTCAGTCTACGGGGGATAGATTCTTCTAATTCCTCGTGCCATGCCTTTTCTGGATATCTCAGTTCCATTTTCGCATTTATTAACTCAAATCTCCAAGTTTTTACTCACCTCTGCTGTGGACAGTTATGGAAATCACAACTCTTTGGGAAAGTCACCAGATGATTTCAACCAATGCATTTATCAACTAGGTCATTTATCCTTTGGGACTAAATAAAGGATTAGTTATCAAAATTCCAACGTATATCACCTGAAGAAAGCAGGGTAGTACAACGGCCGAAACGTCGGTAACAGGAAAATAAATATGAGGACAACAGTCCGAACAAAATAAATAATGTAAATAATTACAATACCTTATCTCAGAAATATATATAGATGTTAAATGATTGAAATGTGCTGCTCATACAAAAATGCTTTCACAGCCAAAAAGATCAATGCAACATATAGTCAAAGAGCTCTTATGAAACAGCCATGGGATAAATAACACCGAAATATGTACAAACCGCAGAACACATTCGTTCTGAAGGAAACTGTAGAATACAGAAACCTTTCATTTGTCTATACATGACCGAAGTCTCAAACCAGAAGTCAATAAGCAGAAGAAAATTGAAAACTAGCAAACAGTTTTCCTAGCATGCATGAATTATAAATTCTGAGGCAATAATAGAAAACAGGTAGATAACACATTGGACAATTTAGTGATCACTTTTCGATAAACACTTCATAATGTGAGCACAACAAGAAAATAGTGGAAATCTGCCATAGTGAAAACGATAATATATGGTGCCGAATCTTGGGTCATCTACAGGATAATTTAAATCACAACTGACTCCCCATCACTTTCAGTATAAATACCGGATTCTCTATATTGCTGATATTGCAAGAATGGATGTTACTATAAAGGATAAGGCTCTTCGACTCATTGGGGTTTATACGCCTAATGACCATGTTGGGCGGCCTGATTTGTTTCGGCAAGTCGAGCCGTTTTTCATGACATGTCGTCGGGTAGTTTTAGGGGGCGATTGAAATGCGTAGATCGGGTAGAACAACCGGGATGTGAAACCATTTCGGTGGTTATCGATAATTTTAATCTTAAGTATCGTAATGATAACCATCGGGAGGTAGTGTGGACATGGGTTCATGGCCGCTGCGGTAGGTGTATTATGGTTTACTTGCAATTCTTAACACAATTGAAATTCTCTTTTGAATTTGTTAACTTCTTATTTCTTTCATGTTCTTTGAGACAGATCATCATCAAATCTTCTGTATTTTCCAGGTATTTTTGGAGGCCGATTGTTGTAGTTTTGTAAAACATTTCTAGTTGAAATAATCCTCCACCTCCTTTGGATCTGGGGAATTAGGTTGATGTATGTGATGGCAGGTGACATCCATTCGCTTAATGTCAGTTATGATTCAATTAAGGATGTTGAACATTTTTCGCACTACTTGGACAGACAAAGTGTTTATGGCTGATATTCTGTTATGTGAATTCAACTTATAATTTACCATCAGACACACACGCATGTAGAATTATGTTTTTTAAGTTCTTCTTCATTTGGATATCCTGTATTCCATCTCCTCTGCTAATTCCTAGGTACCTGCAAGCTTTTTTCTTAAAGATTTTAACGGCAAGCAAGGCGGGGGTGTCACTAGCACGCAATGTGTTACAGAAAGTGGGAGCAAGAGTAAAGAGGTGGGAAAGAGGAAAGCATGAAAAGAAGGAAGTGGAATAGATTAATGCATCTGGAGATGTCGTTTGACATTACATTTGAGTAGTTTGAGATTATAGCTATCAGGGAAGTAGGTAAGAGGAAGGGATTTCCATAGACAGGAAGTGCGAGACATGAAGCTATTGCAGTAGAAGAGATGGCTATATGTAACCGTTTCGGCAGTGAAAGAGTGGTACTGAGAAGCCAACCTAGTAGCACATTTAAATTCATACATTTCGGGAACTAGCGAAAGTAGCTCGTCGATGCAGTTAGCGTGAAAGTATTTGTAGAAAAGACAGAGGGAAGTTCCCTAATTTTTGTGACAAAATCCAGATCAATTGAGTGTGTCTCTGTAATTCGCCATTTCTTGAATGTTACATTTGCAAAATTACCTAATCCGAAATCCATACCTATTCTTGTGAAAACCCTTCAACTCATTGTCGTCTCTGGCAAAGAGTTTGAGATCATCCATGTTTCCATAGTTATTACTGTTTAGTTCGGGCGAAATGGGGATTAAGTACAAACAAAGCAGAAGGCGTGAGATGGAGTTTCCCTGAAAGATTCCTCGTCAGATATTCAAACCACTAGAAATGGCTTGTTGACTTTTATAACTGCATTTACAATTTCGCTATAACGCTTCTCAAGCTCTATTCGAAATACCTTATTTTGTCGATTGAAACTATAAATCTTTTCATCTCGTGTTTTTCTCTGTGCCTTTAATTGCAGTTTCTGTTTAAATATTTCTTTATTGGCGGAATTTCATTTACTGCTTAAATTTTATATTTCTCCTTGATCTTCTTGCTGTTCTGTGTTGAAACATTTAAATTTCTAAAAAGCTCATCGATTATCGATAACTCACATCTGATCTCCTCAAATTTCTCGTTTTAATTTTGCCTTCCCAGTGCGCTCTTTTTGTCTGTTGTTTGATATTTCATTTATCTTAAGTTTGTCAGTCGGTGCAAAAACTGTTGCATATATGACCTTATTTACTTCTGTGACGTTTGCTTGTGGTCTGTCTGTTAATGTTTTTTTAATGCAGCGTTATATGTTTGCACAATATGTTTATTGCACTTTGTCATATGAAATGTTTGTAGCCAATCTCTTTCTGATGTTTGTAAGCCAGGTACTTTCCTGATAATTTGAATGATGTTTTTCATTTTAGTTTTCAAGGAATTCCGCTTTCAAGGAATTGCTTCATCTTCATCAGTGACAGAATCAGATCCAAGGCAATTGTTTACGTCGCAGCAAGATTCGTCCGTTTTAATTCCTGAGATATTATTATTTCGAATCTCATTTATTTTAGTTTGTATCTCATCTTCTGTCATATTATCTATTTCCATTCTTGCCTCATTTTTGTTTGGATCGTGCCTAATAGTACTTGGCCTTATATTTAGTTTTATTTTATCTATTTCTTTATACGAGAGTCATTATTATTATTATTTTTATTTCCTTTGATATCTGGCGTTTACACATTTCTTTGCGGGTCCCGCCCAGGGACCTAAGGTTAGAAATGGCATCATGTCATTTTCCACAGCAAAAAAAAAAAAAAAATAATAATTACATAGATAAAGCCCTTCGTAAAGTGTGGGCTGTACTTGTCAGAACAATTTGTTGTATCTCTTTGAGGCATGGACTTCCAGGGATCCCTTCAATCAGCCTACTGGAATCTTTTCCAACCAGTCCAATATTATTATTATTATTATTTATTTGCTAGTGTTTATCGCCCCTGCCACGGAAAAAATGGAAACAAAAAAGACACATTAACTTGTTAGAATCATAATCAAATAGCAACACAAATAATGAGGAAAGTAGGTATGGATAATTAAAAAACTCCCAAGACAAGCCGTAGTAAACAGGTACAGAAGGAAATTTCCAGTAACCTACCTAACGAGCTTGTGTGAATAGATGGCAGTGGAGAGACCGTGATGGATTCCAAAAGGACAAATATTGCTTAAATCTACAAAGGAAAGAATGTTGTGGAGAACCATGATTCTCCTACGTTCTGAAGTGACACGTCACATAAAATAAAATGAATGTCACGTGCGCCGAGTAATAGATAATTATCTAAAACAGTGAACTCAGTAAATCAAATAAAAAACAAAGAAATTTAGAAGATCGGTGATTTGGAAATGGATGAATAAAATGGATAACATCATCCGTTTACGTCCCATAAATATAAACGTAAATATATTGGGGGGAAAATAAAAAGAAAGTTCTGGAAATTGAAATGTAAAGTGGTGAAATTCGATGAAATCTTTACAACCAGAATTACCACGGAGAAACTTTTCTGCCTATCATCAAAATAGCTGATGCTGAACTCTAGGGAAGAAAGACGCTACGCTTTCTTGGCTTCACGTTTTCATTTATTATTATTATTATTATTATTATTATTATTATTATTATTATTATTATTATTTCTTCCGAAGTGTTTTTCTTTCTCAAGATGAGATTTTGCGTTATGTGTTTTCACCATCAGGTTGTCCGGCACCCGAGTGATGTGATTTTTCGTAGAACATTTGTGATGACAACTAATGCAGATTTCTGAAGTGATGAAATACTCAGGCCTTTATTCAGATTTTCTCATTGTTCGATGGTCCAGATGCCATCCCCCTAATTATATTTGTATGTTATTGGTGTGTATATCTCTGAGTATGACAACGGGAATGATAGTAATGGTAATATCTCCGTCACAAATTTAATTGAAGACATTCATTTTAACCTGTGTAATACTCTTATAACTGGAAGCAACAAAAACGAGGTTGTACAGAAGGATAGTGAGAATTCCGTGGAAGTAGTGAATAAGCAATGTGAAAATCTCAAAGTAAAGGGTAGCAGAAAGCAAACAGAATCAGAAAGAACACAGCTGAGATTTACTAGGCGCGAAATAAGAACTAAGGGCTTGGAAAACTTTACACTCACAAGGGATATCAAGCTTAAGAAAAATAGGCAAAGATCAACCTGACGAGATGTGAGCGGATGGTAGAACATTGGGGTGAGACACTTGGGAAAGGGAGAAACGTTTCTAAATGCCATAAATGATAGAATTTAAGTGGGTGGTGGGCTATGGTCTCCCACGTTCAAAGTAGACACAAAACATAGAGGAAAATACTCTTGTTAATCCAATAAAGAAAGAATATTGTATTTGAGAAAAATAAATGAATATGCTTGTCTAAAAAGTGATAAGACCCGTAGGTGTTATGAGGAGTAATGAATGGGAAGAACTTCTTATCACTGAAGACTGTGTAGACATAAATATGAAAACTTTAGGAGAGTAGAATAAAAAAAATAATTAGAAAATCTTTACCCTAATTAGCCTTGAGAAATTTTCTTGCTTAATTAGGTACCACGATCCACGTTCAACCATTTTGGATTTGCTCATCAGGGAAGATCTAATTAGATTAACATCAGGAAAAATTAAAAAGAAAAACAGCCCTCCTCCTTTTGTTTGCTTTTTTTTCAATCAATGAACCTCAAACGAAATATAAAAAAATATTTTGCAAACATTTCAAAATATTTCCAGGAATAATGAATACCAAATTAACCATTTATTGATTATCAGATGAAACCTAACAAGATGGAAATGAAGAGATAGCCTTTGCATTGACGGATAAATTTCACCATTTTGTGATTAGTTCAGTGCTTATTATTAGTCTAATACTCCTGTCGTCAGTCATTCTGAGATAAGATTAGATATATTTCCTGGGTTACACATCGTCCTGGGTATGACATTAAACTGCATCCGAGTCCTGGGCAAGACGATAAACTACATCCAACAGCAAGGCCTCTGGTAAGGCGGTTTTGAGGAGCGTGGAACCACCTCTTAATTGCTGGTGTTCCCAGGTCCACCCTGACCCGGGGTGTTAGCACCTGTTAGGGTCCCAGCTATGGAAAAATAGTTAACTCCCAAGGTGTGGCCACGTCTTGGGTATGACGATAAACTACATCCACGTCCTGGGTATGACGATAAACTACATCCGCGTCGTGGTATGACTTTAAGCTACACCTGCGTCCTGGGTATGACGATAAACTATATCCACGTCCTGGGTATGACGTTAAACTACATCCGTGTCCTGGATATGACTATAAACTACGTCCAACAGCAGGGCCTCTGATAACACATTTTTGGGAAAATAATGTTGCCAGCTGTATAATTTTGGAAAAATATTACCGGCTATATTTTTTTAAAAATAGTGTTGACGGCTATACATATTTGAAAAAAATTACCAGCCATACATTTTTGGGAAAAATAATATTACCAGCTATACATTTTTGAAAAAAAAATATATTACCAGCTAAACATTTTTGGAAAAAATAATATTACCAGCTAAACGTTTTTGGAAAAAAATAATATTGCCAGCTATATATTTTGGGAAAATAATATTATTAGCTGTATGTTTTGGAAAAAATAATATTACCAATTATACGTTTTTGAAAAAAATAATATTACCAGTTATACATTTTTGAAGAAAAAAGACGTTACCAGCTATACATGCTTGAAGAAAAAATATTACCAGAAATAAAAATTCTTTTTCGGCATTAAATGACCCATTGAGGTTGATGTGCCCTAAAACAAACCAAACCAAACTAAACCAAACCAAACTACACCAAACTGGGTTACATAATCACTTCGTTCGGAATTGTTTAAATGATCTGTGGACAATAAAAGAGTATTAACAGTTGGGAAATTAACTAACTTACATGAAGTCTTTCTCTCCAGAGAAGTCATTTGTAGATTTTATGGCAAGACAAATTATGTTGGGAGAGCTTAAATCACCTGTGAAGACGATAAAGTGATGAAAACCTTTTCAAAGATATGCAAATTACATGCAACTCGGGAAAAGGAGAAATAAATAAAAAAACAACCTAGAAGAAAACAGTAAATGCATATACTGGATTAAAATCCCCAAAACATTGATCACAATTCCCTGGAGAATTCACTATACAAAAATGGTGCCGTATTAGCTATCAAATGGCTTTCTGATGACAAAGATGTTTCAAGAGAACAATCAGTATCATAGCAGATTAGAAAAAAGTGGATTATATTACATTACATTGTATTAGCATTACAAGTAGGTTATATCAAAAGTACAATGTCGCCTGTTGAAATTTAACTAGATGTGACGGGCGGCACTGGAATAGTTGAAGTGACCATCCAAAACATCAAATTATGATTGTTAGAAACAAAGAAAAGAGTACTGAACTGCTATATAATATCAATCATATATGGCAGAGAAATGCGGAGAAATATTCTCATAGATGAAGTGCCATCTTTAATGCAACTGGGTTGTTGTCCTAGAGTAGTATGCTGGGAATACCGTGAACGGAAGATGTGAGTAATGAAGAAATTTTAATTTCCGCGACTTTTTATTTTTTCCACAATATATTTACGTTTGTATTTATGGTACGTAACATGGAAACACAAAAGACACATTTATTTGTTAGAATCATAATCAGATAGTAGCACAAATAATGAGGAAAATGGATTGGAGAATTAAAAACTCCCAAGACAAACCTTAGTAAAGAGGGGCAGAAAAAAACTTCCCGTAACCTACCCAACGAGCTTGTGTGAATAGATGACAGGGGAGAGACCGTGATGGATTGCAAAAGGACAAATATTGCTTAAATCTACAAAGGAAAGAATGTTGTGGAGGACCATGATTCTCCTACGTTCTGAAGTGACACGTCACATAAAATGAAATGAATGTCACGTGCGCCGAGTCATAGATAATTATGTAAATCAGTGAACTGAGTAAATCAAATAAAAAACAAAGAAATTTAGAAGATCAGTGATTTGGAAATGCATGAATAAAATGGATGACATCATCCGTTTACGTCCCATAAATACAAACGTAAATATATTGGGGGGGAAATAAAAAGAAAGTTCTGGAAATGTAAATCTGAAATGTAAAGTGTTTTATTCGATGAAATTATTACAACCAGAATTACCACAGAGAACCTTTCCTGCCTGTGATCAAAATGGCTGATGCTGAATTCTAGGGAAGAAAGACGCTACGCTTTCTTGGCCTCACGTTTTTATTTATTATTATTATTATTTTTATTTCCTTTGATATCTGGCGTTTACACATTTCTTTGCGGGTCCAGCCCAGGGACCTAAGGTTAGAAATGGCATCATGACACTTTCCACTACAAAAAAAATAATTACATAGATAAAGCCCTTCGTAAAGTGTGGGCTGTCAGAACAATTTTTTGTATCTCTTTGAGGCATGGACTTCCAGGGATCCCTTCAATCAGCCTACTGGAATCTTTTCCAACCAGTGCAAGCGCTCCAACTACAACAGGAATTGTTGATGTTCCCATGTGCCACATTTTTGAGATTTCTATTTCAAGGTCCTTGTATTTTGACAGTTTTTCGAATATCTTCAAAGACACATTGCAGTCTGCAGGGACTGCCATATCAAGAAGGAGGCACTTATTTTGTTTGTGGTCTTTAATAACAATGTCCGGGCGGTTGGCTTTGATTGTTCTGTCAGTGTGTATTGTGTAGTCCCATAGAATTGTAACAGGTCCTATCTCCGTAACCGGGTCAGGGTGGTTTATTATTATTATTATTTCTTCCGCAGTGTTATTCTTTCTCAAAATGAGATCTTGCATTATGTGGTTTCACCATCAAGTTGTCCGACAAGTGAGTGATGTGATTTTTCGTAGAACATTTGCGATGACAACCAACTCGGGCCTATGAAATACGCGGGCCTTTATTCAGATGTTCTCATTGTTCGATGGTCTAGATTCCAACGCCATAATTATATTTGTATTTTATTGGTGTGTATATCTCTGAGTATGACAACGGGAATGATAGTAATGCTAATATCACTGTCGCAAATTTAATTGAAGACATTCATGAAATGAAGTGTATGGATTATAGTTTCTACTACAAAGAAAGTGGTTTCATTATTTCGTGCCAGAAATTTGATGTTATTAGAATCCGATTAGCATATTTATAAATCTACCATTCGTGCTTGCATTTAATATTTCTGCCATGTTTGGTTTAGGGATCCTGCTGTAAATTTCCAAATTAATGAAAAAACCCAAAGAAAGATCTGTAATGTACTCAATTCTGACAAATCAACTCCACTTCAGTTGCTTTCGTATTAACGTCTTTTCTACATATATTTCCATGGCAACTGCTCTGACGAATTTTCCCCCTGTTACCCATACTACATGAATTTAAACGTGCTACTAGATTGACATCTAGATCCCACCGTGTTACTGTTGAAATAGCTAAATCCAACTGCCACGTCTACTCCAAAAGTTTATTTTTCTCAATTCCAATATGTAGAACTCCTTTGCGTTTTTTTACTTGCCCGATAATCTTCCAAAATGTAAATGCAACATCAATCGCCATTTAAATACAACATCAATCGCCATCAAACCCTGTTCATATTTTTTTCCTTTCCTAATCCCCCTAATCCTCACTATTCTCATTCTCTTTCACATTTACTCCCTATACGCCTTCCCCTCCTGCGTTCTAGTGGGATTATCGCCTTGCTTGTTGTGAAATGATTAAAACACATAATTATAATAAGCAGCGATTATAATTGTCCTAAAATATATATTCGTGCGATCAGAAATTTGTTTATATCCCGTACCTTCTTTTACGTTTATGCTTCTCCTCAACTGCGTATCTTTTGCTGTAAGCATATAACTACCTCAAGTTTATCGCTTATCTACCGCTATTGCCATGGCGGCACATGTTCAGATTGGCTCTGGCACTTTACTCCCATAGGAGTTGCAAATTTTCCATTATTATTATTATTATTATTATTATTATTATTATTATTATTATTATTATTATTATTATATTGGGGGGAAAATAAAAAGAAAGTTCTGGAAATTGAAATGTAAAGTGGTGAAATTCGATGAAATCTTTACAACCAGAATTACCACGGAGAAACTTTTCTGCCTATCATCAAAATAGCTGATGCTGAACTCTAGGGAAGAAAGACGCTACGCTTTCTTGGCTTCACGTTTTCATTTATTATTATTATTATTATTATTATTATTATTATTATTATTATTATTATTATTATTTCTTCCCAGTGTTTTTCTTTCTCAAAATGAGATCTTGCATTATGTGGTTTCACCATCAAGTTGTCCGGCAACCGAGTGATGTGATTTTTCGTAGAACATTTGCGATGATAACCAACTCAGATTTCTGAAGTGATGAAACACGTCAGAACTTTCCGCCTATGACACAACATGTCATGTATTCGGATAGGAACCCTCCACATTTCTTACGTTTTTTTTTTTTTAAGGAGAACAATTCAGACATCTTTTTTTTTCTCAAGAACTGCGACTTTCTGGAAGATATTCCTGCATGATGCTTGCCTGAAAACTACAATCTGAAATTCTTCGAATTCGGTCGTTAACTGTTTCCCTTATCATCCTAATCCTTTTCTTTCACTTCATATTTTTATTCAGGGACAATTGTTGTAATTTTTTTTACTGTCCTCTATCCATTCATACATAAATATTACGTGTGTTAATTGTTGTTTTCCCTGCACCCCCTTTTCTTACTGTGAGTATTCAATTCTCCAAGCCATCTCTCCTCATTATGTGTCCAAGATATTTCAACTATCTCTTTCTGATCGTAAGTGTACTAGTTTATTTTGTGTATCTGTTTTCCTTAAGATTTCCTCTATGCTCACATGTCCTCTGCATTGTAATCTCAGAATCTGTCTGTAGAACATAAAATGGATGCCATCATCCGTTTACGTACCATAAATACAAACGTAGATATATTGGGGGAAAAAGTACTAATGTCGCCTGTTGAAATTTAACTAGAAGTGGCAGGCGGCACTGGAATAGTTGAAGTGACCATCCAAAATATCATCAAATTATGAATGTTAAAAACAAAGAAAGGAAAAAAAATATGAACAGGGTTTGATTGCGATTGACGTTGTATTTAAATGGCGATTGATGTCGCATTTAAATTTTGGAAGATTATCGGGCAAGTAAAAAGCGCAAAGGAGTTCTACATATTGGAATTGAGAAAAATAAACTTTTGGAGTAGACGTGGCGGTAGGATTTAGCTATTTAAACAGTAACACGGTAGGATCTAGATGTCAATATTTGTCGCTTCAAGTCTCTTCGTCCGATGTGATTGAGAATGCCAAGCAGAATACTGCATGGAGAATATTAGACAAATGTTACGACAGTGTAAAATATCTGCACCATATAAGGGTAGCAATATAAGTAATGATATTCATTGGAGTACATATAATGATCTTTAAGGAGCATGCGAGAAAAAAAAAACGTTAAGATTTAAGAGTATTCAGTGTTACTAAAATATTATTAAAATGTGAATAAACTAGCTATCTTATGATCTTCAACAAGATCCAGAAATACAACTCATATGAATGCTTATTAAAAAAAGGAATCTAATGGCTAATAATAATGACAACGATACGCTGAAGTTATTCAGAGCGGATTAACATGAATCTGAATTTAAAACCAACATAAAAAATGATATTTCCATTCAAGTAGCATCTAGCAAGCAGTAAAAACAGTAAGCAAAGAAACACATTTTAAATGCAAAATCTGAAAAGAGAAAAGATGTAGCATTTTATCCGTTGGTGGTGTTCACTTTTAATCTCAGTGTTTAATTAAGAAATTGCGAAGGTCATTGCTTTTGTCTTTTTCAACTTGGTTTCGCCACTCGAAGCCATTTTTAGCAAGAGAAAATTCTTTTTTTTTACGAATGCGTTCTTTTATGTTCGGATTGAAACTTTATTTAGAAATGAATTTGAATTGTTGTTAATTTTCTTTATTTAACTATAATGTTTAGATTTTACAAAAGGATGCAAGAATAAGTATTTTCAAACTTGAATTCCCGTTCTTCTGTTTATAGTTTTCAGCATGTTCTTTACACAACAAAAAGACTGTGATCTCATTATATTCAGAAGACGATTTCTTTCTTTCTTTCTTTCTTTCTTTCTTTCTTTCTTTCTTTCTTTCTTTCTATCTATCTATCTATCTATATATCTATCTATCTATCTATCTATCCCTGTTTGTCAATTTATAAACGAGATATTTGGACATTTCAATATCGTTTATATTATAACTAATATATATATATATATATATATATATATATATATATATATATATATGATGATTGCGTCTAGCATGAAACAGCCTGTCGCCTCTGAGTGATGACTTCAATGTTCACTTTTATATTTATATTTACATACGCTCTATCTCTGATATTGAGCACTTTATCCCATAAGTATAGCACACCTTAAGACTATATTTCTCCATATATATATATATATATATATATATATATATATATATATATATATATATATATATATAGATAGATAGATAGATATAGATATATAGATAGATAGATAGATAGATAGATAGATAAAGAAAGAAGACGTTCCAGTGTGTTATATATGCTGGGATGGGTATCACCAACGTAATTAGCAATAGCTGGTTAGTTTCCTCTCTGTCACTGAGAGCCGTTGGTATGCCGCTTGCGTCGTATCGTAACGGTCCGGGTTCAATTCTCGATAGTGGATGCACACTGGTGATGAATCCAAGAAAGGACAAAACGGCCGTCTTCTGCATTCTGATAAGTTTTCTTATTCTAGACCCAAAGAACTATTATGTGAAATTAATTAAATCTCTAATTATTTATTTTTATTTATTTATTTATTTTTTTATATATATATATATATATATATATATATATATATATATATATATATATATATATATATATATATATATATATATATATATATATATATATATGTGTATGTATATATGTAATTCTTATACCCGTATATATATATATTTCTGTAATTACGTCTATAATTTTGATAAAATATGTCATTAATACTGCATAATTGAAACTGAATACTGTCTGCAAAAATGGCAAATTTGTGCCGCTTGAACTAGTCTCCTTATTAGAATCAAAACTCGTCTTCCTGAAAGAACACTGATTATGAGTAATACTTCCATAAAATTATAATTTTGGCTGACAATTTCGAATAGACTCCATTTCATAGATTCTGTTAAATGGATCTACACTATTTTCTTGTTAAATAGATTTATACCGTGTTAAATTTTGCTTGTTCATAATAAAATTTGTAATAACCAATTTGAAAATGTTTTCAGAATAGGTTTTTATTTACTGTGCAGTGTTTAGTGAGATTTGCAGATAATTATGTATTTTTCTAAAAATAATTAATGAAAAAAAATTATTTGCCTGGCGTCAATTTCAGTTAATAAGCAAATTAAATTCGTAGATAAGGTATATCTTTATTTGCGAATACGAAGATTGTAGATAACTGAATCTTATATTTGGTTAACACCTTATCCCATATTCATTCATAAAATATTTACATATTAATATGAACACCTTGTCATTTTCTAAGCTTCATAAGTATTTCCTGTATTGATTTTGATGACGTTTTATTATCTTTTTTCAATGTTCTCATTTTTGTGTCATTTTTCTCTTTGTTTCCATTTGTAAAAAACAGATTCTTTCTTCAAAGATGCTGTTCATTTCCATTTGAGAATTCTTTACATTTTTAATTTTTCTGAAATTTATTTTCATTTCTTTTCTATGGCACATTTTCTTCAATACTTTCAATTTCTTTCTGATCTCTGATCTGCTTTTTCGAAGTTTACGAAGTTGTGTTCACGTTATTCCATATTAGACACCATATTGTTTCGATTTTGAGGTTACAACATCTTCCCTGGTGCGGACATCAAAAACAAATCAAATAAGAATGTTTTGATAAGATATTTAGTAGAACAAACTGGATTAAAGAATATCACAAAAATAAATCGATAATAAGCAAGAAAAATATATGGAGAAGGAGAAGAATATTTACATTATTTACATCGTTCGGACTGTTGTCCTTATCATTATTAAGTTATTCATAACCTTTCGGCCATTATAATTACAGGCATTCTTCAAGTTATATATGTTGAAATTTTGAACCGGACTTTTTATTATGTCCCCAGGGGTAAATTATCCTAATTCCACGTGCCATGCCTTTTTCTGGATATCTCAGTAAAGTAGATACTCCAGGAATGGAAGCTTCCTGTGTAAAGGAGTGGCACGTTCTAACGATCAGATAACGGCAGTGTCAGATTGGTTTTGAAAAGTAACATAATGTTAGATCAGGGGTCACCAAACCACGGCCCGCGAAACGGGTCCGGCCCGCAATATCAGTTCACCGGCCCGCTGCCGCACTGTACCACAAAGGAACTAAAATATAGTTATTTATATGAAATTATCAATAAATCTTACTTAAACTTGCTATGTAGAAAAAGTTAAAACACATGTATGTAAAAATTCCAAAATTTAGCCAATCTGATTTTTGCATCTGACAATAATAGATGTTTTAGGAACATCAGTGAACTGGAAGGGAAGAGATTTCTGGAAATTTTAGTGTTTCAAAGACCTTTGCAATGTAATCACAGAGGATGTCAACTTTGAGTCTCCGAAGAAGATTATTTGTGATTTCGAGAGATTTCCAAAGCTCGAGCGAAACATACTTCTCTTCCAGAATGCTTTTAATTGTAATCTTGATGACATGCCAGTTGAACTACAGTTAGAAGTCATTGGTTTTCAAGCAAGTGACTTGTTGAAAGAGAAGCACAGAAAAGGAAAACCTCTAGAATTTTATCGCTGCTTACCTTACTTGTCAAAGTTGAAGAAATTTACCACTGGTATGGCATTAGTGCTTGAAACAACATATGTTTATGAGGAAGTACTTTACAAATTGTAGTATGTAAAGTCAGTACATCGGACCAGGCTGACTGATGAAAAATAGCTCTTAAATTATCCTAATTCCACGTGCCATGCCTTTTTCTGGATATCTCAGTAAAGTAGATACTCCAGGAATGGAAGCTTCCTGTGTAAAGGAGTGGCACGTTCTAACGATCAGATAACGGCAGTGTCAGATTGGTTTTGAAAAGTAACATAATGTTAGATCAGGGGTCACCAAACCACGGCCCGCGAAACGGGTCCGGCCCGCAATATCAGTTCACCGGCCCGCTGCCGCACTGTACCACAAAGGAACTAAAATATAGTTATTTATATGAAATTATCAATAAATCTTACTTAAACTTGCTATGTAGAAAAAGTTAAAACACATGTATGTAAAAATTCCAAAATTTAGCCAATCTGATTTTTGCATCTGACAATAATAGATGTTTTAGGAACATCAGTGAACTGGAAGGGAAGAGATTTCTGGAAATTTTAGTGTTTCAAAGACCTTTGCAATGTAATCACAGAGGATGTCAACTTTGAGTCTCCGAAGAAGATTATTTGTGATTTCGAGAGATTTCCAAAGCTCGAGCGAAACATACTTCTCTTCCAGAATGCTTTTAATTGTAATCTTGATGACATGCCAGTTGAACTACAGTTAGAAGTCATTGGTTTTCAAGCAAGTGACTTGTTGAAAGAGAAGCACAGAAAAGGAAAACCTCTAGAATTTTATCGCTGCTTACCTTACTTGTCAAAGTTGAAGAAATTTACCACTGGTATGGCATTAGTGCTTGAAACAACATATGTTTATGAGGAAGTACTTTACAAATTGTAGTATGTAAAGTCAGTACATCGGACCAGGCTGACTGATGAAAAATAGCTCTTGGTTGGATATAGAAATTCCAAAGCAAATGTTGATTCTACCATAAAAGGTAAACGCCAGTTTTACAAATCTCACTAATCGTTTTTTTTTTGTTTTTCTTTTTTTGCTGCTTATTTTGTGGGATTCTGATATGTGCGCACTGGCTGTGATAATCACAACTTTTCGGCCATTGTAAGTACCAGCGTTCTTCAAGTGATATAGTGATGTTCCAAGCGTAGCTTAGATGTGGCACAAGGCCGAAAGTAGGAGGCACCCATTGAGGATCGAACTCACTACTTGGTCGTAACTGTTCTAGGGAGACAAGCTTGCTAACCATTACACCACCCCTAGGTGCCCAGTTCTTCAAGTGATATATGTTGAAATTTTGAACCGAACTTTTTATTAAGTCTACGCGAGTAGATTGTCCTAATTTCATGTGCCATACCTTGTTCTGGATATCTCAGTATCAGTTAATTTTTTTAAATTTCTTTCGGCTCGTAATTCCAAATTATATCATCTGAAGAAGGCCGGAGAGTACAAATTAGCTGAGACCCACACTAAATGTTGCACAGTAAATAAAAAACCTCATCTGGAAATATTTTGCTAAATTGCTTTGGTTAATACAAAGATAAGGACAACTGTCCGAAATAGTGAAAAGAGATACACCTCATTTCAGAAATACAGACACATGTTTAAGGAGAAGCATATGGCCGTTATTTCATTTTAAAAGAAAATAGATACAGATTATTAAGAATCTTGGTGAATATATGAATGTAACAAGAATCTCGGCTTGAATTAAGCATCACAAAGCAAAACGTCTTTAGTGCATGAAATGTCCAGTGAGTCTCATTTCTCAACTGCAATTTTAATGATGCATGTCGACCAAAACAGAATTTACTTAAACATTCGCTAGAGTTTTGCTTCACATTGGATGTAGACAAGGGATACGAATTATAAAACCGCAAGTGAATAGTTGAAACATAGTGTTTAGTATTGCAGTATTTCCAGTTATAAGAAGGAATTCTCTAAATTCAGCCATTGATGAGGGTGACAACATAAACATCGGAAGATTTGGGTGGCAAATATCGCAATAGAAATGTTTGACGATAACTCCTATATTCCTAAAAGAACAATACTCGTAGAAATTCTGCAAAATATTGCCTTCTTTAACTTAATAGGTGAAAAATCATATATTGTGCGCATTCGTTTATATGTGGGGAGTTGTAATTGCTCGCTTTTCGAAAGGATTTAAGTTCCGATAATTTTTCACAATTTCTTGTCTTTTATTTACCTAAGTTGTCGCTTCTTTACCATTCCTCTTTGACGTTTTTCATTCATTCACCGACTCAAACATGTTAAGTATTTTTCTGTTTTCCCGTGTTTCGCTTTGATGTCAGTTTACATGTCTTGTGAGTATTAAATTCTACAACTCTACTTTCTGCATTAGGCTTCCATTAAATTTCCTCTGTCTTTTTCTGACAGTCGACAAGTTTGCCATTCCCATCCTCCTGATAACTTCCTTTTTACTTAGATTTTCTGAACATGATACCATCACTATTAGATAATAGAACGACATATTTATCGACAGTTCTCGTCACCATGTGTTAAGGGATCTTTCATCATTCGCTCGCAGCAAGGCTGTTGATCGGATGACTTTGAAGATCCTGGAAACACCACTTGATCCTCATTGTTCCCAGGACCACCTTGACCCACGGTGGTACCACCTGTTTGTATCGCAACTAAGAGCAAATAGTTAACTACTAAACTGGGGTGAAAACACTATGATAGTATAAAAATACTTTTTCGTAGTAAAAGAAAAAGTAGCAATACAGTTTTTGAAAAAAAGTTAGCAGTAGTAAATATTTGTAAATTAAATTATTAATGGGTCATTCCAGCCAGATTGAACAAGAGTCCGTCCCGAAGGTCCTCAGATTTAATAAATTTTCACTATTTGTTATCATTCATCGTAAGAGTGGATCCTGAAAATTCCAGCATGTTATCATGTCAAAGAGATTTTACGCCACTTTGAAGCTTCTGAAGTTATGAAACATTTGAAAACGTTCAATTTTCTTGTTTTTGGGAGACCGCTCACTGAAAACAACTTTCATTGCTTGCCTTTAGAACTCTTTTTCCTTCATCACAACCATTATGACTTTCTAAAATTCACTAAACTAATCACACTCTACCATCACTTATTGCAAAAATTCTGTCTATTTATTAAATTAGCAAAATCTTCCTTTCTCTGCCCGAATACTGGATTTCGGCTTGCTGCCACTGCATGAAGACACTGGCAAATCATTACATCTTATTTCATCATGCTGTGTGTATCAGAAACCTTTCAAAAATAAAACAGATTCCATCATACTGCAATTTTGGGCAGAGTACGGCAAAAAGGTCGAAAAATGAAAAAAAAAACCTGGTAATTTTTTGTTGATTTTTCAGCCGTTGTAACACAATATCACTTGGCGTAAAGTCTGTTTGACATGAGATTGTTAGAGTTTTTGGGTACTCTAATATACTAGTGAGCCAACCAAAATGAGCTGACTCATTTTATAGTTGACCAAGAGAATTGTCAACCAATCAGAAAGCTTAAAATACTCAATTCGACGTGTACAAAGGCTGCCATGTTTTTTTCTTTCTCCAGATATTCACTGCCAACCTCTGATATCGAAGACTGAACAGCTGCTTCTAGTGGTATTGGCGTTGTTTCATTGAACAAATTACTTACTGTGCTGGATTCTATATTCACAGACTACGGTGAACATGGTCCACAGAGATAGGATGCTGAAATTTTGCAGAATTAACTACTCTGATGAATGGATGGAATCTGATGACCTTCAAGACGGAATCTTGTTGAATTTGACAGGTGTGGCCATGATACTCACAAGAAAATTAACTTTCAGCATTAAATAACTCACAAGGGGTTGAAATATCGCTAAACAAACAAACCATTCTCATGTCTCTGTGCCGTTTTCATGAAAATTTCAATGACGTTAAATGATTGGAATGGCTTCGAGTTTCCCCAGATTTTAATCTAATAGAAAAGTCGCGGTCTTACAAGTAAAGTAGATTCCCCGTGATGGAAGCTTTCTGAAGAAAGGAGTGGCATGTTCTAAAGATCAGATAACGGTAGTGTTAGATTCGATTTGAAAAGTAACATACGTTAGATCAGGGGGTTACCAAACTACGGCCGACTGGACGGATCCGGCCGGCGATGTCAATTCATCCGACCCGCTGCCGCACTGTAGCACAAACGAGCTAAATTATAATTATTTATATAGAATTATCAACATTGTACTTAAACTTAATGTGTAGAAAAAATTAAAATAAATGTAAGTAAAAATTCCAAAATTTGGCCAATCTGATTTTTGTATCTGGCAGTGATAGAAGTTTTAGGAACATCAGTGAACTGGAAGGAAGAAATTTCTCTAATTTTTATTATTTTAAAGAGTTTCACACTGGAATCGCAGAAGATGTCAACTTTGAATTTCCGAAGAAGATTATTAATGGCTTAAACATTTTTAGAGAGATTTTCAGATCTCGAGAGAATTGAATGTGACATTCTTCTTTTCCAGAAGGCTTTTAATTGTAAACTTGATGACATGTCACTTGAACTACAGCTAGAATTCATTGATTTTCAAGCAAGTAACTTGTTGAAAGAGAAGCACAGAGAAGGAAAACATCTAGAATTTTATCGCTGCTTACCTAATGAAGACTTTTAAAAGTTGAAAAAAATGTGCCTCCTGTATGACATTAATATTTGAAACAACTTATGCTTGTGAGGAATATTGTCAAAAATGGAGTATGTAAATCGGCACATCGAACAAGGTTGAATGATGGACCAATTCTCTTGGTTGAATGCAGCAATTCCAAAACAAATATGGATTCTGTCTTAAAAGGTAAACGCCAGTTTCACAAATCTGACTAAACTTGTTTTGATGCTTAGTTTGTGAGATTCGGATATGTCCGCACTGGGGGTGATATAACTATCTTATTGTTAATGTCCTCTTCTTTGATAACTTTCTTTTAAATAAATAAGTGTGTTGCCTTTATGTGTATCCAGTGTATTACATTGAACAAAATGGTTTTCCGACCCGCGCTCGCCGTTCTCTCAGTTATTTGGGCCCTCTGTGAAAAATGTTTGGTGACCCCTGCTTTTGAGGAATTACATAAGAATTAGGAATTGACTTCAAATATACATCGTGCGATAACTTCGATCATCTTGCTGATGTGCTCTGATATGAATGCACCAGATGGTACCAGGAATGGAAGCTCACTATTACAGATACAGATTCTTCTCACTACTTGGAGAAGTCCTCCGTGATTTGACCATGTTTTCAAGGGTGTAACCATGACGGTAAGTGCAACACTGAGATCCGTAGACGTACTTCGATAGCCAAGGACGCATTCCAAAAGCTAGGCCGAGTATTGCAGGATAGGAGGATTTCTTTGGTAACAAAGAAACGTATACTGAACTGTTACGTGACATCAGTCTTTCTTTACGGCAACAAATGTTGGATTATTTCCTCAAAGATGAAGAAGAGACTTGAGGCGGCGGAGATGTGGTTCTACAGAAGAATGCTAAGGATATCATGGACCAAGCGTTTGAGCAGCGATGAGGTTTTGGAGAGGATGCAAACAAGGAATCTTAAAATTAACATCGGGAAAAATGCAGCTGAAGTTATTGGGTCACATAATGAGGAAGGAGGGCAGGAAGAATCTGATACTCATGTGTCGAATAGAGGGAATGACAGACAATGGAAAGCATCGCATGAGATAGCTAGCGGTCTTATTAAGCAATTGGATGACAGAACATGGTCCGGGGGAGGTGGCAGAGGGAAGGAACTTGTTGAGAGCTGCAAGGGATAGAGGGGGTGCGGACCCATGATCGCCTACGTCCTGAAAGGACATGGCACATAAAAAGATAGAAACATAACTATTACGCATGGCCTATTGCGAGTTGGTGAGGTTATTTAATCCATAGTTGGAGAATCTGTCTAGACTTCTGAGATGAGGTATTATGTACACTATTTACATTATTCGGATTATTGTCCTTATATTTGTCGTCATATTTATTAGAACGTTTCGGCCTTCTTCAGGGGGTTGGAATCTCGAACTGAACCCTTTATTTCAGTCACTGAGGTGGACTGTTCTAGTTCCCCGTGCCATGTTTAATGGGTGTCAGTTGTCAGTTATCTCCTGTTAATTCCCCTCTCCACTGTCTTAACCGGCTATTGAACTCACAGTCGTTGGGTCCTGTTACTGGATTTAACTAAAGCCTTCATCCACTGTGCCATGTGTTCTCAAGAACTAGAACAGTCTACCCCAGCGAAATAAAGGGTTCATTTTGACAGTCCAACCACCTGAAGAAGGCCGGAGAGTACAACAGTCGAAACGTTGTAATAAATATGGCGACAAAGATGAGGACAATAGTCTATATTTGGAGGTTTTTATTCCAGAGTTGTCTTTCTCCTAGACCGTTTGCCACACACTGATATAAGACCCAGTATATCCTATTTACACATAGTTGCGGTAGTAGAGATTGATTTATATTGTAGCAATATTAGTCAGCTGAGATCTTATTAAAGTGAAGAGAGCTGGATCTGTTGCAGAAATGGATTCGGAACATTTACTTTCGACCGATGACTAACAGTAAATGAAGTCAACTTTAAAGTACAGAGCAAGAAGTCACGGAAGGAAGATAAATTACTTTTTTAAAACGGAGATGAAAAGTCAAAATAAATTGTTATCTATAAAAAATGATCATCCTGTGAAAAGGCACACGGAGAGACAAAGGGGGCGTCGGAGAACGATAAACAGGGAAGACACCCGCTAACCTACTCACCTTCCCCACTTTACCTACGCCTCATCTCATATTCACTCAGTAAGGTTACAGCTTAAAACTAAAATTTGGTTTACTGCTAGAGATTGATTTCTTTTTCACTCGTGGATAATATTTAAGCTACATGCGTTTGATTAGAAGTTGGAGCCTGTCAACGAACCTTGTGTTTAGTCTGAGTTGCAAAGCAACGATACCTTTTCCAAGGATATTGGAAAGTAATTTAATGTAACCAGAATTCGAGCTCGGCTCTCCTAATCCTCATTCAGAGCCGCAATTCATTGCTTCACTGTGCCTTGTAAATCATGAAGCACTCCACTCTGAAGGTCCTTAGGTTAATAGAAATGCATCGGTCACGCCAACGGTGTGAGTAAAGATACACTCGTCATGGGATAAACGTGAAATTCTACCTCATATGCATCGTAGTATGGCGCACGGCATGTAGATAGCTGATCCAATTCTCCTTTATGTGCCGTGTCCCTCAGAATGTAGGCGATTATGACTCTCTACAACTTCCTTTCCCTCGTCATTTTCCTAAACCCTGTTCAGCCATCCATTTACTCATTTGAATAAATATGTTATGCGTTGTTTTCCGCTGTCCTTCCAGCCTTCAATTTTTCATGTGAGTATAAGAATTTCCAAGCCGTCTTTCCTCATTATCTATCTTAGTAACCTCAACTGTCTCTTCCTGATGTTAAATATAAGTTTCCTTTTGTTTCCGTTTTCTCTAAAACTTCGTCGTTGCTCACATATTCAGTCTATGGTATGCTCATCATCTTTCTGTATAACCATATTACTGCTGATTTAAGTATCTCCTTCATCCCTGAGGAGATTGTCGAGCACTCATTCCCACGCAGGAAGACATATCTTACATAACAGTTTAGTACCCTTTTTTGTTTAAGACGAAGTTTTTTTTTAATGTCTTGTGCCTTACACATATATCCCTTTTTTATATTAATCCTGATAATTGATATGGCAATGAATTCCCATCCACTGATTAGGAGGTTAAAGTGATTATAGAAATCTCATCTTATCATGCAAGCATTCGTCTGTGTTCAAGACATGATATACAAGTCTATACATCAAATTAACATCGATCTATTAAAAAACTACACAATTAAAGCTTTAGCCATTCATCGTAATAACTCTGACCATAATTTCGATTTAAAGAATGCAGTTTTAATTAAAAGATAAATTAATTTATTTACACGAAACTATATTGAAAATTTATTAATTTAAAAGTCTCCCACAGAGTTCAGAATAATACAAATTATATCTTTTAACAAAAGATATTGTGATATCGATGCGGAATACTAAAAACTACAACGATAGAAAAAGTGAAAAGATGGAAAACGTTAAATGATGTCGGCTTGGTGATGTATCTATATGTATCGAACACAAAATATTTAATAATTTAAATTAAAATTTAAGAACCGTTATATCTTCACCATTTCTAACCGGGGTTTGTTGTATTTCGTTCCCTCTGTTTTACACCATATAAACCTGAATGGGTTATTTAATGCCGAAAATATGTTTAGAATATGTTCTTATAAATAGAATATGTATTTGTAAGAATTCCTATTGGAGATCAGGTTTTATTGTCGTATCTTTGTAAAAAGGGTTTTTCGCTAGTATTTTATTTCCAAAATGTATGGTCTTGTGGCCAGAAAGCGACTGTTCTAACCACCTTGCCATTATTTACATTTGAAAACTGAAAATAATTTAGGTTCTTTTTATCGAAGCTTTCCGGATGTCATTATTGCATTGTCAATGCAATTAACTTTTTTTTTTATATAAAGAAGAGAATATTATTTGCGAATTGATTGAACCCTCTTCTTATCGAATCAATAACGCGTCTTCATCTTTCCGTTTCTAACCAATTCCCTGTCTTCCACACGCACCTATTCTTGGGCGTATATTGTTCTCATCTTTCCGGCTTTTTCTTGTTCCTCTCGACGTGTCTGACTTGTCCATTGATCAATCTTGAAGAGCCGATCATGATTGATTGTATTTCAGATCATTCATTGGCATTGGCCCATTGTATCTATCAGTGTCTCTAGTCATTGGATCTTGATGACCAAAACTATCCACAATTAATACGACCCATTAACTGAAATCAGTGCGTAGAAAGGAAGTGAACATTAGCCAAAGATGCTGCCCCGATGTTTGTCCGATTGTCTGGCTGAAAGAATTTCAGCACTAAAAATAAACGAGGCCATGACCAAAGAGTCAAGAGAATCTTCTCTGAATTTAAGCGTTTGTTATCCATTAATAAACTTGAAGACTTGGCAAACGACCTACAAAACTCTTTGAAGCGGCAGGAATATTTTCAGTAGAAAATGTACTATAGTCAGACATTTAATGTCTCTTTAGTACGAAGTAAATTCTTAATTGATAGCTCCAGCTGGCGCGAAAGTGAATGTTTGAAATTTTTTCAGGTCAATCTACTCTGAAAAACAAAATGCCGGCGTTATAACTAAAGCTTTTTTGGTTTTAATCATTTCACCGCCAGAAAGGCAATAAAGCCACTAAAACGTTAGTGTGTATTAGAGAGCATGTGAAAAAAAGGGAAGAAAATCTACTAATAAGGAAAGAGAAGAATGAAATAACAAGAATTAAGAAGACAGAGGATAACGATTGATATTACATTTAAATTTTCAAGATTAAGTTTGACTAGGAAGCTAGAAGCCGAAAGAGAGCTCCACATGCAAGGAGTGTGATGGAAGAAAGTGTTAGCAAAGAACTTACGGTTGTATCTAATCATGTCCAGTATAAAATGATGAAGCCTTACCGCAAATCTAGTACTGGACTTAAGTTCATATAGACTAAGTACTTATGCAAATAATTACCATGAACGTATTTATAAAAAAGAGGCACAGGGAAGCTAAATTACGGAGGTGGGAAAGTAACCGAAGGTAAGATGACAGGTAGATGTAAAATATTATTTAACCCCAGAACACTAACCATCAATTAAAGTTACACTACTACTAACCATGTGTATATTATACCCGATTTTGAAAATAAAATATATATATATATATATATATATGTATGTGTATATATATGTATGTATGTGTATATATATATATATATATATATATATATATATATATATATATATATATATATATATATATATATATTAAATGTAAGTCTTTATTTTAAATATTTTACATGCAGACATTTCAAACTTTGTACTTTGATTTAACATTAATAGGCACTGAAAAACAGATTATTTAGGTAAGAAAATCAGGTACGGAAAATTGTAATTAAAAATAGAAAAAATTGCGCTGGGTAATATATGCCCATGGTTAGTGTTCTAGGGTTAATTAGTAGAAAAACAAGCAGCCATTTTGAAGTTTAAATCCTCGCCATTGCACATTATCCTGGCAGTAAATTAATATAAACAAAAAAATAAAAAAATAAAAATTAAAAAAATGTTTGTCTTCCTCACAAAAAACTTATCATATAATTAAAAAAAAATTCCAAGTAAAAGTATGAACATGCCTCGAGATTATTCTTTACTTTATGGCAACACCACATGCAGCCCGTCCTGGGTATGACGTTTATCGGCATCCGCGTCCGGGGTAAGACGATGAACTACGTCTAACAGCAAGCCCTCTGATCAGGAGGTTTTGAGGAGTGTGGAACCACCTCTCAATTTCTGGTGTTCCCAGGTCCGACCTGACCCTTGGTGGTAGCACTTATTAGGGTCCCAGCTATGGTCAAATAGTTAACACTCAGATTACATTCGCGTCCTGCATATGACGATAAACAACGTCTAACAGCAAGGCTTCTGATCAGGAGGTTTTGAGGAGTGTGGAACCATCTCCCAGGTCAATCCTGACCCGGGGTGGTAGCACCTGTTAGGGTCCCAGCTATGGACAAATAGTTAACACTCACATTACATTCGCGTCCTGCGTATGACGATAAACTACGTCTAACAGCAAGGCTTCTGATCAGGAGGTTTTGAGGAGTGTGGAACCATCTCCCAGGTCAATCCTGACCCGGGGTGGTAGCACCTGTTAGGGTCCCAGCTATGGACAAATAGTTAACACTCAGATTACATTCGCGTCCTGCATATGACGATAAACTACGTCTAACAGCAAGGCTTCTGATCAGGAGGTTTTGAGGAGTGTGGAACCATCTCCCAGGTCCATCCTGACCCGGGGTAGTAGCACCTGTTAGGGTCCCAGCTATGGGCAAATAGTTAACATTTAGATTACATTCGCGTCCTGCTTATGACCATAAACTACATCCACGTGCTGGGTATGACGCTAAACTACATCCGCGTCCTGGGCAAGACGATAAACTACGTCCAACAGCAAGGCCTCTGATAATACGTTTTTGAAAAAAATAATATTACCAGCTATACATAAAAAATGATAAAAAATGAAAATGAAAATATGATAAAAAAAATATTAACAGAAATGGATTTTTGACAAAAGAAAAATATTACCAGGAAAAAAAAGTTGTCGGCATTAAATGACCCATTGAGATGTTGATATGCCGTAAAACAAAACAAACCAAACCAAACCACATGTAACTGTTCGAGTCTCACTAAAAAAAAAATCCGGATTTAAAAACTGACTTCTAAGTCAACCATGCTTTATTCCCTTAGAACGTTGATTAAACAAAGCCAACATGTGTTTTATCAAGCCATCATTTGCATGTATGCGGACCAAAACTAAACTTGGAGAAAGGTCAAATTGGAAATATCCGAACGGAAAGGTTTGTACTCTCTTTCACAACATTAAGCTGAAAGGTATTTTTCTTAAATACTACAATATACACTTTTGATCTTCCATAATCTTAAACTTTTAATATAAATAGACATCGTTAGAAGATCCATTTTCTCGAGTTCATTCGCCGTTTATGTATATATATATATATATATATATATATATATATATATATATATATATATATATATATATATATATATATATAAACAGACCACTTTAAGGTTTCCTCAAACAATTTAAATTTGAAAGAATAGAAATGTTACATCTAACTCAATCATGTCTCTGCCCCTCACTTCCTCACTTCGTTAATTTACATATACTTAGTACTGCCCGTCAAAAATGCGTAAATTTCTTTTCATTTTTCGTTTCAACCATTGGAAGTAAAGCCTGATGATCCGCGGTCCTTTAAAAGGGCTGTGGTGAAATAATTTATTACATGGAACCTTTAAGTGTTCTGTTTTTATTTAAATTATTAGCTCTGATTTACATTGAGCTCTCTGGATTTTATCCTCATTGGGTCTACCCATACGGATTACCTAGTTTTTCGTAAACTATATATATATATATATATATATATATATATATATATATATATAGTACTTGATATAAATATATATATATATATACATATATATATATATATATAGTACTTGATATAAAAACTTTGGTATATTTTAAAAAATCAACCCCATTATCAATTATTTTAATGCTTTATTTGCTACTTACAAACTTTTGTTGAAATTAATCTTTTTCTATATAAATGTAATTACAAGCTCATTGGATGAGTCACACTCTCTCGTTTTTTTACAGCCCCCGATTCCGAAGATCAGCCGTTTGACCACGTTCAGTACTGGGAAAATTTAATCATTTTTCTGTACTGAATAAACTTTACAATATTATTAAAATAAATCCTCTGATCATTGTTATGACGTGAACTGTCAAAATATCTGAGAAGCAACGAAAATGCGCCATGCTTAACGTTTTCTTAAAATAACTGAAATCAAAACCATTGTTTAAATAAACTGAGTGTCAATATTTTTGTATCATTACAAACTCTTGTTCATGGTTGATATACAGGGTGCAATGGGTAAATTTTCGCCATTTTATATTTACAATTTCGCGCATGCACGTTGTTTTTTTTTTGTTCTATAGACTGCACCGTATAGTAGGGTCAGTTGAGCACCGTTTGTGAGAGAAAAAAACCCTATCGTGCGATTCGGTCAAGCAGGAATTTGGGAACTACATGCTGTAGGGCTTGGCATTCGCGTTGAAAGTTCCAAATATGAATATTTCAGAGTGTTTGGTTGTCAATCTGAGGAGAGTGTAGAGGAGTCAGAAAGTGTTGAATCAGTTTAATGGTGATTACGAAAGAATCTCATCTCGGAAAACTCACTCTAATTGTTTTGATAAGAAAAGAATTCCCAAATTTGTTGGCGAAGTGCTTAGGCTCAACACAGAGGCCTACATCAAATACCGTCTTGGGTTAGGATTGTGGGTTCTGGAAGACCTATGTCTGGCAACAGGACTATGCACCATGCCACACAAGCAGAAATAATCAGTCATGGTTGTCAGAAAATTTCTGCGACCACATCAGGCCACCTAACCCCAGGCTACAACCCCCTTCACTATTTTGTGTGGGGCACAGTTGAACGAGTGACAACCCAAATCCTTGTAACACCAAAGACGAACTGATGGCAAGGATTATGCTAGCATTCACCAAATTAAACAAGAGAGGGCTCAAAAGAGTTGCAGGAGATTCCGAAGTTGTCTGGAGGACATTGTTGAAGCTAATGGAGATTTTATCGAATAAATGTTCTCTTTAGTATTTGAAAATATTTTTGTGTAATTTTGGTAAATACAGCCTTGGCCAAAATTATGGAGCACCAATGAAAAATAGAAATTATGATTCAAACTTATATATTTAAATGTTAAGAATAGTGGAGTAAACATTAATAACAACAATCAATATTTGGTATGTCCTCCTTTTGCCTTAATAACAGCTTTTATTCGTTTTTGCATATTATTTTTTATGGTTTATCAACACTTGGTGAGCTATTTAGAGCTGAGACATTTTAGAGTGTATGAAGAATTAATTTTTGCGAATTTATATTCCATTAACATTATTTTTTCAGAATAACATTGATTATTCTACATACAATCTTTAAAATTTAACCCATATCTTGGGGATGGATTCATTTTTTCTCATTATTATTTGCGCGTAAGTGAATATAACGATCCCGACTGGGATTTGAACTTGGAACTCCGATTTCTTATTCCTAGCCACTGTATAACTCCACACACACACATATCTTTTTTAAGAATATATATATATATATATATATATATATATATATATATATATATATATATATATATATATATATATATATATATAAGGAAGGGGTTATAGTAGTTCCAACGAGAGAAAAGTGTGTATGTTAAAAAGAAGTGAGAAACCGCAAAGGTTTTTTGTTGTAATGTGGATTTAAAAAAAATGTTAAGTTTTATTTTCCATAATGTTGCTACACGTGTTTCCGGTCTCGCGACCGTCATCAGGCAAAGGGCGGAGATTTCCACATATTAAAAATAATTAACTTTTTTCTTTATGTTTTTCAATGTTAAATATTCTCGATATGAGACATTCTCTTTTTTGTGTTAGTGATCCAAACGTCTTTCTTGAACTGGCAGTGAAAAGTTCTGCGTGAACGATTACAAAATAATTGAGATTGGTCCGAGAAATGAAGGAGTAGTTATCGGCATGCTTATCTTTTAATGAACCCTGTGTGTTCTTAGATCTATTTCCATTTTCATGTGCTTTAGTCAATAAGAAATTATCAGTCGTTTTCACAGATTTTAAAAGAACATCATTTACCACGAAAATAAAACACGTCCCACTTTAGTATCCGTGTGCCAGAAATTATTTTCCAACGTTTCTCAAATTTCTCCTTAACGGATGAAGGTTACTTTTAAAAGAGTAGAATTGAAAAAGAGGAAAATGAATACGTATTAGGGAATTTGATACAATTAGTTTCAGTCTACGTTTAAACTGTTGTTGTTTTCGTTTTACAGACCCCTACATTCTTTCTTTTCTTTCATTCCCTTTCTTTTTTCTTTTTCCTTCAGGATTTTCCTTCAGCGTTTTACTTCCTATTTCCATCAGGATTTTACTTCAGGGTTTTCTTTCCTATTTTCCTTTCGCTTCTTCCTTCCTATTTTCCTTCAGGTTTTGTTTCCTATTTTACTTCCGATTTTTTCTTTCATATTTTCCTTCGGTGTTTTCCTTCCTATTTTCCTTCATGATTTTCCTTCCTGTTTTCCTTCAGGTTTTTCCTTCCTATTTCCTTCAGGATCTTCTTTTCTATTTTCCTTCAGGTTTTTCTTTCCTATTTTCCTTCAGGGTTTTCTTTCTATTTCCCTTCAGGATTTTACTTCATATTTTTCTTCAGGATTTTCCTTCCTATTTTCTTCGTGTTTTTCTCTCGTATTTTCCTTCAGGATTTTCCTTCAGGTTTTTACTTCATATCGTACTCATGGATTTTACATAATTTTTTTAATTCATTTTCCTTTTCAATTTCTCACATTATTCTATTAATTTCCCCTTTTCTATACTATTTTTCTTAGTTTCACTCGTTTTCCTATTCATTCTATTAATCATCTTTTCTTTCCTTTCTAATTTCTCATATTTTCTTTCTTTTTCTTCTTTCTATTTTGTTCATAGTTTCCCTCTTCTTTTTATTATTTCTTTCTATTTCATTCATATTTTCTTTCGTTCTTTTTATTTGTTTTTCTTTCTCTCTTTCATTCGTCTACATATTTCTTTATTTTTATTTTTATTTCTATTTTCTTTCGATTTCCCGTTTTTCTTTCGTTTTTCGTATTTTTTTCATCTTATTTCTTTTCTGTTCCTTCTTTCCTTCATTCTTTATTTTTCCTTCTATTTTCTTTCGATTTCCCGTTTTTCTTTCGTTTTTCGTATTTTTTTCATCTTATTTCTTTTCTGTTCCTTCTTTCCTTCATTCTTTATTTTTCCTTCTATTTTCTTTCGATTTCCCGTTTTTCTTTCGTTTTTCGTATTTTTTTCATCTTACTTCTTTTCTGTTCCTTCTTTCCTTCATTCTTTATTTTTCCTTCTATTTTCTTTCGATTTCCCATTTTTCTTTCGTTTTTCGTATTTTTTTCATCTTATTTCTTTTCTGTTCCTTCTTTCCTTCAATCTTTATTTTTCCTTCTATTTTCTTTTTTCCTTACTTCTTTCTAATCATGAATGTTTTCTGCGTGTCTATCGTTCTTTCTCCTCCCATGTCCTCGTCTCAATTCGATCAATCTGTTATTCATTTAACCTCACTATTAACATTATATTTGCCCGCTTTGCACTTCTCTCTTTCTTTCCGCTAATGATTTTGCGAGTTCCCGCTTTTTTTCGTTAATTTCCTTTATTTTATTTGAAGTTTTTTCTGGTCTGAAAACTTTTTCTTTCATTAATTCTTCGATTTTCTTCTAATTTACCATTTCCGCTTTCGACATTCAACAGATGTAAGCGTGCATGTAGATAAGAAGGACAATGCGAAAAACACACACAAAAAAAAGGCACACAGAGGATTAGAATCAATCACAAATTAGGACTTTGAGAAACGCCAGGCACATGTGGAGAGAAATGAGTGTACCGTCAAGGTGGGATTTGTCTTTACTTTTTTTTTTCATTCTGTGACGAGGGAGGCTCACAAAGAAATATCTAGTGAAAAATATTAAGATTAAATTGGGCAGGGAATTCTGTGTTTTTGTTTTTGATGCTGGCGGGGTTCGTCGATTTTATCCCCTTTTTTGGAATGTATAAGGAAAGGCGTTTAATTGACAAGTAATTTAAGAACAACTGGACATGAAAAAAAGAGAATCAGGGAAGAAAATAGATTAAAGAATGAACCAAAGAGAGGATTAAAAAAAGAAAAGAAATGAAGCATGGATATTAGGGAGAAAAGGAAGAGGATAAAGATGGTAAGGTTTTAAAAAGAAAAAATGAAAAAGAACATAGGAGAGTAAAAAAGTTGAAAAAAAAAAACGAAATTGCAAAGGGAAGGGAATTTTGTTTTTATTAGCTGAAGGGGGGGGAGGGAGGGGCGGAGAGGAAGAAGAACGAAAAGGAGGAGTGAGAAGAGGAGGAGGAGCCAGAGGAAGAAGAATAAGCTGAAAGTGGAGTTGGAGGAGCATGAGGACGATGAAGAGGAGGAGGAGCAGGAGGAAGAAGAAGAGGAAATCATGATGATGGAGAGGGGGAGAATGAAGAGGAGGAATGAATGAAAATAAGAAAACGTGATAGAAGAGCACTTGAAAAAGTTGGAAAAAGAACAAAATTTCAAAGGGAAGGGAATTCTGTTTTTATTAGAGGAAGTAGGAGGAGGAAGAGGCGGAGGGTGAAGAAGAAGAAGAAAGAATAGGAGGAAGAAGAAGATTGAAATGAGGAGAAATAAGAACGAAGTGTAGGAGGATCAGGAGGAAGATGAAGAAGAAGGAAGAGGAAGAGGAGGAGCATGGGAAAGACGAAGAAGAAGGAAGAGGAGGAGCAGGAGGAAAAAGAAGAGGAAATATGACGATTGTGAGGCGGAAAAGGAAGAGTAGAAATTAATGAAAATAGGAAAACTTGATAGAAGACGAGCAAAAGGAAAAAAAAATGAATCCGAAGAAAAAGGAAAGAGGTAAAGAAAAAGTGCAAAAAATGAAGTAAAAAGAAAAAAAATAACAGATAAGAAAGATATACATGAAGGAAATGATTAATGATCTAAAGAAGGCGAAAAAGAAGGAAGAGGAGGAGGAGGAGGAGGAGAAGAAGAAGAAGAAGAAGAAGAAGAAGAAGAAGAAGAAGAAGAAGAAGAAGAAGAAGAAGAAGAAGAAGAAGAAGAAGAAGAAGAAGAAGAAGAAGACATTATTAAGATAGATAGAAGAGTGATAGAAAAGAAAAAGAAATATATTTAAACAGAATAAATCATTGGAAGCAGCACATGTCTGGAGGCGATTGAAAATAAAAATAAAAAAACAAAGAAAAGAGAGCGTTTACTCTTGAGAAGAAAAAATAGTTGAAGTTAGAAGAATAACTAAAAACCTAAATGCAGAAGAAGAAAACCCGAAAACAAATCACATCTACAGTTTCCCAAAATGTGTTTGACCATCATGAATGTTGGAACACCTTCTAAAACATTAATGCTCCCTGGCGCAATCGATCCTTTGATAAAACTTCTTTTTAAGCAAAGCCAAATATACAATTTATACAAAGATAAAGCACAACTGGTTATGGCTTAAATAAATTCTAATTTATACTTAATGAAAACAACAAAGTTGAGTCAATATGCTTATAAACAAACAGAATCCCGTTAAATAGAATGATGTTTATCAAAATAGGCACAAGAATCTTTCAGACAAGATATCTGAGTTTTAACAGTTACCGAAATAGTGAGCTTAACCGTTTCCTTATAAGGTAACATCCGGCTTTCATTGATCGGGCAGTTACCATTACTGACGGTTGAGATATTATAAAATCTTTTAATTAAATCTTCTTTTTCAGGAAAATGTGTTTCGAACCCCCACTGACTGTTATCTATCTTTCTATTATTGAAGGTAGGCATTTTTGTTTCAAATGAAGGTAGAAAATAATCACCTTGAATCATTAATTATGCTATTCATTTTAGCTGTCTTCAAGTGGTTTTTATTTATTTGGTAAAGTTCTTTCGGTCAATGAATTCTGATGAACCACACTTCTTTGGTCTCTGGTCCGAAGATGCTTGTATATAGCTGATAATTTAGACATATCTGAACGATTTGAGCGACATCCATTTATAAGTCTTGATTAAACGTGTTTATTTAACAACATTACTCTTGAGTTCTTGATATTTTGATTATGGAGCAACCCTCGGTGTGTGTGAAATTACCCCTAGTAGAGTTTATAATGTTTTCAAGTTCCTTATCTCCTGCAATAATTTTTTTTGTAAGTTTTGTGATGTCAACGATCTCTCGTTGCCACTTTTGTAATGGAAAGGAATACTAACTTTGTAATCGCAGATACAACTAAAGTAACGCCGTTGAACAATACTGGTGTCAGACGCCTTCGAATAACACTCGCACTAATAGTAATTGCTCGATAATACTCGTTCGAATAGTAACCACCGAAGAGTAATCCGTATAGTGATCAGTATAGGGATCCGAATAGTAATCTGTATAGGGATTCGAATAGTAACCAGCGAATAGTAATCCGAATAGTAATCCGTATAGGGATCCGAATAATAATCCGTATAGGGATTCGAATAATAATCTGTATAGGGATTCGAATCATAATCCGTATAGGGATTCGAATAATAATCCGTATAGGGATTCGAGTAGTAACCACCGAATAATAATCCGTATAGGGATCCGAATAATAATCCGTATAGGGATGCGAATAATAATCCGTATAGGGATTCGAGTAGTAACCACCGAATAATAATCCATATGGGGATCCGAATAATAATCCGTATAGGGATCCGAATAATAATCCGTATAGGGATGCGAATAATAATCCGTATAGGGATTCGAGTAGTAACCACCGAATAATAATCCGTATAGGGATCCGAATAATAATCCGTATAGGGATGCGAATATTATCCGTATAGGGATGCGAATAATAATCCGTATAGGGATTCGAGTAGTAACCACCGAATAATAAACCGTATAGGGTTCCGAATAATAATCCGTATAGGGATCCGAATAATAATCCGTATAGGGATGCGAAGAATAATCCGTATAGGGATTCGAGTAGTAACCACCGAATAATAATCCGTATAGGGATCCGAATAATAATCCGTATAGGGATCCGAATAATAATCCGTGTAGGGATGCGAATAATAATCCGTATAGGGATTCGAGTAGTAACCACCGAATAATAATCCGTATAGGGATCCGAATAATAATCCGTATAGGGATCCGAATAATAATCCGTATAGGGATTCGAATAATAATCCGTATAGGGATTCGAGTAGTAACCACCGAATAATAATCCGTATAGGGATCCGAATAATAATCCGTATAGGGATCCGAATAATAATCCGTATAGGGATTCGAATCATAATCCGTATAGGGATTCGAATAGTAACCACCGAATAGTAATCCGAATAGTAATCCGTATAGGGATCCGAATAATAATCCGTATAGGGATTCGAATAATAATCCGTATCGGGATTCGAATAGTAACCACCAAATAGTGATCCGTATAGAGAAGAGAAGAGAGGAGAAAAAGTGATTTGTATAGTAATAGAACATAGAGCAGAAATAACAATCAATCTAGGCGTCACGTGACTGCCTATATATGCATTTCCTCTATGGTCACGTGATCCACTTAATTCAATAATGGGATCGCCTGTGTAATGTCAACGAATACTCTTTGTCACTTTCGTAATGCTCGTTGTAGTAAAGATTTTGTAGTCGCAGATACAACTATAGTAACACCGTTGGACAATACTGGTGTCAGACGCCTTTGGATAACACTCGCACAAATAGTACTTGATCGATACCACTAGCTCGAATAGTAACCACCGATTAGTGATCCGAATAGTGATCCGTATAGTTATCAGTATAAAGAAATAGTATAGAGACTCGTAATCTGTATAGTAATAGAGGCTAGATAGAGTAGAAATAGTGATACAAATAGTAATAGAGGATAGAATAGAAATGATGAACAATTAGACGCCACGCTAATTCCCATATATACATTTCCTTTACGATCACGTGGTCTACTTATTAGAAATGGGATCACCCTTGTTGGCTCACTGGTGATCTGTGTTCAAACTCCAGTACTGGCAATGACACTTTATTCCTATATAACAATAAGGCATACATATACTTAAGTATTTTGAAATGTTTAGAATTTATTAATTTCATTTTCTGAATTTTTATGAACGATTCAGGAACCCTGATATCACTGATTTCGTTCTACTTCCAGAAAAATATTTTTTATTATTTATAATATATATATATTCGAGCTATTGTTTTCCTTGATGATGATGCTATCACAACGTTTCGGCTGTTCTCTTCTGCGGCCTTCTTCCAAACTAATTGAATTTTATATTTAAAGAATACGGCCATTTTAATTTATGAAACTGTCTATTTTTGTATAATTGTTTCGTTCATCATTATTATTTCATCTTGCAGATATGGGATGCGATATGTGTCTCGTTTCGTATTTTTTATTCACTCATTCTTTACTGTTCAATTTAATATGGAGTGAATTCGAAAGAGATAAATATGGCTGGATGCGACATGAATACGAATTCTATCTTGTTATTTCATGAAGCTATTTCGACATTATAATTGGCTGGTCCCGATAAAGAATTGCCATCGGCGAAGCTGCACTCAAGTTCATTTGTCTTGACCACCTACAGTAGAGATCGATTCTGCTCCAAAGATAAGTCTTTCTTACGAATAAGTGAAATTATTCTGTGATGAAGAGCAATAAACTCTCTTTATCTCCTTCTCCATCTCAAAGACACACAAATTGTATAGAGAAAAGAAAACTGCAAATGGAAATAAGTAATTCTCTTGCTCAAAAATCATTGATCATATTTAATCAACTCAAAGGACATTTATGAGTAATATGAACATGCCGCGCATCTATAATCATTGTAAATTATCTCATATATACTGAATGGCAATTGGGCGCTTGACGTGGTGTAATTGTTAGCGGTCTTGTCTCGCTAGATCAATCACAATTGAATAGTGAGTTCGATTCTCAATGGATGCTCCCATTTTCGCTGATTTAACACATTTAAGCTACACTTAGAAAATTATTTGGGAACTGCAACGTGATGCAATAATAAGCAAGGTTGTCTCGGGAGATCGATTAAGACTGAGTAGAGAGTTCGATCACCAATCGTTGATATAACGCTTACTAAATCGCGATACTGAACTGCAATTTCCTGAAACAATAAAAGACACTCGTTAAATAATTATGACTTAATAGAAACTTGAGAGAGTCTGTAAAACATTGGATTCTATTTGTAGGATAGCTGTTAGAATTTCGTTTTTCATGGTTTATTGAATTTATCTGCATATCAATACACGAAATTTATATTTTTTTAAATTTCCTTTAATGTACTTGAATCCATAGATAAAAATTGTCCGTATTTATAAATGAATCTACAGTCAGTTTTTCTTTTATCTGCCATTATTTCTTATCATTATAAACGTTTTTTAGAGGGTACACATGTTTGAGTTACTACCTCTATGCTGGTTCGATTCTTGACGGAGGCACTATGCTTCATTAGTAGGACTTATTAGTTTAGGAATTTTGGGATTAACTTTACTGCTTAAGAAAATAAAAAAAATGGATAGTACCTCTAACCACTAAAAATAACGTTTATAGTAAAAAGAATAAAAATTGATTTATAGATAAACAGTTGTCTTCCAATCGATAGTTGGCGCCTTTTGTGGAGTCTAACGATTTCGTGATAATCGTATTAGAGGTCCCACTAACAGGAGAATTGCATTTCTCTCAATTCGATCTAAATCGCCGATTGATATTCCGAGATTGAAAAGAATTGGAGACTCTCCGGATTTTTCACTGCCCATCCATTCATGTTTTACGCAGGTGTTCTTTTGGCAAAACGACACATCATCCAAGTTTTTCAGCCATGATTCTTGGTTGTATTTACTTACCTGTGTCTACCGGCAAAAATCGTTTTTGAAACGAAGGACATTTGACAAAGCCAGATTAAATCCTTTATAAGGCGATATATGGTGATTCCTAAATTAGATTTTGCCTACTGTTTCGAAATATGGAAGGGCGCTAGAATATTCTTAGGAATTCAAAATAAATGTGACTGTGGTGATATTTCCTTAGAGAGTCTAAATTTACTTTAAGGAAGAACCGATCGAAGTCGGGATAATTGAGTCTTTGTAATTTTACAACCCTTTCATTAGCTGCATCTTAGTATGCGCCTCGCCAGAGCTACATAGGATTTTTAACGCAGGATTGTCCTTCTTCTAGACTGGTTGTCACCCAAGGAAGAAGAGCCCAGTCTGTTTAACTATTTAACCCATGGATGAAAGGTTATGGATTCATAATTTTCCCAATGGTTTTTGCGCAAAAGTGAATGCAACGAAACTCGGCTGGAATTCGACACATCTCGCACATGATCCAAATCCGTTTAACTTATCAACTTTCGAATTTTTACAGAAAACACATATTGTAAATGAAAGAATATAGGCATATGATACAGTGAAGATTTTTTTTTATAGTTTCGAGTGTTTACCGCAACAAACTGCGTCATTTAGAAATAAATAATACAATCTTATTGTCTGTGCCATTGAGAAAGACACTGATCAATAAAACTGAGAAGTACAATGACTATTATATTAGTATATAATATATGAATTGTTATACATTAGTATTCGGTTTGGTGCATAATTACCAGGCGTTTTTGTAGGCGAGTTATTTGTTAATAAAAAGTGCTGCTTTGTTTACATTTTAATAAAAATATTTTTTATTTTCAGGTTATAAAAATGCGTGTCGATAATCATACGCTCCGGAATGATCATTTAAAGATGTTAATGTTAAATTGTTATGTTTCTTTTTCATAATAAATATTGCCGTCTGATTATTATATACAATTATACAGTATTGTGTCAGTAAACATGCAGCAGAAATTCTCAAATGGCTATTCTTGAAATTCCGTATTCCTTAAATTCTCTATCTGCATCTTGGATTCTTTGGAAAATTTTCACATACATTCAAACAATAAATGAATGATGGAATTCGCCCAAAGTATCTTCCGTCTGTAATGTGTTGAACTAGGTACAACTTAAGTAACGCCGTCAGACAATACTGGTGTCAGTAGCCTTCGAATAGCACTCGCACTAATAGTACTTACTCGATAATTCTCGCTAGAATAGTGATCCGTATAGTGATCCGAATAGAGAAATAGTGAATAGAGTAGAGAATAGCGATCTGTATAGTAATAGAGGATAGAGTAGAAATAGCGATCAGTATAGTAATAAAGGATAGACTAGGAATGGCGATCAATTAGATGCCAAGCTAATTTCTACTTATGCGTTTCCTCTATGGAAATTTCCGTCATGTTACCAGTAAATCAAGTTAAACGATTGTTTTGCTTTGGAGTACAAGCTAGAAAATGTGGTTCACAAATTGTTGAATCTTGACTCATTGTTGAATCTCGCCTAATGCATGGAATAATAATACAACACAAAATGTACGTAGAACAAGAATGTATTATAACAAGAAAGTGTACACAATAAGTACATATAGTATTTCTGTATATTTCTGGGAAGACGTTCCTGGAGAATGTGTTGACTAGTCGCAGTCGATCAGAGTCTCTAGTTGGATCTCGTGATTCCTCTTCCTCTCGTCTTCCGGTACCAACCATTATTTATATAGTTGGTAGTCACCTATGCAGATTAGGTGGATCCTACCACAACACAAATCATAACTCACGATTGATTGGATGATTTTCTTTTACGATTTATCAATCCTTTGTGGTCTATGTAAAATCGAAACATATATCGAAATGAAGGGTGTTGCTTACAGTGTCCTTTACTAAAGAACTGGATATCTTAAACTTTGGCATATTAATGTGCACAGTAAGTACCAATATTTTTGTTAGGCTGTGTTCAGCGTAAACATGTTTGACGATACCTAGTGAAGGTTATTCGATCATCAGGAAAAGCTTCATGTTATAAGACAGTAACGCAAGAAGTAAAAATCTGTTCCCTTGTGTTTTTGATGTTGAAAAATGGCATGAAACAATATGGTGTGGTCTATTGTATAACTTTCATTTGCTCGTAGAACCTTTATTCAAGAAGAACTAAGTGTTAGAATTTGCAGTGAGACGCATTGAAGTTTATAGGCAGGGATACTTCGATAGTCTTGCGAGACCTATTACGACAGTAGTGAATTCGATCCTCACTGACTACCCCAGATTTTCGGCCTTGTGCCACACATAAAATACACTTAGTAAATCAGTATGGGGACTTCAGCATAGTGTAATAGTTAGCAAGCATTACGGCTGAGTAGTGAGTTCGATCCTCATGAGAGATCGATAAGTTCCGCCCTGTATCGCATTTCAGCTACACAGTCAACATAAGAATCCAGAATTACTTTGAGAACGGAATGTCGAAAATAACCATTAATTCCTGTTTCAATCGTTGAATAATTGGTCTGTACCAATTCCTCGAAGCATCAATGCCACTTAGATATTGATCTTTCACAACTGACAGAGATGAAAATAAAATGACTTTTCTATTATAAAAAACAGATATTCAGTATGGATTATGACGTCTCTTGTAAGTTATTGAGATTACTCCGGTCCTGTCATGTTTTGAATAATCATTTTTCCAGAAATAGAGAAAAAAATGAGTTTAAGAATTATTGGCGACACAGTGAACAGACGAAACGGAATTCCTGTTTTCTTTGTAAAATATAAATAATAAAAACAAATGATTTTCTTGGAGTGCGAGATTATAAGTTCACGTCCTACTAACCAATATCCAGGATGCCAGTGCCAAATCGGTGAAGAAGTTTGCTTTGTTACATGGCAGAATATTTACAATTTTAGATTTTGTACAAACGCACATCAACAAAAGATTGATAATCCACTTATAATATATATAATCAGCGATAATCCACTTTTCAGAATTTGGAATTGATAGAAAAGAAAGACTAAAGGTGAATGAAAGTTGGAACCAAAGTTGAACGGACTTCAACTCTTTTTACATAAGGAAGGGATTAACATAAAACCATAAATATAAATGGAAATGAAAAAAAGTTTAACTTAATTGTCCGTCAGATTAAAAGTAAATCGGATTATGAACAAAGGATTGATAGAAAGGCAAACAGATAGTAAATAGGAATAAGACGTTTTGATCAAAAATAGTTCGAATTAAGAGCTCGTCGGACTGTAAGACTTAGAATAAAACCGGTCGAATAAATTGAGTAAAAAACAAATAAATGTTAAATCTGAGTAAGATCTGTTCAAATGTTGGTCGGATTAAAAGTAGCACGGACTACAGAAATATGTTCGTAGTCTAAATTTATAAAACGGCAAAAGATACGTATATTCTCTTTCCTCTTCCTCTTCTTTTTATTGATTTCTTTTTTTTCCTTTTTTACTTTAAAGAAATATTTTTCTGCCTTTTATGGAAAATTCTCCAAAAATGTAAAAAGAAGTGATGTTACATAAATTGTAATTTTAAATAAAATCGTTTATTAAAATCACTGGTCGAAACAAACGTCGAAACAAAATATGAAATTTTGTAGTAGTAACTTGAGTGTTCTAATTTTGAAGTTTATAATATATATCTCTATCTATAAAAAGCAGGATATGTGTGTGTGTGAGTGTAACGAATGCACGGCCGCAATTTTCAACGGATTTGAACCAGAATTTACAGGCACATGCTCCAAGTTAGAATAAAGGCCAAGACCGACTTAGCATTTCCCAACTCCCATCGATACTGGAAATAATCGAGTTTTTCATGCTTCTACGGTAGTTTTCATGTAGTTTACGGCCATTTTCTACTGGCCAGAGAGAGAGAGAGAGAGAGAGAGAGAGAGAGAGAGCCTATAGCTGGCTGCCACGAACAGGCAGGAATATTCTGTTGGCCAGTGTATCGCAAATACAAATAAAGTTATAAATTTTTTAATGCGCACACGGACTTTATGGACACCCTATATATTGGTTGTATTCAAAGAAATTCGGATTACAGGATTTTTATCCGAAGAATTTTTTAATCGAAATGCAAGAAAGAAGAAGAAAACTATTTCATATAACGATTGTTGGTTCCAAAGATTGCGGACATGAGTTAGTTTACCTGAAGAAAAAGAATGAAAGAAAGAAGTATACAAAAGAAATAAATAAAAAGAAACAATGAAGGAAAAAGGAAAAGAAAGAATGAAAGAAAGAAAGAAAGAAGGAAAACGTAAAACGAAAGAAGAAAAAGAAAGAAGTAAAAGGAGAAAAAGAAAGATGGAAAAGGAAAATATAGAAAGAGGCAAAAGGAAAAAAAATAAAAAAATCAAAGAGAAAAATATGGAAAAAGAAAGGATAAATGGAAGAAAGAAAGAACGATAAGGGAAAATAAGGAAAAAGTAAAAAGGAAAGAAAGAAGGTAAGGAAATATGTAAGAATCTATAGGCCAAGATATAAAGAAAGAAAAAGAAAAAGAAAGAAAGCAAGCAGGAAATAAAGAGGGCGATAGAATCAGAAAAGCGGCGATCGGAAAGAACAGAAAAATAAGAGAAAAATGAAGAAATTCGTGGGATGAGCAGGAAAGAAAGTATCAAATTACACTAAATTTATCTCGACAAATTCAAATCTTTCTCACAGAGTTCATATGTATCGATCTATCTGTTGATCTGGCTATTTATAGTAGCCCACCCTGCACCTCCATAGACTGTGCTAGAAAATGACTGTTATTTGTAGAAATTCGCTATTGTTGATTTTTTCAAGGTATTTTAGCGACGAACAAAGTTTATAAATATTTAACATTTTTCTTCGCCTTTTTTTAGCATTTTTAACTAAGTAAAATGTTTTCTTCACAAAACTTGAAAAAAAAAGAAGTTTCTACTTACAAAAAATCTGTTTCTACTTACAAAAAATCTGTTTCTACTTACATCTCAACAAGCAAAAAATATGAATAAATACACGCTGAAGACCCCAAAATGGAGCAGGCCGAAATATTAGTTCTTCTCCAAGAGTTTCAAAGAATCAAAAGAAGCCGATTGTTATTCTCTGCCAACAATTTTCGTAAGTGGCAAGAGAATTTCTATTAAATGTGTTTAAACAGCCGACAATATGGTATTCAGCATCACACTTCAATGGGCGATGTTTTTCGATTGAAGACAAATTGGTAGGGAAAAAAAAGGCGGGAAAATAGGCGAGAAGTTTAAAAGTAAAACGTCTGTAAAAGTGTAAAAGAAAATGTTGAGAAAATAAGAAGAAAAAGAAACTTGGAATAATGAATAGTCAAATAAGAGAAAAAAATTTTAAAAAGCGAGAAGGAAACGAGAAAGCATATTTAATATCTATATCGACTATATCGGATTTTATGTAAGTTTATGTTTTCGGAATAAAATTGTTATTAAGCAGCCGATTTCGGTAAAACTTTCGGGATATACAATCCTCGTATCTGAACTTCCTCATATGCAAAATCCTCATATCCGATCTTCTCCGTGTTGCCATTTCGATGTTGTCGAATATGCTACATTCTAATATTTTGAAACTTCTCAACCCATAATGTCTCCCACAGAAGAAACTTCAACTGGAAGAAAAAGGAAAAGAAATTCTTTCACGTGATGTCAGAAATTAGAGATTATTGAAAAAATTGCACGAAGCTCCTAATTTGTTGAATTTTCAAGTTAACTAACAAGGATTGTGGAATCTGAACGAAACGCTAAAACTTGCGCATGAAGATGAGCCACTGAATACTCTCACTTTGGATGACTTAAAAGAAAAGATAAATGAAAAAGGCTAATGAATTACAAATGCATTCAACGTTATAATCGCTTCAAAAGGATTTGAATTGTCAAGAAATAATGTTGAAAATATGAAAGATAATGAAGAGTGGGGCTAAGTAGTGAAAGCTGTTGATGAGGTTATCAAATTTATGGAGAAAATATCTTTGTTCAATAGTACAGTATGCACATGTGCATTTAATTTGCAGAAAGGCCTTACTTAAAGAAAAAACAAAAAGCTAGAACAACGAAAAGCCAGCGAAATGAGTAAAGAAATAAGAAAGGCAATTGAAAATAAAACTTATTGAACATTAAACATTGCGAATTAATATTTACTTTCGTGAGACACTTCATTTATCATATATTGCAATAGATTCTTGAGTTTTGCGTAAGTTATAGCTATATTAGACATACGACATTTTATCCGAACCCGTCCTCATATCCGAACTTCTATCAAGTTCTAATATCAGGACTTCTACTCTATTAGATTTCTATTCCATTTATATCATTAACTTCAATATCTGTTTTTTTTGTATGAATGATTCATGTAATATATATATATATATATATATATATATATATATATATATATATATATATATATATACAATAGATTCTTTTAGCAAAATGATAAATCATTACATTATATAGTAAAACCGAAGACATGGCATACATTGTCAGAAAAATTTTAAAACAATTTGCCATGTGTCTATATTTCAGAGATGAGGTATTATGTACACTATTTACATTATTCGGACTATTGTCCTCATCTTTGTCGCCATGTTTATCACAACGTTTCATCCGTTGTACCATCCGGCCTTCTTCAGGTGTTTGGAATGATGAAATAAACCCTTTATTTCGCTCACTGAGGTAGACTGTTCTAGTTCCACGTGCCATGTCCAATGGATGTCAGTTATGTTAATTCCCCTCTGAAAGTTCTATATATATATATATATATATATATATATATATATATATATATATATATATATATATATATATATATATATCCTGTCCTTGGATCTAACTAACGCCTTTTATGTTATAGTGGAGAAAGGCGTAAGTTAGAGAGGACCAAAAGAGTGTGAGTTAAGGCAGTGGAGAACTTTCACCTGATTGTGATTTTGCTACATGAATGTATTGTTGTACATTTTATTATAACATATATTATTGTTCATGTTACTATATAATAGGTTGTTTGTAATTTTACTATAAATATATTGTAGTTCATTTTGCTTTAAAAATGTATTGTTGGTTACTTTTTTTATAAAAATCTATTGCTGGTATTTTTAATATAAAATGATCCAGAAGACTGTACTTGCAAGCAACGACGAAGTTTTAAGGATACTGAAAAAAAAGCACAAATATAATTAGATTGGTTTGTTTTGTTTTACGGCATATCAACCTCAATGGGTTATTTAATGCTGACATGGCTTTTATTGCTGGTAATATTTTTTCTTCAAAAATTTATTCCTGGTAATATATTTTTTACAATTTATTTCTGATATTAAAACTTATTTTTACATTATTTTTACACTATTATAATGCCTTTTACCTCAGTTTCAGGCTTAACTATTTGCCCATAGCTGGGACCCCTAACAGGTGCTACCACCCCGGGTCATGGCGGACCTGGGAACATCAGCAATTAAGACGTGGTTCCACGCACCTCAAAGCCTTGTGATCAGAGTCATTTCTGTTGGACGTAGTTTATCGTCTTACCCTGGACGCGGATGTAGTTTATCGTCATACCCAGGATGCTAAATAGAATTAGAATCAGACAAAAAAACAGGGGAATTATCTAGGCACATAATGAGTAAAGAAGGTTTAGAAAATTTGACACGCGCAGGATTTTATTAAAGTCAAGAGGAACTGAGGGAAGGCAAGGCATAACCTGCTTAACAAGCTTCTGTAAATGGTTGTCAGAACACAGATTAGGAGAGATAGGAAAAAAATACTGCGAAAATAAAAACATTGCTAAAAGAACAGGTTCATGTGGAAAATAATAATCGTCCTCTTCTTGAAGGGACACGGCATACAGAAGAAATTTTCTTGTTTTGATATCTTCTGCCTATTTTGGAAACATTCTGCACACGTTATCTGTTTATATGCATAATACAAGCCTCTTGAGAGATTTTATTTCGGGACAATCCGCTTATTACCTTTTCCATATTTATGAAATTTATTTTTGTGACAGTTTTAAAGACAGATTTCGATTTATTTTTACATTTTACACAATTTTCTAAAGTTGTTTTTCCCAATACTCAAAACACTTTATAATATTTTGCTTCTCTTTCATAGATTTCTCTCGTCAAATAGGAGTTTTTATATATGTGAAATGGATGTATAAATATTAATGACGTCACACACTACGAAATGGACAATTAATTTAATATATTTTATTGTTATACATTATATATATAGACACAAATATTTATGTAAATGCTCTGTTTATAATAAACAGCATTAACAACATTTACCGGCCTGAGCGTTCCAGAGATTTCATAGAAATTTATCGGACGTTCAAGCCGGTAAATGTTGTATATATATATATATATATATATATATATATATATATATATATATATATATATATATATATATATATATATATGAAAACTCTGAATCCGAAACCTGCGGAGGGTCGTTTGGAAAACTTGTGGTACGTAGTGCACCAGGTCTCTCCATTCGGCCCTTCAAAAAGTCTGGTTGGTTCTGCACAAAAACATCACCACAACAATCCCATCATAGGTGCTCGTGTCTAGCTGTCGCTAGATAGGAACTGAGCTGCTTAAATCTCATATGTCGAATCCGACAGGAGAGTCCACCATGTATGTATATATATATATATATATATATATATATATATATATATATATATATATATATATACGAGGGTCATTCAATAAATAAGGTGAATTTTTTGGTATATGGACTTCTAATACAGAGAGAAGCTTACTCTTTTTTTTTCTTTTTTTTACTTCTTTTTCACATGGATTTAATTTCTTTTGCAGATTAAAAAAAAACTTTGGAGGTTTTGGCTAGTGATAAAGATGGCCGACCAAGAAGTATGCTCCTGGATTGAAAAGCTGTTAGTTATCAAGTATTTGGTTGCTGAAGGTGCAAACCAGTTGAAATTCATAGGAGAATGTCAACTGTGTATGGTGCCACATGTTTCAGCCAAAACAAATGTCTACAAGTGGGCTAAATTGTTTAAAGAAGGACGGAGCAGTGTTGAGGATGAAAACACCTGGGATGCCTACAGAAGTGAGGTCTCCTGAGATGATCGAATCAGTCAGTGACCTCATTCAGTCTGACAGAAGGGTGACAGTGGAGGACTTTGAGCTTATCTGTTGGGACAAACGCAGGGGTCATCAGTCAGAAGGAGTCACCTTGCATCATAACAATGCAAGACCTCACACAGCAGCCCAAACGGTGCAGACCATCAAAGAGCTGGGCTGGGAACTGCTCCCTCATCCCCCTTACAGCCCAGACCTTGCCGCTTCAGACTTTCACCTGTTTGGTCCCTTGAAAGCGATCACGAGAGGCACGAAGTTTAAAAGTGACGATGAAGTAAGAAGTGTTGTGAGCGACTGGCTGAGACATCAGTCCAAAGATTTTTACGCTGAAGGAATACGGAAGCTTGTGCACAGATGGGAAAAAGTGTGTGACAGTGCTGGCAGACTACGTTGAACAAAAAAAGTAAGCTTCTATCTGTATTAGAAGTCCTTAACCGAAAAATTCACCTTATTTATTGAATGACCCTCGTATATATATATATATATATATATATATATATATATATATATATATATATATGTATATATATATATACAGTGACTATTACGACTAATAATGCAAGACTCTTCTGTAAATCGAATCTAGTTCTCTCAGTCACTGTGTGTTTATCTAAAAATAAATACGCTTAAATTACCTTCTTCTCTGCCGTGCGGCAACGGCTTCAGGGTAGAATTCAGCCGGTTTTCGATTCCGGCCGGAGGCAACCGGACGTCTAGCCGCACTGATGAGCTGTGATACAGCGAAACAGTCTGTCTGTAGATGACAATATATATATATATATATATATATATATATATATATATATTATGGAATTGAAGTAGTGAAACATTATTTTTTAAAGGAATACTCATAGTAGATGGTCTGTTTTTATTTATTTATTAAACAGTATATTTATTTATTTATTTATTTCCATCTACCGGCCTGAATATTTTCCTGTTCAAACAAAGCCGAATTGGCCTAATTCACGTCTGGTCTAATGGGGACGCAGGTTCGAATCCCTTCAGAAAACGCATATTTTTCTAACAATATTTCTCGCATATTCTGGTTGGTATGTAATTAAATGAATAAATATACTGTTAAATAAATAAATTAAAATAAAGCGTCAACACAAATGTGAATATCCATTTTAAAAAACAACGTTTAATCAAATAAATTATATTTATTTTTATTTTTCACTAGTACACTATTTACATTATTCGGACTAGTACCTTCATCTTTGTCGCCATATTTATTACAACGTTTCGGCATTTGTACACTCCGGCCGTTGTACGCTCCGGCCTTCTTCAGGTGATTGGAATGTCGAACTGAACCCTTTATTTCGCTCATTCGGGTAGACTGTTCTAGATCCAAGTGCCATGTGTAATGGATGTCAGTTATCAGTTGTCTCCTGTTAATTCACCTTTGAAAAATCTCCACTGCCTTAACCGGGTATTGAACTCACACACTTGTTTTTGGTTTCTTATAATAATTTAGCGTCCTGGGTATGACGATAAACTACATCCGCGTCCTGGGTATGACGATAAACTACATCCGCGTCCTGGGTATGATGATAAACTACGTCCAACCAAAAGGCCGTCGATCCGATCAATCGGCTGGTCATGTCATGCCCCATCACATCTAACCCATCCCAAAACAACTACAACTTACAATTAACTTTCCCACCCAAAGCCTACACTAAATATGCTAACACCTTACCCCTAAAATGTGATGTAAAGCGGTGGCTTAGGGTAATCAGTAGAAAAATTTAAACAATGATGTTGCCAGCTATACGTTTTTGAAACGTCTAGTCAATACTGGATCTGGCATTAAATAGCCCATAGTGGTTGATATGCCATAAACTACGAACAAACAAACAAATATAATAATTTAAAATATTATAAAATCTTCTTACATTATTGAGTTACCTCTCTAATGGTATTTCTTTATTTAATAGCTAAGATAATGATAACAAATTTTATTAATTATTAATATTACATTAAGTTATTACATTTTTACTTTAATAACTAAGATAATATCTACTAAAATTATTATGTTAATAATTAAAATATCTCACTCAGTTATTAATTGTTTAAATTGATAAATGAGATAATTTTATTATCTCAGTTAATTTTTAATTTAATAACTGTGAGTGACATAATACCTTTATATGTCAAGGGGCTTTCCCTAAGGTAGAGATAAGCCTTGACACACGTGACCTTTTAACCTAAAGCTAAAAGAAAAATGCAAACAATTCTTATAAAAATTCTTTATTCATCGATTTTGTTTTCTTCAGTTGATAATATCCTTAATGTATATTATTTATAAAAGCAAATAAAAGCCTATCTAATTCGATAATTAGATAGTTTATTGTAGATTTTTTTTTACGATTTGGCGCAAATTTTAAATTCGGCAGTAGTTAGGGGAAAAAATTGTAATTTAATTTCTCCAAGGAATCCTGCTTATAAATGATATAAAACAATTTGCGAATTGTTTGAAATTCTAGAAATTCTAGAAAATTTCATAAAATTAATTTGGTGGGGAGCGGTAACAGATATAAAAAAAATACCAAGATTTTCTAAAAATAAAATCTTTCAAAAGTAAATTCGTTCATTTCTGAATAAGTCCAGAACGTTTTATTAAAATTGACAATTATTTGATTTTTGCAAGAATTTCAAAATTAATGGGTTTTTTCCTGGAAACTGCTACACTAAAATGTCCATTACCACAAGGACTAGCAAATTGACAAGAAAAACGAGAAATAATTAAAAAATACTTTGTTCTCTTTCTCATTTTCACGATAAAACTTTGTTTTTATTAAGTTTAGGGCTTTTTATCATTAGGCTATACTGATTTTTATCGAATTATTAAATATTTGTATCTATAAATATAACGTATAAACAGAAAATATATTAATTAATTTGTCAAACTTAGTCCATTTCATAATATATATATATATATATATATATATATATATATATATATATATATATATATATATATATATATACATATATATATATATATATATATATATATATATATATATATATATATATATATATATATATATATATATATATAGATTGTGCGATGGTTAAATTGTCGCCTAAATTACACAAAAATGAAAATAACTCTGACATCTTATTTTAACAGATATATTTACCAAAATTACACAGAAATATCTTGAAATGCGAAACAGTAAATTTATTCAATAAAATCGCCATTGGCTGCAAATATTCTGGACGCTCGATATCTTATCTTACCTATCGATACACCATTCTTCCTGCTTACTTCCTCATTGTTGTCTTCATATCATGCACCTCATTCAATAACTCTCTGACTTGAGTATTTCTTGAACTTTCGTTGAACGCTAGTAAAATATATATAAATAAATAAATAGCACGGAAATAATTTGCTTCTCCATTTACCTGCAAGCTTTACCCTACGAAAATAAACTGATAGGGTATGTTGCTCCCATCGAAGACAAGCTAACCAAATCAAGTTAACATGGGAAATAATTTTTGGAGAAATATTGAATCATTCCTATAAGAAAAATAAAATAAAACAAAACTGTTCGTCAGTCGTAGCCACGGTCACGTGATTCTCTCAATGATTTTGCCCGCCATCTTCCTTGTCTCATTATTACAAAATAACGCGAATACTTAACGCTTTTCCGTTAATGGATCCAAATCGGCCGAATGTCATTGAATATTCGATCATATAATGATATTGTTGTTGTCTGTATTTTCAGCAAATGTTCTCTGAAGCAAATGAAGAAAAATTACCTTAGTTTGTTAATAAGGCAGTTTCACCGACTTCCTGTAACAGCCTCGAATCGACCACTGCTCATAAATTAGCACCTCCTCAAATTTCTTTCTAAACTGCGGGTATATTTTTTTTAATGACTTTTTACCTATGGTATAAAAATGTTAAACAGCCATTTCTTTTCCAGTTGAATCGTTCCAAACAATAGAATCTTAAGCATGGATGGATGAAAAAATCAAATCTAATAGAAATTTTAAGAAACAACAACTAGGATTTCTTTTATTTTTTAAAATATTTTCAGACATATTGGACGTATTTAATTCTTAAACAATACATTCTCCGGTCTTCATAGCATTACACGAGATTTTTGATAGAAACAATTGTCAATATTCTTTGAGTCATTGTGATATGTTCCGCCATTATATCCAACATAATGAACACTGGACCTTCACTTCATTTGCTTTATTTCAGAGTAAATATTTCGTAATCTTTTTACGTTGTCCTCATTTTCATATTAATTAACAAGATTCGAGCGGTGAGTTCTCCAGGCTTTCTTCTCTTTCTCTCATGTTTTGTTATGAAATATTGTAAAGATTTAATGAAATACTTAGGTTGATAACTTTGTTGTATCAACTAATACGATACAGCCGATGCGCTCTCCGGCCTTTCTAGTAATACTCTGAATTTTGAAATTATTTTGAGTATTGGTATCTATTAATGCGATTAATTAATATCGATTAATGCATATGCTCCTTTAGGTGACCCAATTTTAATATTTATTGGGAACCTCGTTTAAATTAACCGCCATCACCTAAAGAAATTCTTTAGATGTTCTTATTTTAAAGAAGACAATTCAAAACATATATGGATAAACAGAATAACAACGGCAATTCACAAACATATTTCGAGCAAAAAAAAAATGATTTGAAAAACAGGAAATTATGCTGTTGCAGTTTGATGTTGGATGATAAATAAGATTTATGCCTAATTCTAATATTTATTTTAAGATATGTGAGTTCGATTAAAAGTCTGTACGTATGCTTGTGAAAAGAGGAGAATTACACACACAAATATATATATATATATATATATATATATATATATATATATATATATATATATATACATACACACACACATATATATATATATATATATATATATATATATATATATATATGTATATATATATCCAAGTATAGGACTGGTATATACGGAATAAATTCCAATAACCAACAATTATTATTCTTAAAAGAGTGATCAATACAGAGTAGAGCAGATATAATTATTTATTTAAATATTATAACATAAATATGTTATAAAATCACTACAACAATAGCCATTTTGTTTCAACACCTCCGGTGTCTTATCAAGTGATGTTGAATGTAGAATAAATGTTTTAAAAATTTCAAAATAATTAACAATCCTTCGCTAGGGGTAAACGCTGTTACATAAGCTAGAATAATAGGAAGGATCGTTAATTAATTTGAAACTTTTAAAACCATTTATTCTACATTCAACATCATCACTTGATAAGACACCAGAAGTGTTGAAACAAAATGGCTATTTTTGTAGTGATATTATAACATATTTATGGTATAATATTTAAATAAATAATTATATATATATATATATATATATATATATATATATATATATATATATTCAGTCATATGGATATGAGTGTGTAGCCCTGGGTTTCACGCTTTTGCGATAAAAAATTAATAAATCAGTTTGTCTGATAATCGCAAAAGAATGAAGCCCAGGGTTAGAAACCCATATCCATACGACTGGATATGTTAGCTCTATCCCTGATATTGAGCGCTTTTCAATAAATACCGCGCATATGTATTATATATAGAAATTATATTATGTGAAAATTTCTCAAAGTAAACAGTAATTGCTGACGCGTTTCGTCCAATGCGGACCTTTTCAAAGCAAACAAACAAATGTACACAAAAACATATTAAAATCAAAAGAAAATGGTTGAATCCATCAACACATATTAATGAAATATTCTCCACGCGTGACATTAACTGATGTTAAATTTCAGTTAACAATATGAAAATAGCGTTTCCTACATTCCAGTTGCTATTTGTTTTTGTTAATTTTCTTTGTTTAATTAAATTCATTTCGTTTCTTGCTTTGAAAAAGTCAGTTTTCCTATTGTCATTTATTTATAAATTATATTATATATATATATATATATATATATATATATAGATAGATAGATAGATAGATAGATAGATAGATAGATAGTGAGTGAGTTAGAGAGAGAGAGAGAGTGAGAGAGAGGAGAGAGTTTATATCCATAGTGCGATACATTTGAACTTTCAGCTGTGTCTTAGTCCGATGGATGTGGGATAGACGATTGAAGGCAATTGTTTTGAAGTTGACGAAGACGTAATATAATTGAAAGAGTGTGCATCTCCTGGCATTTCAGTGCAGGTCTAAAATAGAACACTTTGATTGGAGTATTATTTTACCTTTCTCTCATGCGATATCACGCTATACTTCGTCTGCAGAGAAAAATGGATTGAAAGAAACGGCCTTCTATTATAAACTTAACCCCCCCCCCCAAAAAAAAATCTAAAGGCACTGCTAATTGTATAAACCTTTTTTTAGATTTATAATTATACTTGAACGATTAAGCTATTTATTTTTGCTGAAAGAAGTAAGATATATCACCTAATTTATGTCCTGGTTCTTTTCTGGCAAATATCCATGTAGCTAAACGATTCCGCAAAGAATACGCGATATTCTTTAGACAATGTTTCGCATATGGTCGAACGATTTACGTTTCCTGAAATGGACGATCAAAAATCGTTTGCTTTACACCGAAAATAGCGACGTACAATTTACTCCTGTGTGAATTTGTCGGAAATCAATAACGAGACACCGAATGGAATATATTCAAATTCTATCTATCTATCTATCTATCTATCTATCTATCTATCTATCTATCTATCTATCTATCACCATCTTCTTTCTTTCTTTTTTCTCGTCGGCTGTATTCTTTTGTTTGTATGTTTACTCCTTTTTCTATCTTTTTCCTTTTTATCTATCTATCTATCTATCTATCTATCTATCTATCTATCTATCTATATATCTTTGTTCATTATCTAATTCTGTTCTTATCTATCTATCTATCTATCTATCTATCTATCTATCTATCTATCTATCTATCTATCTATCTGGCTGGCTTACGGCCAAATCTCGTTGAGAAACCAGTTCCAGTCCAATAACCGAAGTTAAGCAGCGTCGAATTTTGTCAGTGTCTTGTCAGACCCTAGATCGGTGACCGGTCGGGAATACCAGGCGCACCAAGCTGAGATCTGACAGTTGTGTAATGAATAATGGCTCGCTATTGTTAATCGGGGAGCCGGGTTTCAATATTTTCTTGCTTTAAATAACTCGCAAATGGTTGGTAAACCGTAGAAAACGATTCATTCAACAAATCAATGTCTGTCTGCCTATCTATCTATCTATCTATCTATCTATCTATCTATCTATCTATTTATCTCTTTTTCCGTTTCTTTTTTTCCTTTCGAGACTTTTTTCTTTATTTCGATTTGTATCTCTGTCTCGTCTTTTTTTCTTTTTTCTTTCTTTTTTCTTTTTATCTCGTCTTCTTTCTCTCCATCTTTTTCGTTCTATCTAGTATTTTCTTTCTTTTTACCTCGTCTTCTTTCTTTCTTACTTTCTTTCTTTTTGTCTGCTTCTTTATTTATATTTATCTCATTCTTTTTTCTTTCTTCTGCTTTGTTGCAAACCTCCTTCTTTTTATCTATCTATCTATCTATCTATCTATCTATCTCAGTCTATCGATATATATCTATATGCTCATATCTATCTCAGTCTATCCATTATCTATCTATCTATCTATCTATCTATCTATCTATCTGCTCATATCTATCTCTGTCTATCCATATCTATCTATCTATCTATCTATCTATCTATCTATCTATCTATCTCAGTCTATCGATATATATCTATATGCTCATATCTATCTCTGTCTATCCATATCTATCTATCTATCTATTTATCTATCTATCTTAGTCTATCGATATCTATCTATATGCTCATATCTAGCTCAGTCTATCGATACCTATCTATGCTCTCATATCTATATCAATCGATATCTATCTATCTATCTATCTATCTATCTATCTATCTATCTATCTATCTATCTATCTATATATCTATCTATCTCTTGCCAGTTCCTATTTTCTATCATTATCAATGTGTCCATGTATACATTAATAACACTCCCAAATATCGAAAACTTTTTCTCATAATTCCTTTTCCTCTCTCTGTCTATCAATCTATTTGTCCATCCAGTCTTATTGTTCCTCTTCACTTGTCCTTCTTCATTATTTTTCAATTTCTATATAAATTTTCTTTCTGTCCATTTTTAACAATGTTACCATTTCCCTGTCATATGATTTATTTTAATTCTTTCTTTGACACATTTGCATGCTATTCTCTTTTTAAAATCATTTCCGATTCGCTTGTTTCATTCCTTCTTTTTTTAATCATAATGTCTTTTGTCGTTCTTCGCTTTGCTTTTTGCTCACTTAATGATCCCTTCGTGAATATCGGTCCACGGGAAAATATTTGCACATACGAATGTCCCCTGACCGCGTGACAGCATTCTCTTGCAAAATAGTGCATTTATCTTTGTATCTATTAACGTTTTTGCTTTTATTCCGATATCTCGACCGATTGGTGGGAAATCCCAGCAGAATAAAACGATTTAATAATTACACACTTATCGAAAACAAACATCGTGGGTTTCGACGTTACATTTACCCGTAGAGACGCTGTAAATAAGGAGAACAAATTATTTATTTTAGATTACTGTTTCGCTATTCGAGCCTTTGTTTATTCTCGGCTTTTAAAGACCGCTTAAGTCTGAGAAAATGATCAATCTGTATCCGAAAATAATTAATTCTAGACGCCTGACATATTTTATTGAGCATTGGGATACATTACAAAAGATATTTCTTCCATCGGATTGCTATTTTATCTATATTGTATTTCTTGAGAACTCTTATCGCAAATTAAAATACATGTCTAACAGGTAATAGATATTTTTATTGTATTCTTTCCTCTAGAGTTTTGATCCTCGCAAAATTGATTTCACAAAACATGGTAAGATCTATCTGAATTCTTGGGATGAGGTTTTATTGTTATTTAAACTATTTATATTCGGACAATTGTCCCCATCTTTGTTGTATTTATCACAACGTTTCGGCTGTTGCGCTTTCCGACCTTCCTCAGGTCTATATCTATCTGTGTAGCCTACAGAGAATTCCGAACTGATTCGACTGTTTTTGTTCCATTGCTCATGGCTAGGGATATTGTCTAGTTATTATTTCTATTTAGTGCCATTCAGTTTTTTCTAGTCCGTTTCCAGCGAGTGTAAGTACACACTGTCCGAACTAGGGATTGAACCCACAACCACCATGCCAACAAATTCTCAAAACAAATTCTCAAGCCAAATTCACAGCCATTGTCCCCGAATGTAAGTAGTGTAATTGCATTGTTTTTACAAAATATTACATTAAACTGTTTTACAAAAGACATGATGCTTATTATCTCATAATCAAAGCTTATAAAATATACTGTGTAAAGATATTGCTTTTAAAACACTTTTCTAAGTTACCAACTGAATGCCCTTGTAGAAATGGGCAAATTTGACATCTTTTGAGGAGGCACGGTGGGAGTAATGGATAGCGGTTCGGATTGAGGAATCGGAGAACCGAGTTCGAATTCCAGTCGAATCCATTACATTCACTTACGTGCTTGGAAAGGTATGAATTCTCATCTTCTCCCCCGCCCTAACTATGGGTAAATAGCAGGACAGACCGGATTCTATAGCCTTGGATGGCAACTGGTCTACCGTAGAAAGAAATGGCAACCTCCTGAAGGAAAAAAATCTGCCTCGTCAGTCATGTGTTGAAGGATATATGATCGCCTACGCGTGTATCACGCATGGCACATAACTGACTTATATAGAAAGAAAACGTAATAATTTCATAGTTAGCTTTATTCGTTCCATAGTGTTGGTTGGCAACTGGTCTACCGTATAAAGAAATGGCAACCTACTGCAGGAAAAAATCTGCCTCGTCAGTCATGTGTTGAAAGATATATGATCGCCTACGCTCTATCACGCAAGGCACATAACTGAACTGAAGTAGAATTGATTTCGGTGCGATTCGAACCTGAGTCTCGCATTAACCAGTTAGGGTTGATTTATCCGAGTAGAATTAATGTACGATAGACAAACCAGGATGTTGGGGGAGTGAGGCGATTTGCATAGACATATGTGAATTTAATCCAAATACTCTGAGGACTTTGCCGGACAATAAATGATGAACGAGATCAACGCCGAGGCATTGAGGAAAAACGCGTTCTTAAATTTAAAATACGATTCAGTTTTTATTGCTGTATGTCGAATAATCAAAACTTATAAAATGTACTGTGAATAGATATTGCCTTTAAAAGACTTTTCTCAGTTACCAACAGAATGCAGTGGTGGCGAACATTCCATCTTTATGAGGAAACACGGTGGAGTAATGGATAGCGGTTCGGATTGAGGAATCGGATAGATGGGTCCGAATTCCAGTCGAATCCATTACATTCAATTACGTGCTAATACCCTTGGGAAAGATATAAATCTTCATCTTCTCTCTCCTCCCAGCTATGGGTAAATAGCAGGACAGATTTTAATCAATAGCCTTGGATGGCAACTGGTCTACCGCAGAAAGAAATGGCAACCTAATGCGGGAAAAAATCTGTCTCCTCAGTCATGTATCGAAAGAGTCATGATCACCTAAGCGTGCATCACGCATGGTACATAACTGCCTGAAGCAGAGAGCTCATTTTTCCGACTTGACAACGAACCGAATAATGTTAATCTTGATAAATAAGCAATTCGTTTCTTTCAACGTAGTTCCCAGATTTAAGACGTAATAAAATAGAATTCTTCTGTTATTTTCTTTTAAAATTATTTCTAACTTAATATGAACATTTGAATATATCGAACGCTAATTCGTTTTGGTACCATACGTTTATAGCAGAAGTGTTAAAACCACGATTCAACCGTTTACAGATATCTTTATAATTGTATATATATTAAAAATTAATTTCATTTATTAAAATTAATATCATTTATTATAATTAATTTCATTAAAACTTGTGGAGAAGGCAAGACATGAATTGTTATATTCACTTTTACTTTAACTTTTAGCCTAAATTAATGAATTATAGAATATAAGAAAGTAAACGCAGAATAGTATTAAGTCGTTTTATTTCAAATTTAAAAGACATCAGTTTTTATTGCGGTATATGAAATAATCAATCCGATTTCAAATTCGGGATGGTACATCTAATATACAAGGTAACAAAAAAAATTCTGTCCGTTTTTTGATTAGTCATTGAATGAAGTTGAAATATATACGAAATGCGTGTAGCAATTTTTTTCAAATTCGGACAGCCGGAAGTAGGAACATCAGACGTTATAAAAAACACGCGCACCGTACCCGGTCATCAGTTATAAGCCGGATAGCTGTGAGAAGGATGGAAGTGTCTAAAGATCTTGTTCGGGGCTGTTTGCTTTACGAATTCAAAGTGGGCTAATCAGCAGATGCATCAATTTGCCGGATATGTCAACCGTTTGGGGATAGTGCTGTGGATGAACGTACTGCAGTGCGTTGGTTTCGAAAATTCAAGTTGGGAGATTTGTCTCTCCATATGATCCTCGCAGAGGACGACAACAGGTCTTGAATGACAGAGTCCTGAAGGCTTCCATTGAAGAGAACAGTAGTCTAACATGTGGCGAACTTGCAAGACAGTTCAACGTTTCTGATGAAACAGTTAGACTTCACCTGCACCGCCTAGGTAAGAAGTACAAACTGAGCAAGTGGATTCCGCAAACGCTGTTGGAGGTCCACAAAGGACAAAGAGTGGAAGCCTGCGTATCGCTGCTTTCTCGCCACCGTACCGCATTCAATCGTGTGCTTACCAGTTATGAAAAGTGGGTTCTGTACGAAACTCTCAAGGGTTCCAGACATTGGTTGTCTTCTCAGGATGCTGTCCCTCACACCACAAGACCGCCTATGCACCCATGCAAGATTATGCTTTGTGTCTGGTGGACAGGTCTTCAAGTGGTTCAATATGAACTGCTACCAACGGGCCAAACGGTCACTGGAGACCTATACTCGCAGCAATTGAAATGTGTGCAACGGCATTGCGCCAGAAGGAGCCAGCACTGGTGAATCGCAAAGGTGTGCCTTTCCTCCATGACAACGCCAGGCCGGATGTCGCGCGAGTGGTCAGGGATACCATACAGCAACTTGGGTGGGAGACTTTGTGCCCTCCACCTTATTCACCTGACCTTGCGCCATCCGATTACCGCCTCTTCCACTCCCTGGATAATCATCTTCGTGGGAAATCCTTCACCAATTAAGCAGATTTGCGCAAAGCCCTCAAGGACTTCTTTGCGTCACAATCTCCTCGCCGAGTTCTACCGCAAGAGCATTGAACAGCTGGTGACATGTTGGCAGAAGGTGCTGGATGCCGATGGCGATTACTTCGAAGACTAAATATAAGTTACACATACTGTGAAGCGTTTTCTTTTTTTCCTTTAAAAACGGACAGAACTTTTTTGGTTACCTTGTAGTAACAATAAGCTTTATTTGACTCGTTCTGCTTTGTTGCTGATAAACGTTTATTTTATTGTGGTGAATGGGTACAAGCGAAAGGCGTGATGGGATGTGATTATTTTATTAACACAAGACCGTTGTCTTCGTTTTTGCACAATAATTCTTGGTCAAGCTATTAAAGGCATTTCTTCCAAGACCCCAGCTTTGATTTCAAGAAAGAGTAAAGACGGCCTTCTGTAGCCTTTATTTGCAACCAAGGATAACTGAACTACCAAACCGGTGGACGTGGTTCATATTTTTTTTTGTCTTTGCCCTTCTTACTGAAATATATTATCGTTTTCGAAGTCTGTTGGGAATTAATGGTGATAATGTTCAAAATAATCAATGAAAGGACAGTAGAAATCAATGTCTATTTACCAAGAATTGCCAGGCAAATACAATAAAATTGGTTAGCACAATTCGATATAGTGTAGAGGTTAGCAAGCTTGTCCCACTAGATCGATTACGTGGGAACAGTGATTTCGATCAGCACCGGGTGCCCTATAGATTCGGTCTCGTGCCACAACTAAGTAACGATTGCGAAATCGTCATAATATTAGGTTGGTGCAAAAATAATGTCGTTTTCTCACATGAAGTTGAACGTCAAAAAACGACATTATTTTTGCACCAACCTAATAACATTGCTCAAACCCAAAATGTATATTAGATGAACAGCAGGATGAGACGATTGACCACTTAGAGCCGAATTTTCCAATTTTGACACAAAAGGAAATCAAAAATCGATGTAATAACATTGGCCGATATATCCATTTGAAGATACATCATTATTATAATGTAACATGGTGATAGAATAACATGAAATCGTTATTCTTTAACAAATTACCATTCATACTCACAGATATTCTTTGCGAAATTTTCAACCAAGAAAAAGTTACATAGTCACTGAGTGACATTCTTTTATGGACGTACGAGGAAGAAGTGCAGATTATGAGGATATGTAGGATAGACAAATAAAATATGAAGAGGATGATTCGATCTATTTTACGTGACCTTGTGTCATCTCGTAGATAGGCCAATGTCATTACATAGAACCATTTCTGTTAAAGAATTTGACAAAATAAGTAAATATAAAAATCCTGAAATCAAAATTAAAAGAAAGTGATACATTTAAACTACTGTTATATCTATAATAAATAGAGCATGGAATACTTTCATAATGGAGAAGAGAACATTAATTAAATCGCGAATACCTCCAGCTTACAATTGTTAATACTAATATGATATACGCGAACATTAATTATATCATATGCACTTCAAGATTTAAAAAAAAATAGTCGATTGTACGAGAGAAGGGTAATTTTTTGACGAGGTTAAAAATCATGCATTTTAGGTGATCTGTTGAACTATCCACAAGTTCATGGAAAAAATGCAGGGCTATAGCTATAAATGAAACCGGAGAAGAAGAAATTAGCTAGAATACCGAAAAAATACAGTGAAAATTGATGATATATGCTCTCACTTGACATCTGGAAAAATATCTGTGAAATAATTCTAGAATAATATGGTTATTTTTCAAGTTTATAAGGGATCTCTATCAAGTTTCGATTGTAAAATGAATTATTCATAATAAAATTCGTAAAAGTTTTTTTTCTAAAGACTCTCAGAAGAATGAATAAAATCTGTAGAATCTTCTACATATGTCGGAAGCGAAATAAATTCTATTGAAAAGGAAGTGAAAAATCGCATAGCTACTGGGCTGCCTTGAATAAAATGGGTGTTGTCTGGAAATCTGATCAACCAGACAACTTTAAATGGAGCATCTTTCGAGCCAGAGTAGGTTTTAATCTATGGTTCCACTGATTGGACATTAAATTAACCGTTCAGTCTAAGTTTGATGGAACATAGACGGATGCTGAAAGATATACTTAACATTACTTAGTGATAGCATCCAACTAAATCACAGTTCTATGGACCTGTCACTGATATTTCAACAATATTACTTGAATGAAGAATGCGCTTTGAAGGAATCTGCTGCGGAGCAAAACAAGATCTTGCGAGTGATCGGCTATTGACATCTATCCATGTCGCAACGCGTGCTGGTCGCCCTGCTATCATCTACATTAACCAACTAGGTCATGACACAGAATGTCATCCTAATGACCTTCCGACCTTTAGGATGGACTATGATTGTTGGCGGGACAGACATACCAGAATAAACTAAAATAATTTCCAAGAAAATTGAATTCTTAATCGATTAGCATTTGTCAGAGATAAATATTCGCTGGTTTGGTCTAAGATGGGTGAAATCAATTTAGACAAGGTAGAATGAAATATGCAGCGTAAAATCAAAGAGGAGAATATATAAATGAACAAGAACATAAAGCTATTTCTCACTGACATGAAAATATGTAGGGTTGAATCACTCTTCATTTTCTTCAAAAGTATAAAGACTCCCCCATGGAATAGATGCGCACAGATGGACTCATTTAGATATCTATAGCCTGGGAAAGCATCAAACTTCATCGTTTGGAGGTCTGTTAGCCAAAAATCATGACGAGTTTTCTGGTTTCATTAAAGAATTCACGGATTAATATTAATTTACTTTTCTTCAACAGACATTTATATACATTAGGAATATATATATATATATATATATATATATATATATATATATATATATATATATATATATATATATATCCACACATATATATATGATAGGATAAAGAACAAGTATGAAGCAAATTTTATTCAAACATCTTTCACTTTCTCCAAGTTTCGTCGGAGACAATAGATACAAATGATAAAAAGCAAAGAGACGCACAGTAATGTTATGTTGAGTTTGGCCATTTCTTATTGGTTAGATACGTGTCACATGTAATGAAGTAACAGATAATATTCAAATATGTTTGAGGAACATTCTGGATGCTGAAGTGTGTAAAAGTCAGTGAGATGCAGCAGGATATTTTGAAATATATATATATATATATATGTATGTATATATTCTGTTTATACTATATTATTATCGATACAAATATTAAATGCTCTATTTATAATAAACAATATTAAATACATTTGCCAACCTGAAGGCCCGAGAAATTTCATAGAAAATATGTTATTCGATAGTAATCGGACCTGTATACTACACGGAACCTTTATATAGCCTGATGTGCTAAACCATTCAACTACAGAGAAAGCATCTGGCTAGCAAAGTTAAATTACTGTTTTTATTCAGACTCTTCGTCCGGCTTGAATCCTATTGATAAAGTTTTGGATGTCAAATGAAATCTATATAAATTGATGTAAATTTCACAAACAGTGCACGATATTCGTGAAGCCATCTTCACCACTGTGAATAACTTTCGAGCTAAACTTCTGCAAACGCATATATCGTGCATCCTTTGGAGAAGTTGGAATATATATATATATATATATATATATATATATATATATATATAAATATATATATATATATATGATGAAAAATATGGAAAAGACAAAAGAAAATCCGAATATGCAAGTTTACTGTTTTAATATTGTTTTACTGTCGACGTCAGACGTTTCAGTCTAGTAGACCATCTTCAGGACATGGTTATTAGAAACATATTAGGATCGAATCCCAAAAAACGAACGCTGACTTTAGAATTTCAGTTGTTCTGTTTCTGGTTAGTCTTGTGTCTATCGTCTTTTCATGTTGACTTAAATATCGTCTTATTCTAGGTATGTTTCTAATAACCATGTCCTGAAGATGGTCTACTAGACCGGAACGTCTGACGTCGACAGTAAAACAACATTCAGACACTAAACTTGCATATACGGATTTTGTTTTGTCTTTTCCATATTTTTCATCATACCGTCGGATCTACAGTTGTATGGATATGAGTTTGTGACCCTGGGTTACACGCATTTGCGATCGTCACACGCATTAGTTTATTTTTTTAAATGGATCTATTCATGCTTGTTTGACTATGTTTGGTGGTGGGAGGGGGAATTTACTTTGTGTTCGTTGGAGACGACATTCTCATACACATACATACAAAGGTACGTATTTTAGTTCTCACAAACACTTCCATATAAACAATCCTAGTCTAGGCGCAGATACATATCCATCCATCAGTCATACGTACATACGCCTGCATATATATATATATATATATATATATATATATATATATATATATATATATATATATAATTGTTTATTTAAAAATTATAACATATGTATGTATATATATATGAATGGATTTCTTGGTATCCTAGGAAACACTCAATAATGAATATTTGCCGTCCCTTTAAAACTGTAAATTTTAAAAAATAAGTTATTCCAAAATTCGCTTGACGAGGAAATGGAAGTAATGTCTTTAATTAATAACAAAATTAGATTCGAAGGCTTTAGCTTCCATTTTTGAAACATGGTTATCACTGTGTAGCGAAAAATCAATTAATTTATAATATTAATGCTCTGTAAATTTACATTGAGCACTATTGTGTAAAAATAAAAATATCTATAAGAACACCGGATTTTATATCTTACTGTTCTTTCTTTTTATTTATATATACATACATACATATATATATATATATATATATATATATATATATATATATATATATATATATATATATATATATATATAACATATACTTCTATCACAAGCAAAAATACATGACGATGAGTATAGTAAATATCTAAAAGAAAATGGCTAAATCAAAAACTGTTATTTCAAATAAAAGTGTATATATTAATTTCTCAAACTAAAAAAGTAATAAATAATAATTTCATTAAAAAACATCAGTAACAACAACATTTACTGATTTCGTTTATTTAGTATGAGTAACCTTTATAGATTACCTTGACTTTCCCAGTTAGCCTGAAGAATATTTTTGAGAGTTCATAAACTAAAAACATTTGAGTCTCTTATGATACTTCTCTTTATAAAAAAATGTTGCAGAATAAAATCCTTATATTTTCTTTGATAATGTCCATCAAAGGACGAAACGTGTTGGTGAATAAAGTTTTACTATTGTATTAATTCATATTGTCATTTTTTTAAAAAATTGACCAGCTAAAAAATGCTAGTAATGTAGTCAGTCCGTTATGTGCCATTCGTGATACAGGCTTAGGGGATCATGTATCTTTCGATACATGACTGACTAGGCAGAGTTTTCCACACGGTAGTTGGCCATTTCTCTCTGCGGTAGACCAGTTGCCATCCATGGGTAAATGCGGATCCTACAGAACCAGGTCTCTCCTGCTATTTACCCATAGCTGGTGGGAGAAGAGGTTTCATACTTTTCCCAAGGGGATTAGCACGTAAGTGAATGTAATGGATTCGAGTTCTCAATCCGAGCCGCTAACCATTATTCCACCGTCATTTACTAGAGCTAGGCCATAGGACATTTCGCTCTTGTCCTGTAGAATATGAAGGGTTAAAAGATTTGATAGACGGAAACCGCGTATCTAGTTTGAGCTCACATGCTCCGTTCAACCAACACAAGAATTAAAATATTTCAAGTTGTATTTCGAAATCGTTTCCACTGGATTCTCAAGAACAGCAAGATCGTTGGCCTATCCACCATACAAAGTCTTATATTACAATTGATTCGTCTTTGTACAAGGCAGATTACCGGGTGCATTAGAGATTTCTGTGTGAACAATGCCATCTTGTTTGTGTGCCATCCAGAATTTTTTCTTTTTATGCGAAACACTGATTAAAGTAGTTAACCTTTCTTTGCGGGTTTTGTCACGTTTGAAATTCTCATTTTTCACTTTCTTTTCTTGTCTGTCTCTCACTGCACACCAAGCGAATTGTTGGACAAACACGAACGCATACCAACGTGACGTGTGAGTCAATCAAGACGAAATATCAAGTGTGTGAAAGGGGAATTTACCCGAGGCCAGTCCCTGGACTTCTATTCTGAAATAAACAATACGATGAAAATGGAAGCTTGAAACTGAACAGAAGTGGGTGGCGCACTTTGAAGAAAGTTGTCTGACATTTTCATACAATGAATAATCTGTATTGTGGCTTTGATTATCCGATATCGAAATGCTTCTGTTTCAGAAATCATATATTTTAATCGAGAAGGTTATAGTGTCGTCAGTGTTTCAGTAAGTAAAAATTTCCCTAGCAAAACAGGAGAGATTGTGGGTATGGCTAAAGACAATGAGGCTCAAAAAACAAATAGGAGTACACTATTTACATTATTCGGACTACTGTCCTCATCTTTGTCTCCATATTTATCAAAACTTTTCGGCCGTTGTACGCTCCGGCCTCCTTCAGGTGGTTGGAATGTCGAACTGAACCTTTTATTTCGCTGACTGTGTGAAACTGTTCTAGGCAGAGACGTCAGAAGTATAGAGTTATAGTAGACTTTATAAGGCAGCAAGAAATCCAATCCTAAGCAAGAAACGAGGGATAAACCTCTTCACCTGTTCAAAAGACTGTGGAGAAGTGGGAAGCGCGACGATAGGCGAGACTATCTACGCCTATTAGTATCTGTCTGCTTAACTTGCAACCCCGGTTTCTGAACAGGAGTAGAAGCTTATCTCTTGTTTAGGGATGGGTTTCTTGCTACATCTAAAGTTTTCTCATCCTCTTTCCTTCCCAGCAACGCCTTGCATCTTAGTGACATTGATTAAAGTACGCTAGGTAAGAGGCACTCTGGAGTAATGGATAGCAGCTCGTATTGCGGAATCGGAGATCAGAGTTCGAATTCCAGTCGAATCCATAACATTCACTTACATGCTAATACCCTTGGGAAAGGTATGAATCCTCTTCTTCTCCCCTCCCCAGATATGGGTAAATAGCAGGACAAACTGTGTTCTATAGCCTTGGATGACAACTGGTCTACCGCAGAAAGAAATGGCAACCTACTGTGAGAGAATTATGTTTATGGAAAAGGAAATCCATGTTCGATTCTTGTCGATAGGCATTTTTTGTAGGAATCTTGGATGTAAGTCGTTTCTATGATTCTCACTGTTTAAGAAAAAATACCAGTAAACAGGTGAACCCACTAAAAATAAGGCATTACTTAATAGGATATAATGTCGAATTGACAAAATAAAAAATAAATAAATAAAATAAAATCACTGTGTGTAGGTTCCGGATACGAAAATGAAGTTAGCAGATATAAATTCGAAGAAGTGCCAAAAAGAGGTGTGCATTATTTAAGTAGGTAATTCATTCGTACTTTATCACATATATATAATTTGGAATCAAATATAGATCAAATGTGGATCAAATATGGATCACATTTAGATTAAATATGGTTAAAATATAGATAAAATATAGATCACATATAGACCAAATAAAGATCAAATGTGAATCATATATACATCAAATATGGATCACATGAAGATTAAATATGGTTCAAATATAGATCGAATATGGGTGAAATATAGATAAAATATGGATCGCATATAGATCAAATGTGGATCACATGTGGATCAAATATGGATCGCATGTAGATTAAACATGGTTCAAATATAGATAGAATATGGGTGAAATATAGATAAAATATGGATCGCATATAGATCAAATGTGGATCACATATGGATCAAATATGGATCGCATGTAGATTAAACATGGTTCAAATATAGATCGAATATGGGTGAAATATAGATAAAATATGGATCGCATATAGATCAAATGTGGATCTCATGTGGATCAAATATGGATCACATGTAGCTTAAATATAGTTCAAATATTAGATTTAATATGGATCGCATATAGATCAAATGTGGATCACATATAGACCAAATAAAGATCAAATGTGAATGACATATACATCAAATATGGATCACATGAAGATTAAATATGGTTCAAATATAAATCGAATATGGGTCAAATTTAGGTAAAATGTGGATTGCATATAGATCAAATATGGATAACATGTAGATTAAATATGATTCAAATATAGATCGAATATGGATCAAATATAGATCGGAATCCGACAGAATGATAAGATAAAGAATAAATAGGAATCGCTTATCAAAGTAACGTGTTTCACTTTTAGTTAAGATTCATCAGAGACAGAAATGTAGAAAAGGCGGAAAGAGGTTCCTTTCTTCTTTTTCATCATATCTCAATAAAAGCGAAACACGTTAGCTTCATAAACGCTTCCTGTTTGTCTCGTTATCTTTTTTTGATTTTAACATATATATATATATATATATATATATATTTATATATATATATATATATATATATATATATATATATATATAGTTGTATATTTAGGCAGCAATCCTTCTTTTATGCAAGTTTCATTAAAAACGACAGACAAGGTACTAAGGTTAAGTTTTTTATTTAATTTTCCTTGTGTACGAACAAGAGTTTTCTTTGCTGGACAAAGGGTGTGTAAGAACTGTCCAAATGTTTTATTTTTCCGAGCGCTTTCGGCTATACCTTTAGCCATTATCAAGGATGATTTGATTTTTCAGCTTAATTGAGTGTGTGCATTATGTATATGTCTTAGTGTGTAGTAGTGGTGTTTTAATTTCCGAATACGGTTAGCACGTTGTGGCTTTGTTCGTAGTTAATATTGTTAAGGGTAGGCTTTTTCGTTTTTATTATTAAAGCCTCCATTATTTTTAAGCTTTTTTTACAGGTGGAAGCAGTTAATATATTTGTGTTTTCTACTAGTATATTTCTAATGGAGTCTGGTAAATTTTTGTGTGTCTTTAAATATGTATATATATGACAATATATATGCTCCTGAAAATTTATTTCGGTTGAGCACTCTGGGGAGGATGTGTGGGTTTGTAAACAGTGACTATTACGGCTAATAATGCAAGACTCTTCGGTAAATCGAATTGAGTTCTCTCAGTCACTGTGTGTTTATCTAAATATAAATACGCTTAAATTCACCTTCTTCTCTGCCGTGCGCCAACGGCTTCAGGGTAAAATTTCCGACTGATGCGAATTCAGCCGGTTTTCAATTCTTGCCAGAGGCAACCGGACGTCTAGCCACACTGATGAGCTGTGATACAGCGAAACAGTCTGTCTGTGGATGACAATATATATATATCTATATCTATATCTATATCTATATATATATATATATATATATATATATATATATATATATATATATATATATATTAGCAGACTATTCCGTCGTTTTCGACCTATGAGTGTCAAACAGATCATTTCTGTGAACCAACGGCATGACTACCAGCACATATCATTTGATTATAGTGCTGAATACATGAGCAGAAACAACCACATTTTTGGAAGAGCCGTATACAGAGAACTGGTGCACAGTATGCCACAAGACCCCGAAAAGACATACCGCAGATTTTGAATTCAAAAGTCACCTTCTCCTAGACCGTTCGCCACCCAAGGCTGTAGAGCCAAGTCAGCCCTGCTGTTCAACACAAAGCTGAAGGGAGAAGAGTTGGATTCATGCCTTTCCAAGGGTATCAGCACGTATGTGAATGTAATGAATTCGACTACAATATATATATATATATATATATATATATATATATATATATATATATATATATATTGTCATCCACAGAGAGTTTCGCAGTATCACAGCTCATCAGTGTGACTAGACGTCCGGTTGCCACTAGCTAGGATCGAAATCCGACTGAACTGGCGTCAGTCAGGGATTCTACCACAAAGCCGGCAGGGATGAATGTGAATTAAAGCGAATTTAATTCTAGATAAACAACAGTGACTGAGAGAAATCGATTCGATTTACCGAAGAGTCTTGCATTATTAGCCGTAATAGTCACTGTTTACAAACCCACACTTCCTCCCCAGAGAGCTCAACCGAAATAAATTCATAATAAACAGTATTTATAACATTTACCGGCCTGAATGTCCGATAAATTTTCATAGAGAATATTCGTCCTTCGACAGGAATGGAACCAGTATCCTATACGGAAAAATGTCTTAATATTATTGTCGGACTTTGTTCATTTCAGAATTTGTGACGTCATATATATAAATATATATCGTCAGGGTACCCTTGGCCAAGCGTACTCTGACGATCCGTGTAGGTGAAACCTAGGTAGGTTTGTCTGGCTCTTTAGGTTCGTAATTAGATTTGCTCTACTTAGTGTATTGAGAACTTTGCTTAGTTACCCTTTTTTACTCGTGTTGGACGTTGTTTTCTTTCGACTCTGAGCTTGGATTCTGGACGATTGTTTTCGCCTGAAGTATATGTTCTTAGTTTTTTTTTTTCTAACTTATTTATACTTGGGTGTTGGTTTCTTCATTTCCAAGCCGAAACACCTAAGGTTTTTCCAGGCGAGTATATTTACTTATATTTATAAGATCACACACACACACACACACACACACACACACACACACACACACACACACACATATATATATATATATATATATATATATATATATATATATATATATATATATCCAGTTAAAATGAGAAATAATTAACACTCTGTATCTGTTCATAAGGAACATGTCTAGGTTTCAGATGAAGACGACTTCGTGTCATGAACTATATTAAGATAAACAAATTATGCTGAATTTGAATTTTGTCTAAGAGAGGGAAAGAGAGACATACAGGCGAACAGACGGATAGAAAGAGAGAGGGAGAGATTCTCATATATTCAAAACTGAACGTTGATCGAATTCCTCTCACCTTACTAATACAGTAATCTTCATCATAGTTCCTCAATTACTGCTTGTATACCTAGTTCTGTCATCACGGAATATCGCACGTTTTGTAATCTTGTGACTGACTAAAGTAATGTTGGTGATTAATCCACCAGCTCAGTGGTAATATTTTCAACTGTATCTGAGCACGATGTTAATAAATGAGAAGCAGTGTCTTTGAACATTACCTCACTCATTGTTGTCCGTTTGTGTACTAGAGAAATATTTTGAAAAATATCATTCGTTCAATATTTACATTTAAATTGTAGCTGAATAAAAGCTGAATATTTTCCTCAAATTTATCTTTACGATTATTCATCGAATCGGACAATATAAACAAAACAATGGGCAGCTGAATTCTATTGTATTTTTCTTTTTAAGCGCTTCACTCCAAGCAAGGCGGGAAGCCACTAACACGCAAGGGGCTACAGAGAGTTGGAGCGAGAGCAAATAGGAGTGATATAGGAAAGGATGAAGAGAAGGACAGGGGATAGATCAAGGCATCTGGAGACGTCGATTGACATTACATTTGAATAGTTGGAGATTATAGATATCAGCGAAACGGGAAGAGGAAATAGGAAAAGGGGAGGGAGTTCCACAGGCGAAAGGTGCGAGACATGAATCTGTTGGCGTAGAAGAGACGGCTACACTTAACAGTTTCGACAGTGAATGGGTGAGAGCGAGATGCCAGCCTAGTAGAACGCTTAAATTCATGGAATCTGGGAATCAGCGAAAGCAGCTCCTCGGAGCTGTTACCATGAAAATATTTTCAAAAAAGACAGAGGGAGGCGCCGGCACGTATGTGAGAGAGCGACTGCAGACGAGATGCCAGATCAGGGCCAATTACGTTGCACATCCAAGAACCTTGAGACAAACATAAGGGGAACCAGACCATATGTGGCAGCAATACTCTATGCAATGGCGAATGGTTGATTTGTAGATTTGAATGATCGACTCCAGCGAGAAAAATTTCATGGCGCCAACTTTCATTGCAGTGGACGAAGCAATTGACTCAATGTATTTGTTCCATCTCAGGTCAGCAGTCAATGTGAGGCCGAGTAGTCGCAAAGAGGAGCTCTCGAGAATTTGATCGTCAGACATTCTAATGGGGGGGGGGGCAAGGATTGTTCTCTGTGGTGAGTAATAGAGAGCTGTAGTTTTTTTTGAGGCCTTCAATTATGTAGTTGCTGTAAAGACGGGTTAGGGATGATCAAGTAATTTTGCGAAAGATGTTTATATTTATGTAAAAATCGCTTTGATTAAATGGAGGAACTTCTGAATGAAGATAAACTGAGAACGATGACTGTAAGCTTTGTGGCGAATCAGTCTCTATTGAATGAAACTACTTTTCGACAGACAAGAACGAACATAGCTACTGTCATCACGTATCAAGTGAAACACAACAACGTGTAGCGGAATATACGTGTATAAATGAGGAATTAATAATCTTCAAACACTGATCTAGAAATTTCAATAATTTTGATTTATTTGAGTATTATTTTTCTTTCAAATTGAAAGAAATTAATTCCTAAGATTCTTTGCAAACAACTTCACACAAAATATTTTGTGTATCTTTATTTACAGTAGAACCGATTGAATTGAGTTTCTACATGTATGCGGATGTAAGTGACATGGATTCATGTTTTATCTGTGTATCAAATTTCAGCAGTCGGTTGCATGAAAACAAGTCAGGGCAAATCTAGCTGCCACTGTTGCCGCATGTAATCAAGCTATCGCTAAACATTATTTTTGTAATATTATATACTCGAATAAATATGCAAAAATGTGAGTTATTAATCAAGGTTGAGAATTTCAGTTTTGTTTGTGTAAGAAACGATCGAACAAACGCCCTGGTCAAAGGTTCACTGATAGACTAGTTACGAACGAGAATTGATCATATTTATAATAATGTAATCAGCTTTGGAAGAAAGCAAAATTACGATTGATTAATCTCAAGTTCATTGGGTAAAAATATCCTTTCAATTTTTTAAAATATCCCTTTTAAAGAGGGAAAGTTTGTCGATCATATTCTAAAGTGATCATCCAAAATTTAATTCTAAGAGGTATTTTATCGACTGCAGATTCAACGGATACTGCGCGTCTCGTACGAAGTCGCTGGTTGGTTAATATATGTGAATACAAAAATTCAAATATCTTGTAGTCTGTGAGTGTACGAAAATTGAGTTAATTTCGATATGAGACGGTTTTGTCCAAAACAAAAAAGTGTTTTCCGTGGCAGTATTTAAATCTATGGGCATTCTTCTATAAATCTGAAACGGGGTTCTTCATAAACACATTGAAGCTAAATTGAACTTTATTTTGCAGACGTTTCGCTTTCTGTTGATCAGTCTTGTTTTTTTTATTCCTGCAATAAACACTTCTTGTCAGCTAAGCAATTTCGACAAGTACAGTATATTAGACGATTCTTTGAAAATCATAGCCAGAATCGGTCTATTATTCTGGAATATATTATTTAGCTTAGAAGCCTTGTAAGATAATGGAAACCACTATAGAATTCTACGATGACTGACAAATGATGCTAAGAGTTTATATAAGATTATGCCAAAAAATAGCTGAAAACTTATATATCAATATATTACGAATGAAAAACATAATCTAGTCGAAATGTGTCCCATTAAACCATTGAAAGCGAAAGAAATTTTCCTGATGCCTCTGTTTCTTGCTATGAATATTCTAAATAAATTTAATTAAAATAATATTGCAAAATTTAACGTTAATCGTTGATATGCAAAATAGCGCTCCTTTTGTATGCGAAAATATCACAAATCTAAAATTACTATTATGCTCTGCAGATTATAAAAAAATTAATATTGGTTTAAAACCACATGTCTCAAAGAACGAAAATACATTATAATAAACACATTTTATTATGGTCGATTTATTTTTGATTGTTTATAATTTGATTTGTGTATAAAGCGTTTCTCATTAAAAACTCAGTTGTTGTTTTTTCTCTTTATAAAACCAAATAATCACGATTTTATTTTATTTGTTAGTTTTTGGAATCGGGGAAAATAAAAGTTCAAAGCGGAAGTATCAATAACAAGTATATTTAATAAAATTTGTTTTTATGTTCAAGAGAGGATGAAATATAATTCGTACTTAAATATTACATACAAGGAAGTGTTTTGTCCGTAAAATATAAACCAGTTTGTAATGTTCCGAGAATCATTTGCCCGGACATGCTATACTTGTTTGTGCATTTTGACAAATACCGTTTGTCTATATTCTCATGCTGGCTGTATTGGTAGAACCTCTCCCCCAGTCAGACGCACAACGGTCCAGATTTTCCTCTTGCAAGCGCGTTTGAAAGGGAGAATATTTCAGATCGTGAAGTAGAGGAAAGAAAAAGTGAAGAGGCAAATGATGGCAAACCCAAAAACTTTTTTTCAGTAGAATGAACGTAGGCCACTACTGGATAGACAATATTTTGGGATTAATATTATTTATTTGTTTGCCGCCCAAGACGATGGTTGGATCAAATAATTCACATACCGTTTGTATAGGGTAGCCAAACCGCGGCTAGTAAGCCACATGCAGCCCTTTGTCCTTTAATATGTGGCTCGTGGAAATATATTGGCTGAGCTTTTTTTCATCACAGTTAATATAAAAGGTAAATAATAAGAATTCCAAGCTTTATAATTATTCATTGTGACCCCATTGGTTTAAATCGTAAGTTTAATGTTAATGTGTATTTAACAAAAACGTATGTGTAGATTTTGTTCCTATCTTGCGCCTCTCACACACGTGGACTTTTTTTGCATACATTAAGCAAGTTTGTTCACCCCTGAACTATATTCTTGTCGTCTCATGCATGCGATTTTGATAGAAACTCTGACACCACAGATCAGTAGGACACACAACGGTCCAGATTCTCGTTTTGCTATCGTATTTGAAATGGAGAATATTTCAGATCGCAAGGGATGGTAATACTGAAGAAGATCTTGCAGATGAATTAACAGCGAGGGAATACTTTGAAGTGAAGCAAGCCGCTTTATCTGAGTTGTATTCGGGGATTAATATTATCTGTGTGCTGCTAAAAATATTCGTTGAATCAAATAATGATTTCCTCTGCAAAGGGGGATGCAGATCTGAATCCTACTGGGGGACGCATTTTTCTTTAATGGGTTTTATGGAATATTCAGGCCGGTAGACGAAATCAAATAGTTCAAAGTAGTCGCAGCGTTTCCTCAAATATGAGTATCCACTAAAATAAATAAGGTTTAAAGTAATATATATAATAATAATAATTGGCCACTCGATATAGAGGACACACGTTGCAATGCACAGCTAGCTAGCGCATGTTGCAACATTTGCACAGGCATTTTTGCAATTTCCCACCAGGAAAATGCCCACAGAGCCCACCTGCAGTTTATACTGTTATTGGCGTGTGCAGAGCCAATTAACAGTTTTAGAGCGTTGGTGCGAACCCAGCGTGATCATAAATGAACAAGGCTGGCCACCTCAACTCGCAATCACGGTGTTTTGTGATATCGTGCTAGCTTTGGCCAACGAGGTCTTCCACACAGTTTTCTCTCCCAAATTCCCTCACATGGTTTTGGTGGACCCGTGGCTATGGAACAGACACTTGCCAAAGGTGCCCTGCGCTTGGAGTCCGATAGCTGCTGAAATTAATTCCAGCCAGGATTCGAACTCGGTGCCTCGTGATTCTAAAGCAACGCCTTAGACCACTCAGCCACACAGCCACAATTGCGTACAGTACCAGGTGTTCCCAAGCGGTCCCCCATCTAAGTACTGACCTGATATATATATATATATATATATATATATATATATATATATATATATATATATATATATATATGTGTGTGTGTGTGTGTGTGTGTGTGTGTTCATCAGACCAAAATCAGTTTCAATCAGTATATATGTATATATATATATATATATATATATATATATATATATATATAGTCATCCACAGACAGACTGTTTCGCTGTATGCCAGCTCATCAGTGTGTCTAGAAATCCAATCGCTTCAGGCTAAGACCGAAACCCGAACGACTTCCTGATTTTATCGGATTGTAGGGGTCGATCCCAGCGTGCGGCTCCTTTAGAAAGTGGCCGAAAGACATACCACGGTTTGATCCAAGCGCTGTCAGTGAAATTGGGTAGACGCAACCCTTGGGGGCCGTTGATAGCTGGGATAGCACGAAGTCAAATGTCAACGTTGCTAAGCGTGCTGGCCTTGTTTTTATATATATATGTTAATCGATTTCAACCCAAACAAGGTAGTATACAAAGGGTTACATTGGAAGAATTAAAAAGCAGAATCATTAATAATGAAAAGGAAGAGAAAAGAGTAATCAAGAGTAATCCTGAGGAGAGTAGATAGCGATTGACATTGGATTTACATTTTGGGAGATTAAAGCTGCTGACAAACTTGAATTGGGAAGGAGTTCACAAAGGAGAAGTACGAGAAAAAATTGTTAGCATAGAATTGGCAGCTACATCTAACCAGTTCAACTCTAAACTGATAAAATATATTTGTCGACCATCTCCGACTTTATATCACAACGTCTCTGCTTCTGGCTATCGCACATAAATTTCTCCATATATTTCTGAACATCGACGTCATATTAAAATTGGGAATCACATAAGAACCCGTCCTGGTAAGATGATAACGTCCAACAGCAAGGCCTCTAATCAGGTGGTGACGAGGAGCGAGTGTTCCAGATCCACCCTGACTAGGGGTGGTAGTACCTGTTAGGGTCTCAAATATCGACAAATTTAACCCCCAAATTGGAACTCAAAACACGATGAAAGTGCAAAAATAAGTTTTAATAACAACAATTTTTTTTTTAAATATTACCTGCAATACATTTTTGAAGGAGAAAAATTATTGCCAGTAATACATTTTTGAAGGAGAAAAATATTGCCAGCAATACATTTTTGAAGGAGAAAAATATTACCAGCAATACATTTTTGAAGGAGAAAAATATTGCCAGCAATACATTTTTGAAGGAGAAAAATATTGCCAGAAATACATTTTTGAAGGAGAAAAATATTGCTAGAAATACATTTTTGAAGGAGAAAAATATTGCCAGAAATACATTTTTGAAGGAAAAAAATATTACCAGCAATACATTTTTGAAGGAGAAAAATATTACCAGCAATACATTTTTGAAGGAGAAAAATATTGCCTGCAATACATTTTTGAAGGAGAAAAATATTACCAGCAATACATTTTTGAAGGAGAAAAATATTGCCAGCAATACACTTTTCAAGGAGAAAAATATTGCCAGCAATACACTTTTGAAAGAAGAAATGTTACCAGCAATAACAAATATTTTAATTCATCTTTCGATGCTAAGAAGCGAAAGTTCATGACTGTAACTTTCTTACGTAACACTTTGTGAACACCTCTGCAATTCTTAATACCGTAAATGCCTTTCCATAAAATAAGATGCAGAGTAATAAAGATTGGACACAATGGTGAAATTTTGTTGTTGCTACTGTGGATGATCCTGGATTAACTCATAATTTTCCACATTTCCGATTATCGTAACGGTTTCATCGCCAGTGAAAATTTTACCTAATTGATTTTCATGTGTGACAAGAATTGAATTTTAAGTGTCATTTAGTGCATCGTTAAGTCAGTTCAGTTTCAAATTATATCTCTATTTTTAATCTTTCCTGTACTTTGCAAACATCTTATAATTATCAAGTCATCAAGCCAAGATTTTCATCCAATTAAAATATGGATTGATTAGAATTATTTTTTCAAATGACCTTACAAGTCATTACTACATACATTCGGTGACCTGCCGCTATGTGGTTTTGCCCTACCAGTTTATCTTTCTTGGAATTCACAAAGCCTTCATGATGCATGCTGCTTTCAACCGAACCCGTATAGTTGCCTTTAGTCCTGAGTTGCCGCGGGGATCAGGCGGTGGTGATGAACCTACACCCTCTAGTGATATATAGAAGTCCACCTGCTATTTGGCATAGCTGGCGGGGGAGAAGAAATGGATACATACTTTTCTCAAAGTGAGTGAATTTAACGATTTCAACGGGAATTCGAACTAGGCTTTCCGATTCCTCAATCCGAGCTGCAATCCATGACTCCACCGGACCTCAATGGGTTGTACGTTGGAAAAACAATTCATTGCAACCAAGGCCGTGTAGACGCTTTGGGACTCTATCACACACATACACACATACACACATACACACACATACACTTACACACACACGAATATATATATATATATATATATATATATATATATATATATATATATATATATATATATATATATAGATAGATAGATAGATAGATAGATAGATAGATAGATTTTTATTGAAATTATCAGATATTTTAGTGTACATGTCTGAATTGATTCGTATGAAAATAAAACTGTTTTAAACATGCAACGATGTTTTTCTATTTTCATCGATTTCTCATGAAGAAAACCTGACCCGGGAATTACAACATTGACAAATATCCTTGAGAGCAAAAAGGTTCGTCATGGCGACACTTATTTTGGTAAAACCGAGTTTGGTGCAGACATATATGCGCCTTCTTATGCTACATTCGATGAGAAATATTATCATTTGAATTTGCCAATATCTTTAAATCCCAGCGCTGCAAATACTTTTCTTCTTTTCTGAAATATTTTTATGAAGTTGTTTCGCTCTAAGATAAAACAATCAGATTTATTCCCCGACCTCATAACCTATAAAATTGAGAAAAGAAATTCCTGAGTTCCTAATTCGTTATTCTATATTTCTTTTATTATGAACAAGGTTTGTTATATGTCTATATAACCGAGAGAAGTTTTTTTATGCATACTTGCATTATTTTCATTATTCGAACTGTTATCACCATCTTCACTGCCATATTCACAACGTTACAGCCTCTATATTTTTGAGATGAGGTATAATTATTGCTTGTATTATTTACATTATTCGGACTGGTAGCTTAAACTTCATTGCAATATACACATTATTTCGACGTCTATATCTTTGAGATGAGGTATTATGATTACTTACACTTTTTACATTATTAGGACTATTATTGTCATATTCATTGCCATATTCACAACATTTCGGCCTCTATATCTTTGAGAGGAAGTATTATGTTTACTTACATGATTTACATTATTCGGACTGTTATCGTCATCTTCAGTACCATATTCACAACATTTCGGCCTCTATATCTCTGAGACGAGGTATTAAGATTACTTGTATAATTTTCATTATTCGGACTGTTATCCTCATCGTCATTACCATATTCAAAACATTTCGGCCTCTATAATCTGATACGAGGTACTATGATTACTTGCATTATTTACATTATTTGGACTGCTATCCTCTTCTTCATTGCCATATTCACAACATTTCGGCCTCTATATCTCTGAGATGATGTATTATGTTTACTTGCATTATTTACATTATTCGACCTATTATGCTCATCTTCATTACCATATTCACAACATTACGCCAAGGTTTGTTTCTTGGAAGTCCAACCATCAACTTTTATATATGTGTCACACATTTGCAGTTAGTAAAAATGTTCGCTCGTCTTTGTTCTTTTTTAATTTCGAGACTATATTTTCTCTACGAAAAAAAGAAATGAAAATGTAAAAAGCGAAGAAAAAGCAGACGGATTCGTTAAATTTTAATAAAATTCCTTTCCTTTAATAAAGAATTTTAGTTTGATAGATTTCTGGAGGCAGAAGAAAATAAAATAGAACAAAAATAGATTTTAAAAAGTCTATTTAAGTTTTGTTTCAGTTGAAAATTTAAAAAATGAACAGTTTTTTTGACAAAATTTTTTATTAATGTTCAGTGTATAAAAGGCCCAATGCCACTCAAGTTAGAGGCTTACTGAAAGCGGTGATTGCGTGAGAAGTAAGCTTAAGTAAGTGTAAATGAATGTAACGAATTCAACGAGGATTCGAACTCGGCATTCAGATTCCTCAATCCGAGCTGCAATCCATTACTCTCCCGGGCCTCAAAGAGCTGCACGCTGGAAAAAAATTCATCGCCCAGAAGGCCGTGTAGACGCGTTTGGACTCAATTGTGGCTGAAAAATATCTACTCAAATTCACACACACACACACACACACACACACACACACACACACACACACACACACACACACACATGCACACACAGACACACAAATACGCGCACAAACACACACACATACACACACACACACACACACACACACACACATATATATATATATATATATATATATATATATATATATATATATATATATATATATATATTAAGATATGTCATTAAATAATTTAGAAAAAAATTCCTACTTATTTTTAACAGGATCTTCTCGTAATTACGGACAACTGTCTTAGTATCTATATTAAAAGAAGAAAATTACCATGTTGATGCATATTCAGTTTATTTCAAGTACCTTCGACATTAGCACAATGCCGTCATCAGGGTCTTGCTTTTTCTAAGAAAATATTGTTGTGTTCATCTGGAAATTAAATGTTTACTTGTAACTGAAAAAACGATAATGTTCTGTACAGTACGATTTTTAAATTGTATGATGGAAACAAACGAGAAACGTCAAGGGAGGTAATTAAGTTATTGAAATGTCAGAATATTTTTTTAAATATTGTGATGAGCAGTAAATGGCGCTTTTTATGCGTTTATGCCTCTAGAGGTTAAGGATGTTGTAGCTAAAAAAAGCATACTTCTGGGACTGTGTTCCACAAAGTAACAGTTCTTCGGAAGAAGCTATCCGAGTAGAACTTACTCGTTATTAAAGGACTACGAAAGGAATGAGGACGGTTGGTCTCAGTGTGCGCTGCATTGTGGGTCCTAGCTGGAAGGAACAAAGGAATGCAGCTCGTCGGAACATTTTCCATGGAAATAGCGGTAGAAAAGCGAGAGCTTTGCGACTTTTCGTCTAGGCGGGGGGATTGGTAGACGGCAAACAATTCATCGCCCATAAGGCCGTGTAGTCTCTATCAAGTGGGTTTGGAAAATTGTGGCTATATATTTTGTTACTTAAACGTTAATTATAGTAGATATCTATATTTGAATAGACGTTCCGTTTATTTATTAAACACTGTATTTAGTTATTTACGTTCACCGGGCTGAATAGATGAATCTTAAAATAAAAAAAAGATGCGCTCTCCGGGATTGTATGGAGCTGCGTCCATCATGGGGAGGGAATCCGTCGTTAGATTCGTTGTGATTTAGAACATCATGACCACGAAATGAGTCAGTAATCGCGTGAAGTTGAATAGTGCCTTATAAACTTTAATTTTCTCAAAATCTCCATAAATAAATATCTGCTCTCTCTTGCATCACTATGTAAACAAACCAATTTCTAAAGGAGTGATGGAGGTTATTTATAAAAAAAAATCTTATTACGTAAAAGTTATTTCTAGCGGACAACCATACTTGTGTAGACGCTCCGCTTTAAACAGTATATATATTTTCGTATATTTTATCTATTTTCGCATATTTTTCTTTGATAAGATTTCTTGAATATTCAGGTCAGTAGACAAAAATAAATACATATGCATTTAATAAATAAACGATGCGTCTACTAGCCACTAAAAATAACGTTTAAGTAATAAAAAGTCTCGAATTAATAAATCAAAATATATAACTTCCCTATATATATATATATATATATATATATATATATATATATATATATATATATATATATATATATAACTATGAAGCTAAAGAGCCAGGCAAACCTAACTAGGTTTCACATACGATCCGCGTAGGTGAAAAGGTTTGCTTGGCTCTTTAGGTTCATCGTTAGATTTGCTCTACTTAGTGTATTGAGAACTTTGCTTAGTTACTTTTGTTTTACTCGTGTTGGAGGTTTTTTTTTCTTTGGACTCTGAGCTTAGATTCTGGACGATTGTTTTCACCTGAATTACATGTTCTTAGTTCTTTCTTTTTTTATTCCTTATTTTTCCTTGGGTATTGGTTTGTTCATTTACAAGCCAAAACACCTAAGGTATTTCCAGACGCGTATAATTACTTATATTCATAAGATATTATTATTATTATTATTAATATATATATATATATATATATATATATATATATATATATATATATATATATATATATATTTATATATATATATATATATATTTATATATATATATATATATATATATATATATATATATATATATATATATATATATATATACATATGGGGTTAGGTAAATGAAATAACTCGATAATAGCAATCAAATACGCGCGTGCTGGCGTGTCTACACAGGTACGCAAATAAATAATTACCAAATTTTGCCAAATGCTGTAGACATAATATAATTCGATGTGGTTAGACAGAGCTAGGAAATATATATTAATAAATGTACATATAACGACGTTTGGTGTACGTCTTAAGTTTCCGTGGTCACCCAAATCATCAGGCACATGATATAGTGTGTTGTTTATAAAAAAGATGTACAGATGCCAATGGGAAGAACGCTGATTCATAGTTCAAAATTAAAATAATAGCTAAAAAGCACAAAAGTAATACTGGGGTTTAAGTGCAGAAAATGGAGTGCAGGTATGATTCATTATGTACAAAAAGAAAGAGAATTAATGTACTTTTAAAATATAAAATTTGAATGGCGGACGGAGCTCGGAAATTAATTGTAATATTTGTAATCGCATTTGTCTTTTAAATGTTAAAAATTAATGTCTCACGTGTCAATAAACTGAGAATCCCTTACTATTTTGAAAATATTTACTCATGCCTAAAATATTTTTTGCCTGACAAATATGTTATGTGGTGTAAAACGTTGCATGAAAATGCATCAGGTGGCCGACCTCCAGACACCAAATTTACCCATGACTACAATTTGGCAGGTAATTTTACCAGACCCATCTTATAATACGCCAGCTTTTTGGATATGGCAGCGAATACGTGCCAACGTGAAGAATTATATCCTTGGCAACATTTTTAGAAAAAAGGGGCATGTTCGATATGTATGTATACATACATACATACATACATACATACATACATATATATATATATATATATATATATATATATGTATATATATATATATATATGTATATATATATATATATAGACATATATATATGTATATATATATATATAGACATATATATATGTATATATATATATATAAATATATATATATACATATATATATAAATATATATATATATATATATAAATATATAAATATATATATATATATGTATGACAGTAGGCCTCTGTTTATCTCGCTAGATAATGGAATCGCCCTGTTTGGGCAAAATTTATTCCTTTGGTGGTAAGATCTGTGTGTAACCGTTCCAGGTTGCAGATATGCGCGACAGTGTATGCTCAGACAACATTAGCCCCATCTCAATTGTACCAAGAAAATTCAATTTACATCCAATTAACATTTGGAACCGGATTCACTACGCGACTAACGAAAGAGTGTCAGTGTTCACAGCCAACTACCCTCGGAGTTCACTCCGGATTGCCTATCTGGGTTTACTTCCATAGCCTGTTCCGTGTCCGGATAGGGTCGCAATGGGGCAGAGGTTTAAAATTAGGTTTTTCTTTCGCTTACATGGTTTAATTTCAGTGCTAAGGAGCTCAATGTACCCGATCACACACACACACACACACACAAACATGCACACACACAGACGCACATATATATATATATATATATATATATATATATATATATATATATAAAATATAGTCTTAAGATGTGCAATATTTATGGGATAAAGTACTCAATATCGAGATAGAGCGTGTGTAAGTATAAAAGTGAACATTGAAGTCACCACTTAGAGGCGTCAGGCTGTGTCATGCTAGACGCAATCGTCAGGCCATTTATATATATATATATATAGATATATATATATATATATATATATATATATATATATATATACAATTAAATAAGGACTAATCTCGCCTTTTATAAAGGTTTCATTAAAGATGACTTACAAAGTACTGCGATTAATATTTTATTTAACTTTTCTTGTGTTCGTACGAATGTTTTCTTTTCTGTACACAAAATGTATAAAAAATGTTCAAAAGTTCTGCATATCAGAGCCATTTCGGCTATCCTTTTAGCCATTATCAATAGCGATTTTTATTTATTATGTTTAACTGAATCTGTGGCTTTTTATGTATATGTCTAAAGTTATGGGAATTTTTTATTTTTCAAACACGGTCAGCACATTGTAGCCGTGTTCGTAGTTAATGTTAGTGAGTGTTCGCTTTTGAGGTATTTAACTTTCCCTATAAACGTAATCAAAATATAAACTCCCATTTATAGAGGTTCTCTTATAATTCATTGATAAGACTACTACTTCAATATACAAAAAGCCCACTAGTAGGAACTCCAGCTTCGTTAATTTGATGAGTGAATGTCCACAAAGATATAAATTAATACTACGAAGACGACTGCTAACTTTCGCTACCGAAGTCTCATTCTATCACCCCAAAAATAATATATACATATTGTTATGGGAACCTACCCATCATAGAAGTGGACTAGTCCGGACCCCATAAATACTGCACCTCAAGAGGAAGCAGCAGAGACAGTGAGTCAGACAGACAGAGAGTCAGACAGACAGACAGAGAGAGAGAGAGACAGACAGACAGTGAGTGAGTGAGTGAGTGAGTGAGTGAGTGAGTGAGTGAGTGAGTCAGACAGAGAGAGTGAGTCGGGCAGTCGGCTAGACGATTACTGTAAGACATTGGAAGAGTGATTCTTCGTGACAGCATAGTTCTCCCTAACCTAACCTGATTATTATTACTAACACTTCTACTCTTTTGTACATATATTCTATTTGTAATATATATATCTGTGTTATCCGATACCCGTTTCGAGTTATTCTTCATTGGTTCTACCTTGGACCATCACCATGGTACAAGGACCTGGACCATAGCACACATATATACAACGCGATGGCGTCCCTATGGGTTCACTTCTGGGTCCGACTTTTAGCAATTTCGATATGTCTAATTTTGAAAATAATATATTTAAACAATTTTAAAAACCTTCCGTCTACTTAAGATGCGTATATGATATATTTATGTTAGTCATGGATACGCAATGAATACATCAACTCCAAAAACGATTCCAAAATATTTTCGTTCTTCAATTTTATATACGAACGTAATAATAGCAAAAACATTCCTTTTCTAGATATATTGATACATACTAATAAAAAGAATCGCAATCTCCCCATATAAGTAAACCTAACAGCATCAATTCATACACACTTAACTATAAGAGTGAATGTCCAAATTATTATAAAATAGCAAGTACTAGGAGCATGGCCCGGCGTTGCCCGTGCTTGATTAAAAAATCGTACGACTCATGCAGCAATCGCTATCACTTGACTTAAAATATTTTTGCCCTTCCTTGCCTTTAAAGGAGTGCGCTTTGCCGTGCTGATGTTGCTACATGCCTTACTTCTTGCCTATCTCAAACTGCGATTTTTTTCTAAGCTCTATACTAAACATTAAATTTGTCGCGAAAAAAGAACTAAACAAAATGAACACAAAACGATCAGCTTTAAAAAAAAAACTTGTAACTTGAAAAACCGAAGGAAAAAGGAATGTTAACAACAAATACATTTTCACTCCCAACCCAGTTCTGCGGAATCAGAATCAACGTTGAGTTTACGTAAACGAATGAGCCAATTGGAGTAAAGTTCCATGCAGATTTAATTTTTTACCACTTGTGACGAATGCAGCTATCGATTTTTTTGCATGCTAGCATGCTAGTTAACATTCGTGTCAGTCAGCTGTTGGCACTCACGCTGGCCAATAGAATCTTCCTGCCTATTCGTGGGAGCCAGCTATAGGCTCTCATTCTGGCCAGTAGAAAATGGCCGCAAACTACATGAAAACTACCGTAGAAGCATGAAAAAATCGATTATTTCCACTATCGATGGGAGTTGGGAAATTTAAAGTCGGTCTTGGCCTTTCCAATTACTTGGAGCTTGTGCATGCAAATTTTGGTTCAAATCCGTCGAAAATTGCAGCCGTACTTTTGTTACACACACACACACACACACACACACACACACACACACACACACACACACACACACACACACACACATCCTGCTTTTTATAGATAGAGATAAACCCCTAATAAACCGTGCAAAAATTAATTCATACACTAAACGGGTTTTCTACAGTAAACTAAGAAAACATAAACAAACTATTATTAATAACTTCCCGAATTATTTTTTTTGATGGACAAATAAGTTGTTCTATCAGAAATTTTAATACAAAGCAAATAGAATATAATACTTTTCAACAAATCCCAAACATGTTAACCTTTTATATCGCAACCAAATACTTTCTAATTATAAACAAGACGTAATATCATAAAACAATTAATAAATACTAACATATATATTACAAACACTAGTAAAATTAAAATTAATTATATACGACACTAAATCCAGTATTTCCAACTTAATTATTTGTAATGACTCTTTGCCACTATCTAACGTGTTACAGAAAACCAACATTATATACAAATTTAAATGTCCTCTGGGTGTTTGTATCTCCAGCGGAAAAAAAAAACTTATATATATTGGCTACACTACGACCACGGTGCTTCGGCGTCTCAGTTTTCATTTGAATGATGCGTCCACCATTTCTAAACAGTTACCACAGCATACCTGTCCCCATTCTCAAGTCAGAAAAATTGTTATTGAAAATAAATCTATAATGATTCATGAAAATAATAAGCATAAACGAAAAATTCTGGTACTTAAAAATTGAAACCAAACTTAAAATTAATTGCAAATACTGCACAATTTTTTTTTAATATGTGTACATCAGATATTGAGGTTTGTCCCAATAGTTGTAAAAACTTAAAAAAAGAAAAAAAAACAAGACTTGACACCTCATAAATTAATTATCTACCATGAAGCGTTACTTAACTAATGGCACTAAACTCAGCGTTCTACACTTCACCAGTAAAAATTTTAACTTTCAAATGGACACAGTAATATTGTCTTTGAAACTGACGAACACTACTATATTTGTCTTGAAAAAATAAACAACACCCTGATGATGACATTGTGCTAATGTCGAAAGAATCCGGAATAAAATAATATGTATCAACACGGCAATTTTCTCTCTTCCTTTAATAATGACACCAAAAATCTTGTCCGTGAATATGAAAGTATCCAACTGAAAAGAAATAGGCCAAACTTTTCTAAATTATTCAATGAAACGTCTCAATGGAAGCATGCTTCCAAAATAAAGCCAATCTAAAAAAAATCACTATAAGTTATAATATATATACAGTTGTATATGGTTATAAGTACATTGATATACATTCTTACCTTTAGGATATGATTTAAAGTTGGTATATATATGTGGAGATATTTTGTATACGATGGTAAATATTGGTGTTTATTTGGATATGAGAATGCTTGTATGCAGATACGTATGCGGGTACATATTTGTATGTATAAAAATGTGTATATGGGCTTGTATATGGATAAGTAGATATATGTGTATATGTATGTACATCTGTATATGCGTGTATATATATATATATATATATATATATATATATATAACCTATACAGATGTACATACATATACACATATATCCACTTATCCATATATATATATGTAAATATGTGTATATGTATGTGTATTTGTAAATTTAGGTAGATATATGTGTATATATATCGATTCATGTATATGGGGTTGTATATATATTCGTATATGTTTATGTGTATATATATATATATTTACGGGATTATATAAGTAATGTATATGAATATACAATGTAACCCGGATATAAGATACCCTGATATAAGAGAAACCCGGATATAAGAGAGATTTTCTCTGGTCCCAAATTAGAGCCATACTTACCTAAACAAAATAGACCAAACCCGGATATAAGAGACTTCTTCTCCGGTCCCGAAAACTCTCTTATATCCGGGTTACACTGCATGTATAAGATATAGTTGTATGCACATATATGTACATATGCGTGTATGGTTGTATAAATAGATATTTAATGTAAAGAAAGAAACTTTTTCATTACCTTCTGATTTTTGCATTACCTTCTAATCTTACTTCATCTTGAAATAATTTCTAATTAGACTTAAAAAATTAGAAATTTCACTCATCTGCAGATAATTTCAATTTAATTTGATCGTTTAAATTTAGATAAAAAAATATTACTCCTTCACCATTATTCACGATATTGAAAATATTAAAATTATTTTTTTTTAATTTAAACACTTAATTCACTAAATAAAGTTAACTGTAAAATTTAAGATAAGATTTAAATAGGTGTAAAGATGGATGCGTGTGGAAATATATATATATGTATATGTAAATATTTGTGTATGTATGTGCGTGTATACCGATGTGTATCGATACATGGGTATATGGTTATATATGTAATAGTACATGTATATGAATTTTTTTTTAACCTTATCACCCCAAGCAATGTTGGAGGCCACTAGCACGCAAGGGGTTACAGAAGGTTTGGAGGAAGAGCAGATAGGAGTGGTAAAGGAGAGGATGTGGAGAAAGATAGTGGATCGATCAAGGCAAGGGGGTTACAGGAGATTTGGAGCGAGAGCAGATAGGAATGAAAGGTGAAAGGATGTGGAGAAGGGAAGTGGATAGATCAAGGCAACTGGAGATGTCGATTGACGTTACACTTAAATAGTTGGAGATTGTATTTGTCAGGGAAACAGGAATAGGGAAGGGAGTTCCACAGGCGAGATGTACGAGACATGAAGCTATTGGAGTAGATGTATATGTGTATTTACGTAAATATGTATGTGGTGTGTGTATGTAAAAACAGAAAATTCTTTTATTATTACCTTCAAATCTTACTTCATCTTGATTTGAAACTTAAAACTATAATTAAGAAATATTACTCATCTAAAAATGGCTTCAGATTAAATTGATGAATTAGACTCTAACTAATTAAGGTTTTAACTTAACCGTCATTCACAATATTAAAATATTACTATTAGTAACTTTTTTATTTTTATATTTGTTTATTAATATAATATTCAGTTTATAATAAATCCCTAATTTATTTGTGGAGAAGTTAAATATTTAAATTGCTATCAAGCCTTAAATCTAGTTTATTTGTGGAATATTTAAACATTTAAATTACTATCAAACGTTAAAATCTGAGTTTTTCTAAACTGCCCAAACATCAAGCTATACCAGCCTTCTGCTTCCTTTAACCCCCCTACGTCCATCTCTTATTTCTTATGTCTTTTCTTCCCCCTTTTTCCTTTATTCCCGTATCGTTTCCAGTGAGTTGACCAATTAAATATGTTAATGTCTGATCCGTACCTCCCTCCTCCTCAATATTAAGTATTGTAACAAAAATAAAAATAAATTTTAAAACTCTACCTTACCTCTCTAAATTCGATCATGTCTCTCACACTTTCCCTCACTTCCCGCTATGTCACCTTATATAAGCTTAATACTGCCTTTCAAAAGTGTAAATTTTAAATTCATTTTTTCATCCTTGAAAGTGAAGTCTGAAGATCCAGAGAAAAAAAAAACTCTGGTGAAATAAATTATAACTAATAGTACCTTAAAGTTGTATGTTTTTTGTTTAAATTAAATTATTCGCTCGCTCTGACTTAACATTGAGCTCTCCGGATTTCATCGTCCTTGGGATTATCCGTACGGATTACCAAGCTTTCCGTTACTTAATTTATATATATATATATATATATATATATATATATATATATATATATAATGAACAAGCTTAGATAGATAGATAGACAGATAGATAGATAGATAGATAGATAGATAGATAGATAGATAGATAGATGACGTAATGATGGCGTTCAAGCATGGGACAACTGTCACAACTCGGTATTATTCTTAAGATCAAACCGTCAAGCGGAGAGATTTGTAGATACGCTAAAAAGAGCACCAAGGAAAGCTTATGGCGTACCAACAGAAATGCTTTACAACAATTCTTACAAGTATATAGAATTATACCGAACAGTACTACGCCATCGGCATTATCATCCGCGGAAATGATGTTCGCGCGAAAAATTAGATCGGTATTCTACAAATTACTAGCAAAACAAACAAAGCAATCACCAACGTCGTACGTACCAAAAAGAAAATTTAACCCAGGAGAGAAAGTTTATTTTAAAGTGTACAAAAACAATACACCCTACTGGGAGCAAGGTACAATAGAGAAACGAATCGAGAACGTCGTTTACATAATTCAGGGTCCCAAGTTCTCGCATAAAAGGCATTTAAATCAAATAAGAAAGAGACTGTTAGAGGATTCTAACGGTCCACCTCAGGAAGAGGAAGAAGTGATGGACACGATATTCGACACATTCGATATGCAAAGCCTCAAACAATATCAGAACGGCAAACGTCGAACAGAAAAAGAAAATTCCTTTGATATTTTTTATATTTCTATCCATCTTTTATTAACACTGACAAGATCTGTCTGTTCATATTTTCATATCGTCTAAGAGATTGAATGGAAATGTCTAGAAGTGTCCCATTCGTACATGATTAGAATCTTGCTGCCACTTTCTCCTTATATTTACCTTGAGCTCCTTGATAAAATCCAAAGATGGATCAGCAATATTATCGGTCCTGATGTGTCGACTCGGCTTCAATCACATTCACACCACCGTAATGTTGTCTTTTTTTTTTTTTAAATAATTTCATTTTAATTGTTCGGATGAGTGCTTAGCAATGGTACCTAGACTTTTGGAATGTAAGCGCAGTACTAGACTGGCGTCGAGATATCATCAATTCACCGTTGAGCTGGCTAGATGAAGCTGTAAATTCTAGGCTGACAGTTTCTTTTCTCGCTTGGGGAACTCCCATCCGGCTCCAAGCTTTCCAGCCATCTTCAATCTGCAAAAATTTAAATGCAATGTCAATCGCTATCTCCTGACTTACTGGTTACTCTTTTCTCTTCCGGCTCTAGTATTAAAGTTTCTGTTCCTAATTATTTCACACTCTGTAACCCCCTCGGGTCTTAGTGGCTTCACTGCCGTGCATGGGGTGATACCGATAAAAAAAAAAAAAGACAGAACTTATCGCTGTCATTTAATAAAACTTGTTTGGATGATTTATTGCTGCCTAAATAAACCTAACACACACACACACACACACACGCACACGCACACGCACGCACACACACACACACACACACACACACACACACACATATATATATATATATATATATATATATATATATATATATTATAAAATATGGTTCCATTGCTACACAGGATTTACTGTGTTTCAAAACAGAAACTAAAAACTTCAAATTTTATTATATAATGAAATTAAAGGCTCTAGCACCGTTTCATTTTAAAGCGAATTTTGAAATAACTTATCTTGAAATTTACTGAGTTTTATAATCACATACATTCATAATATTTGTTTCGAAGGATACGGAGAAATCGAATCATTTTAACAAGGGGCGGTAGGGAGTTCCTTTATACTAACGACTATTGCATCAAATATGAGTTACTTTCGAAAAGTGGTTAAGTCTACGTAGGGTAGGTGTGCCTTTTTAAATGAGTTAATTTATGATATTCATGCTCTGTAAATTTGCATTGAGCACTGCTTTGTAAAAATAAAAAAAAGTATTAATAAGAACACCGGATTATATATCTTATTGTTCTTTCTTTTATCATGTATATATATATATATATATATATATATATATATATATATATATATATATATATATATGTATATATATATATGTATATATATATATATATATATATATGTATATATATATATATATATATATATATATATATATATATATATAATCTCTCATATATATTCTGTATTAAATTTGAATTCTTGCACACTGACGTGCCAAATGGTACGCGGATCCCTTGACCTGCGTCAGTTTTGCTCTCAAATCGAATGTTCTTCATGGATAGCCGAGACGAATTATCGGACGAAGGTTGATAATAGGCGCCTGGCGGAAATTGTACGGCTATTCGCTAAATCTACAGTGTTACGTGTATCCCGTAATTAGCACATAGAATACCTTGTCATTGTGACAGACCGTGATTTCTTGAGCATCGTAACCAGACATGTGGTAATAGACAAATTTCAACTGATATGGTCGCAAATGAACACACGGTGTTCTATTAAGAGCACTGCGCCGAATACATCACTATTCCTATGCTTGTAACGTCGCGATAATCTAGCAGAGTGTGAATAGGGAGGCTGTATGATATCAGCCTTTCACGTGGGATACGGTACTCGGTCTTGCAAATTTGCTTTCGAAATCGCGGCATTTAAATCATAGTTGGAGAACTTGGTATCTGTCCAGCCACAAATCGAGCCTATTTCTGACTCCCGTTTCGCATACAGTCTAATAATCTACCTTAAGCCGTTCGCTACGAGAGTTGATGTTTGGAAAAGTTTTTGGAGGGCATTACTATTATATATTTAGAATACTACATATTGAGACAAAGTGGAAAAGCTTTTTAATGACAACGTGTTTCGTTTTAGTGTTTTAGGCAGGCATCATCAGGTCCTGTCTGTTAAAACTGTCAATGCCTGGTTGCAAGGTCGGAATGAAAGTACAAATATGCGTGTTTATTTCTTATATTAAATCGGTTAATTTCTGTTCGATTTGAAATTACCCCATCACTAGTAGATCTCTACTAATCTCTACATCAGCGTTTCTCAACCTTTTTAAGCAATGGCACACTTAGGAGCAACTGAAAATATTGCGTCACATATAGCGAAATTCTAAAGAGTATACATTTAAATGTTATGAAATAAAACCATAGATTTAAATAAAATGCATACGCAAATATGAACTTTATTTCAATGTCTCTATTCAACTGTTTGTTGAGCTTATTTAATATGAAACCTGTGCCTGGTGCTTTTTCGCAATTTCTTCGATGTTTGGTCAAATGTGCAATAAGCAGACGATCATTTCTTCCTCCGGTGGGCGTAATCTTCCTTGCGTCTTATTTATGATATTATTTAGGGTTGAGAAGACGAATTTACATAAATAAGAAGTAGAAAATTGCCGTGACAATGTGCGATAGGCAACCCTAATTTTTTAAAGTCTAGTCTTTGTCATTTGTTATTTTTTTATCTTATTTAGTGTTGAGAAACCTAATTCACATAAATAAGAAGTAGAAAATTGCAATAAAACTAATAAAAACCTTTTAGCTAATGTGGGATAAAATTTTAATACTTATTCATTTATTCAAATACTAACGCTGTGCAATTGTTACTTCGACACTCATGTGCGCCGTGACAATATTTTGTGGTATACTTGAGAGGATCCTGCAGCACATTAAAGAGGGTATCGCAGCTCACTCAAGAGAATCGCGGCACAGCGTTTCAGAATCATTGCTCTCCACTGTGGTTTGTATACGGCATTTTGCCACTATTAATTTTGCTATGATATTGCAACAGAAAATTTCAACACGCAATACAACATATGTTATGTGAGGACAATCAACATTGAATATATTACAAATTAACTGTTTACTGAGACATGTTTTTTTTCTCACTCCAAGTAAAACAGAAAGCTACTCGGACACAAGGTGTTACTTACTAGGTAAGGAAGACGTAGAAATATTGCTATTGAGCGGGAATAAAAGAAAATATCTCAGGAGGACTGCAGACAAAGACAAACATTGCATTTACATTTTTTTTCCAGATTAAATTTCCACAAGCGAGAAGTGCGATTGAAGAAATTTTTGCATAGAATTTGCGGTTACATCTAGCTACCTCAAATGTAAATTGTTGAGATTTCGTCCCCAGTCTAGTATTGCACTTAAATTCATAAAGTTTAGGTACCATAGTGAAGAGCTATTCCAATTACTATGAAAAGTATTTATAGAAAAAGCACAGAGGTGGGGGTGGCAGCCTGACGGCGAAAGAAAAGAGGCTGAAGCCAAGACACTAGAACAGGGCCAATATTATTGTGGATTTTTCTTTGGATATTATCACTTATAAATAGCACGAGCACAGGACCAAATGTGCCAGAAATAATCTAAGCATGGACGAATGGTAGACTTACAGATATGTAAGATGGATTCAGGAGAGAAAATAGTCTAGCACGATAAAATGACCCAACTTTCTTAGCAGCTGACCTAGCAATTGATTCAATACAGTCTTTCTACTTCATGTGAGATTTTACACAATACAAGCAATGTTTTTGTTAATGTGGCCATAAGAAATTTTCAAAACTTATGCTTTATGCTGGTAAATACAAACAAAAGTATTAACAATTTCATTATTAACTTGCATATTTCAAATTTTGTATGACAGTATCTATGTTTTTACTAGGGTCTCCATTAGAAAGGTGTAACTACTTATACTTTATTTAGCAAAAGAAAAATTGTATTAAACAACAGTGAGTCTTCCGTATTCGCGGGGGTTAGGGACCATAATCCGCGAATTCTTATACCCCCCATAAAGGTGCTTATAAGTACTTATTTTGATTGGTAAAACCCCATATGCCTTAAACTTTCATCCTAAACACTTTAGAAACATTTCAGACACTTGAAAAATAGTATTGGTGACCATACACTTAGCGTAAAGTTTCTTTCATACGCACAGTAACCGTTTTTTAGTTACGCATAGATCGATACAACCATTGAAAATACTGTATAAAATATGTGTAACAAGTCATAAAATATAAAGTTTAAAACATTTTCTAAAAACAGAACTGTGATGATGCCCCCAGACTTTGCATAAGCCACTTTTATATGTTCTATAGAAAAGAATACGCGAATCGAGGTAGGACTCAGCGAATAATTTGTACATATGTTCTACAGAAAAACACACGAATAGTCGGAGTTTCCGTGAATAACAAGTACATATATTCTAAAGAAAAATCTGCGAATGGTGAAACGCGAATGTATATAGAATAACATTGATGGTTAGAGCACGTCACTGGATCTTTTATACTTACATTAGCTATATGAATCAAGGTAAAAAATTGATTAATGAAAATAACTACGTTGCTTTAACAATTTAATTGTAAATTTAGAGTGAAATTGACGAATTTGTGTGTCTTACGCAATAGGCCACACGCCACAAGTCGTACATATGCATCATGTCATATTATACGCATTAAATCACTGCTAAACTTCTGTTCCTTGTGTAAAATCAATCTGTTCTTATAAATGATATCTGAGGGCGTCGATATTTCTCAAATGTGAAGATTTTTCAAAATAGTAAAATTATTTGCACATGAATCATTATATGTATATATATATATATATATATATATATATATATATGTATATATATATATATATATATATGTATATATATATATATATATATATATATATATATATATATATATGTATATATATATATATATATATATGTATATATATATATATATATATATATATATATATGTATATATATATATATATATATATATATATATATATATATATATATATATATATTATTGGAAAAACTGAGTGTTTGCCTTTCAAAAGGAGAGTTTTTTTTTTACTTTACAAGGATGTAGATATGTCATTTCCCCTACCCGTCAACTACATATTTGCAATTTCTGCTCGAATATTGACTTCTCTTTTCCTGCTGACTCTCCAGTTGAACAAAGGCTCTTTTCGCCGGTTCACACTCAGGAATGCCATCTCTATGCTTTTAATATAAAATAAAAATTCAGCCATTGAAGTGGTCTGGTAAAGGGATCAATAGTTGAAGTCTATGTTCGATCTGTTATTATTTGTCCTTTATCATATTTTTTTTAATGGAACAAACATGTTGAAAATGAGTGCCACATAAAAAGATAGAATGGCAGAGAGAGAGAGAGAGAAGAAAAAGCAAACAAATATGAGACAAAGAAAGAATAGAAGAAATTGTGTAAAAGAAAGGGTGGAGAGTGAGAGGAGGGGTCGAAAGAGGAAACTGAGGGGGCAAGGAAAAAACAAAGAAATACATAAACACTAGATATAGAGATAGAATGCCAGAATGAATCAAGATAGATAGATAGATAGATAGATAGATATGAATAGACTGAAATAGATATATATAGATATATAGATAGATAGAGATTAATAGTCGGAATTAGAGATGAATAAACGGAGATAGATAGAGATGAATAGACTGAGATAGATAGATAGATAGATAGATAGATAGATAGATAGATAGATAGGTAGATAGATAGATAGATAGATATGAATAGACTGAAATAGATATATATATAGATAGACAGAGATTAATAGTCTGAATTAGAGATGAATAAACGGAGATAGAGATGAATAGACTGAGATAGATAGATAGATAGATAGATAGAGAGATAGATATGAATAGACTGAAATAGAGAGATATATAGAGATTAATAATCTGAGTTAATGAGATAGATAGAGATTAATAGACTGAAATAGATAGATAGATAGATAGATAGATAGATATGAATAGACTGAAATAGATATATATGGATATATAGATAGATAGACATTAATAGTCGGAATTAGAGATGAAATAGACTGAGATAGATAGATAGAGAGATAGATATGAATAGACTGAAATAGAGAGATATATAGAGATAAATAGTCTGAGTTAATGAGATAGATAGAGATTAATAGACTGACATAGATAGATAGATAGATAGATAGATATAAATAGACGGAGATAGATAGAGAGGCAGACAGACAGAGATGTAAAATACATAGAACAGGAATAAATAGAACATGAGGAATCAAAAATAGCCAAATGGATGAGAGAGAGAGAGAGAGAAAGGAGAGAGAAAGGAGGAGAGAGATCGAGAGATAGCGAGAGAGAGTGTGTGTGAGGGAGAGAAAGGGGAAGAGAGAGAGAAAAGGAGCAAAAGGTAGGGGAGCAAATACAAAGGTTGTCTTGGGAAATCAGCGTCCACCCTCCACGTCAAGTCCAGTCTTCCTTTCATAATAGAGCAGACAAGTGCGTATTGCTGGAAAACAATAGATTCATATATTGCCAGTGGCCGAAATGTTGGTAGGTCGCGTTAGCGAGAAAACGAGGGAAATAGAGAGAGAGAGAGAGAGAGAAAGAGAGAGAACGAGAGAGAGAGAGAGAGAGAGAGAGAGAGGGAGGAACAATTCACTTTTGTTCTTTTCTCCATCAATTCGTCGTGGTCATTGAATATTTTTTTAGGGGAATAAAGAAAAAAAATGGAATAAATCGGATGATGATGATGATAGTGACGACAGAAGAAGAAAAGAAGGTGGAAAGAGTAAATCTTTTGAAATTGTTTGTTGTGCGAGACAGAATGAGTGAGAAAATAATATAAGAGGGAAATTAATAAACATGACGATTGTGATGGTGATGTTGATGTTGATGGTGATAGCAATAATAATAATAATAATAAAAACAGCAGCAGCAGCAGAAAAAAACAACAACATCAATAAAGGAAATGGAGCTTTAAAAAACTGATACTGTTCAGACCAGTGAAGTAAGGAAATAATCAGTAATGTTACATTTCATATTGTCTCTGGCTTCTCATTGTCTGTCGGCAATCCCTCATACCCCAACGCTGCATCACAAACTGAATGAAAAACGGGCAATTGTCTCATATTTTGTTTCCGCGCTTTATCGAAAAAGGGGAAAAACATTTGCGGCGGCATTGCTTCATAAAATTATCAACACTTTTCAGTTTATTTAACCCCAGAAACGATGTTTATATTTTAAGAATTTTAATTAATTTTGGGGGTGATAATAATGCTTTGGTGACACGAACCTTATTAATTAACACATTGCTCGGGGGATTCATAACTTTCCCAGTGATATTTGCACGAAAGTGTCCATAAGGAGCGTAACAGGAATTGGAAATCGGCTCCCCGTTAAACAATTCCGAAAATCACGCGCACATTCAAGCGTACACTATGTGGTATTCCCAAGCGGTCACCCATCTAGGTAATGAACTGGTTCGACGCTGCTTAACTTCAATGTCCATAATCCCAAAACTTTGCCTTATCTGGGCTGGTGCAGCCTAATCCATTGTTTTCATTATCTGACAGAGTCCAAAAGTCTTTACGTTGCCTTGTGTGTGATGAATTATTTCCCACGCTACATGGCCTTTCCTCACAGACAAATTACAAAGGTTATTGATATTCTGTAGCTATTTCCATAGCAAATATTCAGTCAAAATTATCTCCTTAGTTCCACCAGTTTAGACCTTTGCAACTAGGATACACTATGTTACGAAAGACAGAAATGAGTTTTCCTAGAAAGAGTTCAGAACTCTTTATATTGCCTTGTGGGTGATGAATTATTTCCCAAGCTACAAGCCCTTTCCCCAGAGACAAAAAGAAAGAAAGGAATAGGTAATCATAATTCCCTTCGTATTCAACCGGTAAGAAATGTGTGTTCCACTTGTACGGTTTCTACTGAGGAACCGCTACTTTACCGAACAGATTCCCACGAGGATATTTTAAGATTAGAACAACAAAGTCTGGGTATAATTTACAAGTCACTTTGATCTTCCCCGGGTATCGCATAGAAACTTTACGGTGGACCATTGAGCATAAAGCCGATCATTTATAGTGAATAACAGGATGGCTTCACTGTAGGTACCGCATTTTTGTATCAGCCGAAATAGTAATAAGTATCTATGTCAGTTTAAATGAAGCGGTTTGACCAAGGAAATGTTGAAAAAGAAAGTGAAGCTATTTTATAAAGCTTCATTAAACAAGAGATAATTAATGAGTTTGTTATACAAATCTTTATTATTATTATTATTATAATTATTATTAAGACGCTAAATAGTTAACATTGAATATGTTACATATGGGTTAATTGATTGATTGAATCTTTTTTTGTTCACGGCTTCTGCAAGTTCCGGCTATATCTCTGAAATGAGGTATTAGGATGACTTAATGGATAGCGGCTTGGATTGAGGAATCGGAGTGCCACGTTCGAATTCCAGCCGAATCCATTACATTCACTTACGTGCTAATGCCTTTGGGAAAAGTATGAATCCACTTCTCCCCTCAGTTATAGGTAAATAGCAGGAAAGACCGGCTTCTATAGCCTTGGATGGCAACCGGTCTACCGCAGAAAGAAATGGCAACCTACTGCGGGGAAAAATATGCCTCATCAGTCACGTATCGAAAGATACATGATCGTCTAAGCGTGTATCACGCATGCACTTAACTGAATGACATTATTTACATTAGTCAGTCTGTTATTCTCATCTTCATTTCTATATACACAAAGTTTCCGACGTTGTACGCTCCGGCCTCCGCAAGTTATTTAAAGCCAGTAAATATTTTTAGATTCAATATTTTGGAGATAATAATGACATCCTGATACAAACCATACTAATTTACCCATATTTGGGGGAGAAGATGTGGATTCATACCTATTCCCAAGTGTATTGCTAATGAATATGAGTAACCCGGATAGAATCGAAACTCGATTTTCCGTTTTTCCAGTTCCGAGCAGTTATTCATTAAACAAGACGCAGGTCTAATCTTACAGCACCTGGTATTACCAAGTGGTCAGCCATGTAAGTACTGACCACACTCAACCTTGATTAATTTCGGTGATCGTACACGAACCGATGATTCAATGTGATACGGCCGTCAGCTCCTGATGTTAAATAATCGATTGATTTGTCGAATGTTATCGAAAATTATCGATTGCCAATAACTGCGACAATCAATCCAGGGTTGTCTCTGTTGGTTGTAATTAAGACAGATATGGAAGAGGGGAATGGACAAAGGATTCCAAATGAAGAATTTTTTCATCCGATTCACTGATTGCTACACGGCTGGAATAAAGTCCTTCTAATTTCAACTGTCATCTTCGAGTAGCACTAGACATTCAATTACAAAATTATATTCAACACATCTGCCACTTTACGCTGCAAGACAATTCAATTAAGAAAAAAGACAACCGTTTGTTCCTTAAATGCAAAATCTGAAAATGAAAGGGAAATGGAATCATCCGTGAAATGAAATATTGACAAATAATCTAAATGATTATCGTATAAAACTTTGTAAAGAAATTAAATGCACAAATTAAAAAAGAAATCTATATCGCTTGAGTATATCTCTTTAACCCACTGACAATCGCCAACACACTAGTGACTGTCAGACGTAATCCATTAACAATCTTAAATCGTACTGACAAGAGATTTTCCACTGTAGGTTTCCACAAGCCAATTCAGAGACTGTTCTTTTAGATGTCATCTGCTCAATCTAAAACAAATCCTAGTTTTATTTCAGGCGGCCGCCTGCCACCGCCGTATGCTTCTCGGCTATTTCCGCCGGTCGTCGAAAGTCAAACGTTGTTCTTCCTTAAGACAGACAGTTCCACTCTGTTGTACATATGACATCACTTGCATTTGATACACATTCATTTATTCATTTGGTCATCACATTCCCTCTGAATGCCCTTGCATACAGTCTCTGGCCATATAGTTAGGACCAGAGCACCTATAACAAATGACAGCTCTTCTGCGTGAGTTAGTGGGAAGAACTTCCTTGTCTGTACGCCTTTGTCGAGCAGACGCGGCGACCGATTCCTCGTGCTCCTTGTCATCAGTCATGATAGCCCGAGCACGAGTTAGCAACTGCACCACTTTCATAGTATCCATTTCAGAATCTGTCTAACATGTTGTGGCAGACCGGATACAAATGCGCACACCATCCGACGTTCGGGCAGCGATCCGAGTACCAGCCGAGCCAGACGATGCAAAAATGCATCCACTGTTTCATCCTGTCGAAGTCATCGCACCTCGAAGTGTTCAGCCGCATTGAACGCATCTGTTGCGTATGCGGTCATACGGGCTCGTTTGATCTCTTGCAAATCTTCCTTCTGTTCCTTATTCAGTTGCTGCTCGACTTTGTCTATGGCACGGTGCTAGCACACTATCTCAACGTTTTCGAAACATTTTACGATCGGCAGGACCGCTAACTCTGGAATCTGCCGGATATCAAAGACCTTGTCCGACACCATGGAAAGGAGAAAAAATGACGAAATAGCTTGTCGAACCTGTTGTCAAAGCCTGCAAAGACTGCAGGTCAGTTGATCTAGCACTTGATGAGTTGGAAGAAAGGAACCCTGGGTGTAAAGCTAAACTGGACTAGGTTAGCGATGGACATTACCCAGCGGTCATTTTCTAACCCACGTTGATTGCAGTCCTTCTTGCTTCGCAATATGGTGACCGCTGCGTCGACAGGATTCCGCTAGTGTCATCCATTAACCGGAATCAATTTTCTACGAGCGGAACCCGCCGACTGAAATACTGATTGATAACGACATTGCGTTCACTTGTAAGCAATTCAAGAACATTTTAAGTAGCTGGGGTGCACTTGAGATTTCGATGCGCCCATGCACCATCTAGGAATGGGATCGTCGAACGCAGTCATAGAAGTGTCAAGACCATCGCAGCCGGAATGCAATGTAGAGTGCCAGACGCGGTCAACTGGCACAAAGTCACTTCCAAGGAAAGACATTCATCTTCCACAGCACCCACCGACGTGCTGCATAGGTACCACATCCGGGTATGGAAAATCGATACCACGGCCTCACTTGAACCGCAAAACATTCAACG
>OZ038505.1:28041384-28053884 GCA_964036315.1 Acanthosepion esculentum
TGGATAATTGTTCGGAATTTACATTATTTACATTATTCGGATTATTGTCCTCATCTTTGTCGCCATATTTGTTACAACGTTTCGGTCCTTGTACGCTCCGGCCGTCTTCAGGTGGTTGGAATGTCGAACTGAACCCTTTAATTCGCTCACTGCGGCAGACTGTTCTAGTTCCACGTGCCATGTTTAATGGATATCAGTTATCAGTTATCTGCAGTTAATTCCCCTGTTCTCCAGTGCTTTAACCGGGTATTGAACTCATACTCTTTGGGTCCTGTCACTGGATCTAACCAACGCCTTATCCCCTGTCCTAGAGGGTTCAGTTCGACATTCTAACCACCTGAAGAAGGCCGGACCGTATAACGGCGGAAACGTTGTAATAAATATGGCGACAAAGATGAGGACAATAGTCCGAATAATGTAAATAGTGTACATAATACCTCATCTCAGAAATATAGACAGATACTGGTTAGGAATTGTTAATCGAATTGCCGAGTTCGAATTCCAGTTGGGTTCATTTTATTGACTTATGCTCAAATACCCTTGGGAAAGGTATAGATTCATCTTTAGTCATCCAGATTTCTGGTTTTGAAAACCTGCAAAAGTTTGATAAGCCGTAGACAAAGAATCGACAAGAATAACAAGGGTGATCGGTTTGATGAGATCGAATTGGTAGCAAACCTTAAAAATTACCTACAATCTGTTGTCATCTGGGGCAAGGGATGGCTGGTTCATTTTACAGCTCCAAAACAAAACTACTTTCTCTTAATCGTCTGAGAGAATCTGATTTGCTTTCATTCACTTGGATGTTAGAGACACATGGGTCTTTCCCGGACTAACGATTTCTACTGAAATGAAGTGGAATGATTATAGTGAATGAATTGCAAAGTCTGCTGCCCAGAAAGTTGATTCACGGTTTTAGTAATAGACACTCTTTCTTGCCAGATTCAATCTTAGATATTTATAAGCCAACCATTCACCCTTGAATTGAATATTGTTGCCACATCTAGTCTGGTGCTTCTGCTGTATATTTAGAATTCACTGATAAAGTACAATGAAGGTTCTACAATGTTACTGGCCCTTAACTCTCATTTCGGCTTCCCTCAAATTCCCAGCGCCATTAATGTAGTTTCCCTGTGCCTTTTCTATAAATACTATCATGGATGAACTTTCCTCTGTGGTTAACTAGATTTCCTGAATTTAAGCACAGTATTAGATGGACAGCAAAATCTCATCACTTTACAGTGGAAATGGCGAGATGCAACCGGATATACAGTTTTTTTCTGTCGTACTTTCCGCATTTGGAACTCTCCTCTGTCTTCTTAACTCAAAATCAAATTTGATCTTCAAAAATTAAAATGCGATGTCAATTGCTATCTTATTTGTCATTAAGTCCTGTTCTTTTATTGTTCTTTTTTCTTAATAGTGTTTTTCTCATATTCTCTAAAACTCAGTAATCCCCTTGCGTCTTGGTGGCTTTATTTCCTTCATCGCGGTGAACTCATTAAAAACCAGTATTCTTGGTTCACCAGTCAAGGTTAAAAATTCACTTTCTGAGGAAAATTTGTTATCATACATGATGCTATTCTTTGAAGAATATATTAGATCAATTGGAGACAATTACTGGCAGATTCGCAAAACCCTGTAGTGAACAGAAAGGATTAATCTTAACATAGTGGAATGCATTCATTGCTCTATTGTGCTTTTGAACAATCTGTTAATGTAGAGATAGTGCAGCTAACAATTTGAAAATATTAACCAAATACAACAAGTAAATGAATAAAATATTCTATTATTCTGTATTTATATTTGATATCTACTGCAAATAATATGTTCAGTACATGTACACTGTAATTACGTAGAGATACACACTCAACAACAATCTGGCATATGATTTTTCTTGAAATTTGTATTTATTCGTTATGAAAATTAAAGTATTGTAGTTGTGGGTAAGTCAACTTTGCTTCCTGTGGGTGAGCTTCCTTTCCTTACAGTAGTGAGCACCATTTTTTTCTCCTGTGGGTGAGCAAACTTTGCTTCCTATGGGTAAGCCTCCTTTGGTTCCAGTGAGTAAGCATCCTTTCCTTCCACTGGGTGAGCCCCATTTGATTCCTATGGGTGAGCCTCCTTTGCCTTCTGTGGTTGAACCACCTTTGTTTCCCATGGGTAAAACTCCTATGCTTCCTGTGGGTGAATCTCCTTTTCTTGCTGTGGGTGAGCTATCTATGCTCCCAGTGGATTAGCCTCCTGTGCCTCTTTGTTGGTGGGCCTGTATTGCTTTCCGTGAGTAAGCCTGCTTTGCTTTCAGTGTGTGAGCCTCCTTTGCTTCCAGTGGGTGGGCCTCGTTTGCTTCCAGTAGGTGAGTCGTTTGCTTTCAGTGGGTGAGCCTCTTTTGTTTCCAGTGGGTGAGCCTCCTCTCCTTAAAGTGAGTGTGCCTCCTTTGCTTCGTATGGGTGAGCCTCTTTTGCTTCCTACATAAACATCGAAAACTAAAAACGAATAATCTGTATCACCAGGAAAAATGTAAATATAGATTCTATATACAACACAGATAATGTAACATACTATATACAAAGACAATACATCAAACTAACCAAATAAGATACCCCAGCCAAAAAAATAAAATAAAATAGATATAGAAGTAAGGTCTATGTTAACATTTTCTTTTCTCACACTTCTCGCTTGTGGAACTGCCTTCGGACTTCATGTTTTGCGGCCAATTTTCATATACAAGAATTTCAATGCAATGTTAGTCAATATCTAGTGGTCGCCTGATTGCACTTACTTTTCACGGTCATTATTAGTGTCACTGTTCCTAATTCTTCCACAACCTGTAACCACATCTGTCTTAGGCCCTTATTTGCCTTGTGTGGGGTGATACTGATAAAAAAATTAAAATATATAAACAAATGAATAACCAACGAATGCAAGCATAAACACAATAAGTAAATTTAATAATAATTAAATCAACGGCAAGTAATTAATAATAAATAATGAATTAACAAGTAAAAAAAAATATTAGACAATTTCTAAAAAGAATGGCGTTCAGTGCTGCTATTATTGTTACTCATTAGCTTTGTGAATGGTTTGAAATTTAATCGTTGCCGGCACACAATAAACATAAAATAATCAGGAAGTACCTGACCTTGTTGCACATAATGTACCAGTGTCCAGCATATATAAATAGTCGAGCGGCCACACAACAGACATGACCTGAAACATACTGAATACCTACATTTTAATTAAAAATTGCGGTAATTAGAAATTAATTGTCAATGAAACTAAAAATTTAGGGACAAATTACATTATCTCCTATAAGTTATTATATTCAATTAATGCGTTTTCAATTAGTGCGTATCTTTTAATGGACACATCGACCGCACTAATCAAGGGATTAATGTATGTGTACTTGTGTGTGCGTATATATATATATATATATATATATATATATATATATATATATATATATATATTGGACAATAAAAAATATTACAAAATTAAAATCTTCAGACACACTGGGTTGTATATTAATATTCTTTCGTTTTTAATATTATTTCATTTAGATTCCTCGACTAGTTTCGGCCAACATGGCCATAAGCTGGAGAACAAAATTCTGCTTGCTGTTAGCAGTGAACTACAGAAATGAATGTCATGACGGAGAAAATGAACTTTTGTCTGTAGTTTTAATTTGTTTTTTTTCTTCTTTTTTATATATATGTATATATATAGTTATTTTCTAAGCACATATTAGATGTGGAACAAGTATGAAAGTACGGGGCACCCAGTGAGTATCGAACCCACTATTCCGTCGTAAATAATCTAGCAAGTCAAGCTTTCTGACGATTACACCACATCGAGGTGCCCCCTCTCTCTCTGTCTCTCTCTGTCTCTCTGTCTCTCTGTCTCTCTCTCTCTCTATATATATATATAATTAGGTTCACCCTGTACAAAGCCTGGCAGCCACTCGAGGTAGACGGTTACATTAAGGAGGACTTTATGCGAATAGATGGGTAAGACAATGGTTAACCCATTTTAAGATTGTAATGATCGACGGGGAAACATCCTCTTGGGAGTCAGTACCACAGAGAAGTAGTTTGTGGGAATACGCTTTCAAGTGGAACTGATTTCTCACCGATGGAATACGGAGGAAATGTGGTCCCTGTCTGTGAAGGTTAGAACTGGCGGAACCAAGGAATGCAGTTCGCCCGGGAACTTTCCACGGAAGTAGTAATAGAACAGTGAGTAGCATGCTACATGCCGCCTATGAGTGTGAGGTTGCAGGGAGGAAAATAGTTTGTCTGTCAAAACGACTCGGAAACGCTTTTAAAATCTATGGGGCCTAGAAAGTTAGGAATGGGCAGCTTCTGCCTAAATATGATAACAATACTTCATCTCCGGCCTGATTTGGCTCGTGTAAAAGTAGAAGATAGTATGAGGAGTCAGGTACTTAAAACAAATCATTTGTGAGAAAGTAACTTAATCCGAGATGCAAAGTCAGGATCAATTATATTGCAGATCATTCTTTACATTTTGCCAAGAACTTTGAGCTGAGGAGCAAGAGAACCTGGCCAGATATGGCAACAATATTCAATGCACGTATGATTGATAGATGTGCAAATATGCAAGATGGACTATGACAAGAAAAAAACCTTCTAGCACGACACAGTGTCCCAAATTTCCTTGCAGTAGATGCAGCTATTGATTTGATGTAGTTGTTCCGCTTGAAGTCAGTTAAGAAACGAGTGAAGAAGAAGGCGCTTTTTGTTGATTTCTAAGAGTCTAGCATAATCCGTACTGATGGTTACCAGAAAAGTTTCTCTATAGTGGTTAAATTTAGAGTAATTTCCTTTTGGATGCATTGCGGTTTACGAGTCATTTCCTGTCCCAGTTAACCACAGGTTGGACGTACTTTTCCAGAGCAGCAGCAGCTAGGTTAAATTTGTCAGCTCTGACGTGTTTGCTATTGAGACAGAAGTAAATGGTAGTGTCATCTGCATAAATACCTATTTGGAGACTGATGACATCAGCGAGATCACTAATGAAGATTAGAGACAGCATAGGACCCAGAGTAGAGAATTGACGAACACCTTCATTTGTATGAGAGGATCTGGTTGCGAGCCCGGTCAGAACGACCTTCATTTCGCGGTTTGATAGGAAGGATTGCATTAAATCAAATGCCTAGTAATATGATAGCCCTGGAGCTTATGTAGAAGATCTGCGTGACAAACTCCTTCAAGATATCGAGAGCCACAGCTCGAGCTTCCCCAGTATTATCAAGAGCATGATATATATATTCAATGATGGCCGTTAGCACATCAGCAGTATACCTGGCAAGACGGAAGTCATATGTTGTGTCAGAGAGTGGTTCATGAGAGGTGAGATGCTTAACCACTTCAGCATTGAAAGTACGACATGAGTCCGAGATGGAGGTGAAAAAGCTATCTAAAAATGAATCGTGTCCAACAGGGTTACTGAGGAAACGCATGGGAAAATCCGTCACTTACGTTAGCGATTGAGAATTTTAGGGTCTGGATTCCAGCGGGGTCAGTGATAGTGTATTTAAGTCACCTGGTAGGGTGTACATTAAGGTCACCAAACGCAAATATATTTGCAGATGGGTGTAGAGAGATGGCCTTTTCTGTATTATCAGGACGTGAGGAATGGGAAGGGTAGAGACAGCGAGAGATAGCTGACTGAGTTAAGTAGAGACAGACGGAGACACGTGTAAGAGTGATGTGATGATTCAAGAGAGATTTCCCTAGCAAACAGGTGATGTTCACGGATATAAACTCCCAGGCCATGCATGTGGACAATAGATGCCTTCCAAAGAAGAGGACATAGCAAGGAATGGAGATATCAGAGGACGTGATTGAAGAGGTAAGATTAGTTTCACAGGGAGCAATGATGTCCGCAGACTTTTTGAAAAGGAACAATTCCACACTGTAGAGGTTGGTACGAATACCACGGATGTTGGGGAGAGAAAATTTAAAGGATATCTTTTTGTTTGTCTGTTTTTCTTTCTGTCTCTGCCATTATCCCAGATTTACCTTGACTCCCCGCCTGAGTCAGGTTGTGACACAAGGTCTATTTTTAATGTTGGGTCCCAAGTGGAAAAACTCGGGCCGATGGTCTAAGCAGGTCTTAGCTTATCTAAGCTGTCTCAAAGCTTGTCTTAGCTGGTCAGACCATGTCTAACCTCGTCATAGCCGGTCATGCCACCGCTACGTAACATATGTTACGCAACAAGGGGTCGCAAGGGAGGAGAGAAGGTCATCAACACGGAACAGATACTACATTTGCAATATCTCAAACTGGAAAAAAAACGCCTACTACTCATCTGCGATTTCTCCCGAAAGAATCTGCTATGTCCATGGGTTTTATAAACTGATTCGGTCTACGCGACATGATGTCAAGTTCTAGTATTCGAGAGATTTTTAGACAGTCTTATATAAAAAATGTTTCAGAAACTTGTGAAACGTATTGTAGCTCCGTTTAATTTTTAAATCCTAAACTGAATCTCACTAATATCACACTTCAGGTCAACGTTAAAAGAATGCACCGTTAATTTCTTCGATATTTGGGCAAATGTATGTGAAGAGGCTTTCAAATACACAGCTTCTAAAATAGAAATCATCCACAAATCAAAGTTTATTGTTTTGTTTATTTTATTCTAAAAAGTTTACACTTGTCTATTAAATCATCCTCGTGTCATCTCCACTTTCGAACTGTCAGATAAGATGTTTCCTCTATGTAAATGCAGTGACATAACTAAAAGTACACGGCGCCGGTCGCAATGGGATTTAAAGGCCGATATACTTGAACATCGAGGATCAATATTTCACTGACATTTGGGCATAACGAGGGGATTTCTCTTACAAGGGAAATGGAGGAGGGTGTGATATCTGGAAAGAAATACGTACTGAGAAGAGCCACTTCAAATAGATTTTAACGTAAAATAGTTGTTCGTTTTCTTTGATGAAGCTGACTCGACACACACATCATTTTCTGCATGTGTCTCTCCGTCTTTTTTGCTTTTTGCATCTTATCTATAGCTATTAATTGAATTCCCTTTTCTTTCCCTCTCCCTTTGTATAGCTGGCCACTCGTATTCGGGGATAACTGTCTACTAGGGCGGCTAGCCAATCCCTATTGCAGGCGCTTGCTCAGGCACATTAGTGTTTGTACAACGGTTTGTACTGCAACTATGCTGAGCAGGCCTTAGTTACAGTTTCTGGGAAAGAAAGAGCGTGACAGTCCTCGGCCACGATGAATTGTAACTTCGTGCTAGCACGGCTATCGACGGCACCCAAGGAAATTTGGGTCAACCCGTGGTACGGTTCTCAGGCATTTTCCAAACGTGTCGCACATTGGGATCGACCTCTCCAGTTCGATAACATTTGGAAGTCTCCTTCCTGACAAATCAGCCATGTTGAGATCCGAACAAGGGTCTCATGGTCAGAATGCGAACGTTCTAACGAACGTGACTATTATATATATGGAATTTATTTCACTTAAATCAATTTTCTTTCTGTATATAAAACAGAAAGAAAAATTAATTGAAAGGGAAATAAATCCCATATATATATATATATATATATATATATATATATATATATCATGAAGATTATAACACGAGTTTCATTTTCACACGTTCAGGTGGAAACTTACTTATACATATATATATATATATATATATATATATATATATATATATATATATATATATATATATATATATATATATATATATATATATGTATGTATATATATATATATATATATATATAATATAAAGTAATATGATAAGTTAGAATATATAGGACATTAAATGACCCCTGTCATTTATACATACATGGGAAAATTTATATTACTAAATTTATAAAAATAAAAGTTTACTGAATTAGTGAAATAATGTAGCTATCTTTGCCGTCATTGTCATAAAGTTTACAATAAAAAATATATAATCTGGTAATATACATACTTATACTCGATAAGAAAAAATAATTTGACATACTGTAAGCAATTCTAATACATTCACTTGGTTTTAAAAAGAAATATAGTATATTAAATATTAAAAATTAAAATTTTTTTAGAAATGTAGTTAAAACATATTCTAGCCTAAACCGCCCCCCCAATCTTTAAGTATACAAATAGAAAAAATACCGTAAGAATCTTTGCCGTGAAAAATAAAAAGATTTTAGGAAAAAAAAAAACAGATGACATACATTTAGCGGATGTCAGAATGTGTTGAAAAATACATCCCTACCCATCCCTAAACATAACCCCGCTTTCGAATGTAACTATTAACTGATACAATGAAAATTAAAAAAATTGAAAACCCTACTACCCCTTGTCTAGATGAATGGATTTTTCGGTATCCTTAGGAACCCTCAATTATGAATTTTTGCCGTGCCTTTAAAACCGTAAATTAAAAAAAATAAATTACTCCAAAATTCGCTTGACCAGGAAATGGAACTAATGTCTTTAATTTAATAACAACATTAAATTCAACGGCTTTAGCTTTCATTTTTGAAACATGGTTATCACTGTGTAGCGAAAAAAAACATATTTTAAATCAATTAATTTATAATATTAATGCTCTGTAAATTTACATTGAGCACTATTGTGTAAAAATAAAAATATCTATAAGAACACCGGATTTTATATCTTACTGTTCTTTCTTTATATATATATATATATATATATATATATATATATATATATATATATGAGGAAGTTTCCACCGGAACGTGTAACATGAAACTCGTGTTACGACTAGGGTCATTCTTTCAAAATATTTAACGTTGTTAAGCGTTTTTCGCTCTGTTTAGGCAATCTACGTGTTCGACCACTTTAATTTAGTGAGTATATAGCTTTCCTTTTAGGACTTCTTTTTCATTTTTCTGTATTGACATTTTCGTTCAAGTTTTTATCCTGATAATGGTGTTCGGTTTTGGCAAGTTGTCCATAGGTTCCATTAAATGTTTCATTTTTTTATTAAATAATTATATATATAGTGGGGGAAATTGTATTTCCAACTAATGAATAAACATACTTTTCATATAACTACGTGTACACAGATGCATTATAACTAAATATGTATAGAAAACGGAAAGAAAATTGATTTAAGGGAAATAAATCCCATTTATCGATTTTAATGGGGAAAAAGTATTCGTACAATAGAAAAAGAATGCATAATCTTTATTTAATATTAGAATAACTATTATTCACTTCTACATCAACCAACACCGTTTTGTAGCTATCAATTAATTATTTGCAAATTTTAGTTGGTATCTTGTTCCATTCTTCTTGGCATATCTTCCTCAGATCCGGGATGTTTGTTGGAGGTCTCGATTGGATTTGAATTTTGAAAAAAATGCCATAGATTCTCCATTGGGTTTACATCTGAAGACTTACTTTGCGATTTCAGGTTACTTAAATTATTTTAGGAAGCCATTTCTTTGTACCTTTTGAAGTGTGCTAAGGATCATTATCTTGGAAGATACAGTCAAGGGGAAGTTGACAATTTTCATCCAAAATCATTAAATTTGCTTCCAAAATACTTTGATATTCTGCGGCAGTCATTCTACCATCTATTACAGATGCGCTGCCAGTACCATTTGCAGAATAAAATCCCCAAACCATAATGCTGCCACCACCAAATTTCACTGTTGTAACAATGTTCTTTTGTTTGAAGGCATCGCCATCTTTACACCATACATGATTTCTAGAATTACGTCCAAACAAATCAATTTTGGATGCGTCTGTCCAGATTACTCTGTTCCAATACAATTTTTCCTTTTCGTTCTGTTCACGAACGAAATCCAACCTGGCATCTCTGTGTCTTTTCAATATCGGTGGAATTTTCCGAGGAGAGCCTGACTTTAGATTGTTCCGATGAATTTCATTGCATACTGTACGTTTAGTGACACAGATTTCTGATAAAAACAAATCATACTGCAAATCATGACGAATAACCATTGAATTTTGTTTAATTTGATGCATTGATTTCATCGATGGACTTGCAGAAATCTTTCGTGGAGCACTATTCTTTGTCTTTCAACAGTTTTGAATTTTTTTTAATAAATTGCAATGAATAAACTAATGTTAGAAAATGGAATATTCATGTTGTCTGAGATTTTTCTCTTTTTATCCTCTTTCCAGGGCTTAACAATCAGTTCTTTTTGCGAATTTGTCAATTCTTTACCTCGTGCCATGCTGAAAACTTTCTGGCACGAATATCAATTACAAGATGTTCTGTTTGTATTTTGAGGCTAAAAATAACTACTGATACAATTACTGAAGCATTGTAGAATATTCCCTTTTGAAGAAACTAGAGTATTAAAGCAAGATACAACTTTTAATATCTGACATTTGCATCGTACGAAAACTTTTTTGCTCATTGAAATGGATAAAGGGGATTTATTTCTATTAAATCTTTTTTTCTTCTATTTTCTATGCATATTTAGTTATTATGCAGTTTGAGTAGGGTTAATTATATGAAAAGTGTGTTTATTCCTTAGCTGGAAATGCAAGAACTAAAAATGTGTATGCGTACAAATATTTGTTTCCCCCTCCACTGTATATATATATATATATATATATGTATGTATATATATATATATATATATATATATATATATATATATATATATATATATATATATATATATATATATATATATATATATGTATATATATATATATATGTATATATATATATATATATGTATATATATATATATATGTATATATATATATATGTATATATATATATATGTATATATATATATATATATATATGTATATATATATATGTATATATATATATATATATATATATATGTATATATATATATGTATATATATATATATATATATATTTGTATGTGTACCAAGATTTGTTTCCCCCTCCACTGTATATATATATATATATATATATATATATATATATATATATATATATATATATATATTTATATATATATATATATATATATGTATATGTATATATATACATATATATGTATATATATATATTTGTATGTGTACGAAGATTTGTTTCCCCCTCCACTGTGTATATATATATATATATATATATATATATATATATATATATATATATATATGTATATTGATAACGTCAGATGCATCCATTTAGTATCTCCATTGAAATGAGAAGAAGAACGCCGAAAATCCGAGTTAAAATAATTTAAAAAATATTTTGACACATTTTACGTTCTAATCGGACTTTTGGCATACCCTAATAATTACAATATCCAGAAAAAGCCCTTCTACAAACCCTCTTCTATCTAAAAACTGCTAGATCTCTTCAGTAATATAACACATGAGGGGAACTGTATTTAAATTAATTTTAGTAGAGACGCCTTAGTGATTAAAGGATCTGTTTATTTAAAAAATATCCGAGACATATCCGAGAAAATCTTAATAAAGGAAACAGCGCCTCTGGCATAATTCGATCTGGTGTCCCCCTTTGCAGGCGAAACCGTCGCTAGATGCGACGTGCTTTAATGGAGGAGTGTCGCGATGGTTGCATGCTGTCTTTAAGCACATCTTTTTCGTTCCGATTACTGGGGGTTAATCACTGCGCAATTTTATAAGAATTTTATAAATAAATACGGGATTCTTATTTATTAATTCGACATATATTTATCAATTTAAAATAGGAGCCTTCACGTTTAAATTGATAAAAAGACTTTGAATCAATGAATGAAAATTTATTTTTCCTACAGAAATATTTATACACGGTGGAATAATGGATAGCGGCTTGGATTGAGGAATCAGCAGAGCCGAGTTCGAATTCAGGTCGAATCCATTACATTCACTTGTGTACTAATGCTGTTGGGAAAGTTGTGAATCCTCTTCTTCGCTCTCCAGCTATGGGTAAATAGCAGGACAGACTGGGTTCTATAGCCTTGGATGGCAACTGGTCTAGGAGAAGGACAGCTTTGTATTCAAAACCTGGGGAGGGTCGTTTGGGGACCGTGTGGCACGTAGTACACCAAGTCTCTGTATTCGTCCCTCAAAAAGTCAGGATGGTTCTGCACAAAACCTTCACCACTATAATCAAATCTCATGTGCTGGTGTCGGGCTGTCATTTTCCTAGGGACTGATCTGCTTGACCCTCATACGTAGAATTCGACGGGAGAGTCGAGTATATACACACAGAATGGGATATACGATCCCGAGAGAGTTATGAAATTTTGAAAACGTTCATTTTCGTAACATACTGTCGACATATGTTGGGTCATTTAATGTCGAACGTAAATTTTTTATATCTAAATAGTCAAAATTTATTTCAAATAGTAAGATTCCTTTTATGGTTATTTAGTTTTTAATTATATTTTTGAAATCAGTTTATATTTTTTTTTATTCTTGCATTGATTGCCATTTTGCTATAAAAATGTATTGATGGTTATTTTATTATAAAAATGTGCGGTTGACTTTTGTTTGACTGCGGTTCTCGATTTGCCCATAGATGG
>OZ038505.1:28056384-28176384 GCA_964036315.1 Acanthosepion esculentum
CCTTTCGGAAGACACACAGACATGATTCGTATTTTTGAAGAATATGGCAATAAAATTTGACAATACAAGTGGGAATCAATTCAAAGAATTCATCATCTCTTAGTTGTCATACATATGTATATAAATATAAACATGTACACGCATGCACATACACACACAGTTACATATGTATATATGTGGTATAATGTTTACAATTAATATTATTTGTGGTGGAAGTCTGTTCCATGTCGAGGATATAAATATACAATATAGATATGGAAATGTTTATTGAATAGTGACTTGCAGTTTCAGGCCTTGAACGATCAGTGAACCATAGTCTGAATGCTCAGCAACGAGTTTTTGAATATATCCAATTTAGATATTGAAATGGATAATGCCTGATCTGATGATAGTTTAATAGATGAAGTAGTGCTCAATATCACGAATAGAGAGCATCTAAAGATAAAAGTGGACAATGAGTTCAACACCGACAGGCGACAGTCTGTTTCGTGCTTGAGCTTAACTTTCAGGCTACACAGAAACAAATACACGCACGCACACACACACATATATATATATGTATATGTGTGTATATATATATATATATATATATATATATATATATATATATATATATATATATATATATAAATGGTGGTACTCGCTGGGAAAAACCTTGGATATTTCGACTTGCAGTAGAGCAAATCGGTAACCAAGGAAAAATGAGGAATATAAAAAGAAAGAACCAAGGCCATTAAACGAAGGCAAAAATAATCGTCCAGTGTTCAAGCTATAAGTCCAAATAAAAAGGCAACTACGTAAAGTGCTCAATACACGAAGTAGAGCAAAACCTAAGATAATTCTAAGGAGCCAGGCAAAGGTTTCACCTAAACGGATCGTCAGGGCGATGCCGGCTGAAAAGGAAAATTATGGAACAGAATTTATAGCGAAAACCACAAACAACCATGACCACGTGAGAATAATAATAATAATAATAACAACCTCAAACAACGGGAGGGGGATTATCTCTCTCACACACACACACACACACACACACATATATATATATATATATATATATATATATATATATGACAAAGTGGAAAAAAAGGTTTCTTGTGACGCGTTTCATCCTTTAGGACTTCATCGGACTAAATTTATGATGTTGTGCGACTACGCATGCGCATGAGCTAGGGATGATGGGAATTTTAAATTTTACATTTTTTAATGCTTAATTTTAATCTAGCCGATTTCATTAAGATTATTTTTCTTTTTCTTTTCATCACTTTTGTTAGTAGATACCCCATCCTGTGATAATAGGATTTATGCCAGGAATGGCGAACTGTTGTAAGAACCCGGGCGTAAATTTACTGGAGACGACCTTGTAAAAAAGAACTCACTCTACACATTTTCGTCGTTGTGTATTGTTTTTTTTTTTGCCTTTGATCAGAGAAGCATTTTATGTTAAATTTGTAGTCAGTCTCGTTATGGTAGGAAACCAGCACATTTGATGTATGGTTTTGTAAAATGCCTATTGTGTTGATATACACTTTTATTTAGATTTCATGAGGTTTCTCCTATGTATTTTTGTGACATTTGTTGCAGGCGATCGAGTAAATGCTCCCTTTAGGTTTTAGCTTATATTTTGTGTTTAGAATTGACTAAGTCTTTTAGTGTGTTTTTTTCCGGCGTTCATAATCATTTTGTTGATTTCAGGTTCATATTTTTAAATATATATTTCAATGTCTAAATAATTTCGTTTATGGTTAGCCATTATAAAAGACATTTCTTTTTTTTGTTTTGTTTTTAGTTCCATTTTTCATTATCGAAAATTGTAAAAAAAATATTGATAGTGACTTATTAACACCTAAAAATGCAAGCGTCTGAGTATCTACGTTAAAATCTTCACCGGAAGCTAGAAACATTACCCGAACTATAGAAAATAAATATATATTGTCGCACAACCGCCATTATTCAAGTGAAGTGATGAAGCACACGTCACTACTATTTTCAGATCTCCCTTTATAATATATTGATCCTATGAAATTATGGAGCATACAAGCTTTTCGTGGAAAGACTCATCAATCCCGTTTGCGCTAAAAGTGCACCTTTTTCTGTTTCCTGTCGTCGTGTTCCGCATGGCAACATTCCGCACTAATTCAGCGTGTTGCACACCAGCGTTGCACACCAGCGTTGCACACCAGCGTTGCACACCAGCGTTGCACACCAGCGTTGCACACCAGCGTTGCACACCAGCGTTGCACACCAGCGTTGCACACCAGCGTTGCATCGGTCTTGCTGTGTCTTTTTCCATCTGTCAAATGGAAATGTGCTTTCTGTTATTCATTTATTACACCTACATTTTGGTGGGGAAGGACCCGAAATGCACAAGCAAGATGAAATGAAGAAATTAATTTTGAAATTACCGAAATTAATTAAATATCCAAAAAGCATGAAATTTATTCAACATATTTAAAAAAAAAGAATGTCTATTCACGTTCCTTTTTATTTCCAAAGAATTTATTAACTGTATACTTGATTAAAGTACAAGACCTTTTTTCTGCTTCGTTCATGTGAATTTTTTTTTTTTGACAGCAACATTTAAACAGAATATTGATACACCCTATAAATATGTCTTCTTTCGGTCCTATCTATTACCGGTTCGGAAACTGAAGTTCAAATTTAGCTTTTGTATGATTTATTTGGCTATGAGTTAAATAAGAGTATTGACAGATTTGCACTCTCCAGCCTTTGATGTCAGCCAGTCTAGGAAATGGACGACTCTGAATATAGCACCGTGGAGAAATAGGAAACAATTCCCAACAAATTATGGCAGTTCACATATAATAAATAAAATCGCCTATGACCTGAAGGGAAATGTCCTTAAAAACATTACTCATTAATATCAGAAAGCCAAATTGGTCGTCATTATATAAGCGTAAAATATTCTTGCTTTTACTTTATTGAGATCTTCCTTTTCGGGCTCTCACTGTCGAATATTCGTTCTGCAATTTGATTTACAAAAGGTAATATGGGAAATTACTATTTTCACCCTTGTTACTATCCACAAATCACTCGCAATACTTTCAGGTATACGTAAATTATTTTCTTGGAGACCGCCTTACAGAACGAAGGGGGAAGAATGTGTGAAATTTTAAGTCTCTTCAGAAAATAGCCAGCCACTAAATATCAACGAAGAGCACATTAAGTGCAAAGGCGTATTCGGCAACATCAAAATCATACTTTCAATTAGATATATATATATATATATATATATATATATATATATATATATATATATATATATTTGTGTATTTAGGCAGCAATCCTACTTTCATGCACATTTCATTAAAAACGACTGACAAGGTGCTTTTATTTAGTTTTTTTTATATAATTTCTCGTGCGATCTAATAAAGTTTTTCTTTTCAGATGATAAATTATATAAAAACTGTCCGAATGTTCTTTTTATCCGAGCGCTTTCGGCTATACATTTTGCCATTTTCAAGGATTATATTTCAACTGTTAGAATTAGAAATAGTTTGTTATATGTATGTTTTGTAAAATGTTTCATTTTTTGTTTCAAAACACGGTCAAGATATTATGTCCATGTTCAAAGTTAATATTATTATGTGTTGGTTTGTTTGTTTTTATTAATAAGGCTTCCATTACAAGTATGTTCCGAAGAGTGTGTTAAACAATTTGTAGTGTGGCCTAGATACGAGGGTCATTCAATAAATAATGTGAATTTTTAGGTATAAGGATTTCTAATACAGATAGAATCTTACATTTTTTTCTTTTTTTTTCTTTTACTTATTTTTCACATGGATTTAATTTCTTTTGCAGATTAAAAAAAAACTTTGAGAGTTTTGGCGATTAATAATGATGGCTGACCAAGAAGCATGCTCCAGGATTGAACAGCGGTCAGTTATCAAGTATTTGGTTGCTGAAGGGTGCAAACCAGTTGAAATTCATAGGAGAATGTCAACTGTGTATGGTGCCACATGTTTCAGCCAAAAAATGTCTACAAGTGGGCTAAATTGTTTAAAGATGGACGGAACAGTGTTGAGGATGAAGACAGGTCTGGGAGGCCTACAGAAGTAAGGTCTCCTGAGGTGATCGAATCAGTCAATGACCACATTCAATCTAACAGAAGGGTGACAGTGGATGACATTGCAAGGACTTTGACCTTATCTGTTGGGACAAACGCAGGGGTCATCAGTCAGAAGGAGTCATCTTGCATCATGACAACGCAAGGTTTCACACAGCAGCCCAAACGGTACAGACCATCAACGAGCTGGGCTGGGAACTGCTCCCTCACCCCCCTTACAGCCCAGACCTTGCACTTTCAGACTTTCACTTGTTTGGTCCCTTGAAAGCGTTCACGAGAGGCACGAAGTTTAAAAGTGACGATGAAGTCAAAAGTGTTGTGAGCGACTGGCTGAGACATCAGTACAAAGATTTTTACGCTGAGGGAATACGGAAGCTTGTGCACAGATGGGAAAAGTGTGTGACAGTGCTGGGAGACTACGTTGAAAAATAGAAAAGTAAGCTTCTATCTGTATTAGAAGTCCTTATACCGAAAAATTCACCTTATTTATTGAATGACACTCGTAATTATTTACAAAAGTTGATTCTTGAGGAATACAATTTCTTTAATGGGCATTTGAATTCGTAAATAATATTTGCTCTATTTAATTTTGTTCTAGGAGGTGAATTGTTATTTTTAACTATAAGGTTAGAAGTTTTAAATTTTTTATAATAAATAATTAATGTAATTGTTTTTGCTATTTTCACAGCCGTCTATCTATCCACTTTGGTGATACTAATCAAATCTACAGTCTTTAATCTCGTCTTCATCAAGAGTGATTTAGCTTTAGAGAAAACCGTAAGACGGAGAAAGTCAAACCTTCATTGTGAGAGATTTCCAGACTTGAAAGATGCTAAGATTGTCAACGCCCAAATGCTTGAATGAAAGGGAAGAATTTTTCCCTACTTTCATTATGTACAGGCTGATCATAAAGTCCTGTCACCCCTATATAATATAATTTTATATTTGAGATGGCTGACACGAGCTCCTACAGTTTAGAAAAAGAGGTAAAGTGTGACTAGTCTTTAGGACCATCCTGTAACACTCAGAATGCACAATTCAGTGACTTCTGGCGTGCAAGTGGGTATCTTGTTAGCATTTCCACTGCCTAGAGCTACCCTTTACCTTTCTCGCTTTGGCCCCTAGAAACGCCATTTAGCTTTCTAGGCATTGCTTCCTAGAGCTTTCCTTTATGTTTCTGGCATGGCTCGTCTAGAACCGCCTTTATCCTTCTGACATTGCCCTCCTAGATTTTCTTTTTTCTTTCTACCTTCCTCTTTATCTTTTTGGCATTGAACTAGTAGAGTACCCCTTTATCTTTCTGATATTGTCCTCGCCTAGAGCTCGCCTTTATCGGTCAGCAAATTCAAATGGGGGTGGTCCAAACTGTTATCGAGATATTCAAAATGCTTGATTATTTTTCTGAAACTAGCATTCCAATTTTGCGTGTATATTACACGTAATTCATCACATGAAAATACATTGTAAGCAACCAAGATTATTGATTTTGGTGCCAATTTTTAGATGAGTAATTGTTATAGGATACTCTTTACTGTTCGGAATAACATGCCTGTCCTGGTTTTTATACGCATAAAGCTTCTATGGGTATGTGCCATATTGGATTCCATGGCGGTTATGAATTCAATCCCTTGTCCGTCACCGTAAAAACGGACGTGTGGCACTAATTTGCATAAGACTGGTGAATATTAACTGATTGATATGTATGTGTCGAAAAGCACGGAAAATGGGGGGATAATAATAAAGAACCATGGATGGAATAAAGGCTTCGGTTCGTAGTTATCGAATAAGAAAAAAAACTGAAGAAAACCAGTGAGTACGACAGTCGAAACATTGTGAATATAACACCAGAAACAAGACTGTTCCTCGGATTCGTCTTCATCTTCAATGTATCGTGTATCTTTAGAATATAAGCAAGTATGTCTCTCCAGAACTTTTTATCTTTTGTAGTTATAAGCCGCATTATTCCATGTTTCACTTTGTCTCGCTTGCATTCAAACTGTCCTGTGACTGTCAAACTTTCCAAGCCCGCTTTTCTCATTTTGTATCCCAGAAATTTCAGCTGTGATTTACTAATTCAAATTAGAAGTGTCCCTTTTCATATTTCTCCTAAAAATTCTTGGATCTATCGTATTCTCGGGATCTTTTTTAGAACAACCTACCTGTTGTCGCCATTTTATTCGTGGGGAAAGTGCCCACCATCCAGACATATGAACTGAGCAGATCCTATTAGTAAATTATATTATAAAATTATGATTAGATAAGATGGGGTTATTCTTATGCTACTGTCTCAAAAGCCGCCCTATTGAGCGGCATTTAAGCTAACTCATGCGGGGGCTTTTTATTAGGACTTCGGCTTGTTCACGAGTTTAAGAGTCTCTAAGTCTTTGCATATTCTCAGCATTTGAAGCTCTTCTTCCTGCCGTTTGATCTGGGTTTCATTTGAACAGGATTTTCTTTTCCTCGCTTCAGCCTTGGCTTTTTAGTTTGCAAAATGGTCTTCTGTTGGCGAAGATTTCTTTTTGCGAGGCATAATGCTGCCGTATGCGATAGGCAACAATAAACTACAGAAGAAATCAAAATTGCGGCATTTAGGTATTGCATTAATATCTAAGCTTACCTTTTAAAAGTTAAACAATAATTCTTCTGATACCACTTAATGTAAAGACAATTTGATGTATGTAGGTCCTTACTTTACGTACAAACAATTATTTTATATCATGGGTGACTTTCACGGGATTTCGCAATTATTTTCAATTATTCCCAAATTTATTTCCCCGCTATAAAAATTCGTAATGAAAACTTGGGAATCAAAAATTTCAGAATTGCGCGTCCGTATCCAGCCTGGAATGTTTTTAATTTGCTGAGAGTGTCGGCATTTTTCTAAAATAGTATGACGTGTTCGGCTACGGCTTCTAGGAGTAAAGATGAAAAAGTGTGACACACTGACATTCGCATTTATTTGTATAGATTTACGTTGATGAATTCTGTATAGCGTCACCGTTAACAAATTTGGTCTCTCAAAGAAATTCTGTTGTATTAGGATTTTATGGAGAATTGTGTTGTATCATAATCGTCCACATTTTGAAAAATGCTTTATATGTAAAGAGAGAGAATGAAATTAATCAATTTACCTGTCTATATTTCTGAGGTGAGTTATTTTAATTATTTACACTATACAGATTATACGGCCTGTTTTCCGCATCTTTATTGTCATATTTACGACGTTTCGACCGTTTTACGCTCCGAGCTTCTTCAGAGAATTTCGAAACGAATCCTTTATTTAGTCCATGAATATGACAATAAAGGTGAATACAACAGTCCAAACAATATAAATAGTGTAAACAGTCTAAATGATGCTCCATATACGTATGGGTACAAATATCCTTCTTCCTTGTAGGATAATCTCCCATTGTATCGGCCTAAATTAATATTTTTTAAAAAATCAGTTATAAGAAAAAGGTGACAATTTCAAGGTTAATCAAATCTTTATTTCCCAGTGGTGATTTGCTAAGCAGTAAATAAATTCGTTTACTTCGAAGAATATCGTAATATATTCCTTTGAGTATATGCTGTATCAAGCCAAACTCTGTAAATAAATATTTTCTTTACTGAGATTAGCTTGGGGTAAAATAAGATTCTAACTACGGGAGAACTGTGCTTACAGTGTCATTGACATTAAAAGCCACCATGAAATACGTACCCCTTTGAAATATACTCTTTATAATTTGCCGAAAAGACATTTGGAATGGTCAGTAATTATTTAACATGATAACTCATTAGCCCATCATATTTTCTTGATAATAATAAAAAGGAATCTTGTCCGAAATTATATTATCGGTTAATATATTTGACGGGAACTAGATATGAGACTGGGTACTTCAATGTCCAGATTTGACGGCTCGTTGAGAGATATGGAGAAAAGAAGATTTAACAATTTCGCGCAAGAATAATTGGAAAACAGAAATATACTAAAAAAATGTATTTATTGGATGTTTTGGATTTAGCAAGAATTAGCGAATATTGCCCAGAAGGGTGGAAAGAAAGAATCCAATCCATCATGTCTTTCCTTTTCGAGGAATATGCAGTTAGCGTATATCCCAGTACGAATGCTTAGAAAGAAATTGTTCTGACCATGACAGTCAGAGGCCGAATCTGACCTTCTCATGCTTTGACCTTGATTCCCGCCCTTCTCTTTATCCTTTCCTCAACCCCCCCCTCTTTACTCTTACTTTCACTCTCTGTAACCACTTGCGTGCTAGTGGCACTCCCAACTTGCTTGGGGTGAAAAGCCTAAAAAAAAAGATGATTTGTCATATCTTTTCTTTTTATGTGCCGTGTCCATTCAGGACGTAGGCGATCATGACACTCCACTTCCCTCTATCCCTTGTGGCCCTAAACAGGTTTTGTGTTTCTGACAACTCCCCTCGACCACGTTCTGTCATTCACCTGTCCAAGCCCGCCACGTATGTCAAGCGCTACTTTCCCCTGTCTGTTTTCTCTTCTATCCGTCCTGTGAGTATCAGTCTCCAGGCTCTCCTTTCTCATCAAAGTATCCCAGAAATTACATCTGCCTCTTCCTTGTTTGCATCCTCTCCAAAACCTCATCCTTGATATCCTCAGCATCCTTCTGTAGAACCACATCTAAGACTCTTCGAATCTCTTCTTCATTCTTGAGGATAAAATGAGCAATGAATTTCAGCTTGGGGTGGCGACGCAAGTCAAGAGAACCGTTGAGGTATGCCAAGAAAATTATATCCCGGAATGACACATTCCCTGTTATTGAAATTTCTCAAAGGATATTATCGATGGTTGTGCTAGTCATCGTGGCCGAGTGTTTGAGGGATCATTCTTTTTCAACTACTGATCATTCCAAATTATGCGTCCTTTCCTAGAAACTGTAACTAAGGTCTGCCACTTAGCATAGTTGCAGCATAGAGCATAGGTTTGCTCTGTGCAAGTTAATGAAACACACATGTCGCTGAGAATGTATCCGCAACAGGAAGTGGCTAGCCATCCTAGCAGACAAGAATTACCTTACGTACCTTGTACACAGCAATGAGAAATTAAACATCAGATTATTAAAACAACACAAAACATTGAGTACATATATCATATATACGTTAAACTGTTTAGTTAATGAATTCTTTTATGTCAGAATTTGAAATAATTCTAACAGAGAAAATTATCTTTATATTACCTATTTAAATACATCGTGTTGTTAATAGCTTATCCGATCATACTTGGACATCTTAAATCAAAGATGTTTCGGGTATTGTAACGAAAACTACTTTTCCGGGGTTGCATTTATGAAAATAAATATTGAAGTTTCGGTAATACTTAATTGTTAATGAAATTGGTGAACCGCAGATTTCGGTTTGGGCCAATTTTTATTCACATTGCATTAATCCTATTGGAAAAAAGGTCTCAAACCAATTATATCCAAATCTATAGCTAAACAGGTTTTGAAGTATTATGCTTTACGGTTTATCAACCATTTGCAGGTTATTTAAAGACAGATTGTCATAATTATTTGAGATAATAATGACACTGATACAAGTGCGACTAATTAAACTATAGTTGAGGGTGAAAAAAGGTGGCTTCCTACTGTTCCCAGGGGCATTTTTGCATGTAAGCGGATAAAACGAATCCAATATTTATTGGAACATGGGTCTCCTATATTCAATTCCAAAAAGTTATCCATTATACCCTACGCACAACAAAGTTATTGCACCTGGTATTCCCAATCGGTCACTCATCTAGGTAGTAACCAGGCTCTACGTTGCTTCATTTGTGTGGTCGTACGAGAACCGGTTTTTCAGTTTCATATCACTGTAAGAGAATGGGATTAGAACGTAATTATAAATATAGAAAATAACAGAGAAGAAAGTAAATAATAGAGAGAAAAAGAAGAAGGGAAGAAAATGACAGAAAGATACAAAAGAAAGATAGAAGCAGGAAATGATTTTTAAAGACAGAAAAAAGAAAGAAAACAGGAAAGAAAAAAGTAAGGTAGAAAAAGAATGAAAAGCAATAAAATCAGAAAGAATTTAAAAATGATAAAAAAGGAAAGAAAATAGACAGAAAGAAGAATGAAGACTGAAAAAGAAAGAAGAAAACCAGAAAGAGATAAAAATGAAAGAAAAGAGAATCAAAGAAAGAGAAATAAAATCGGAAATATTTTAAAAAGAAAGAAAAGAAGAAAGACTAAGAAACAAGAAAGAAAAAAAAGAAGAAATAGAAATAAAACTAGAAAGATTTAAAAATGAAAGAAAAAAGAAACAAAGGAAGAGAAATAAAATCGGAAAGGTTGAAAGAAAGATGTGACAGAGGAACTGGGAATTTAAAAGAGAAAGACATAGAGAAGAAGAATATAAGAACACCAAAGCAAGAGTTTAATTAAAGATGCAAAACAGAAAAAAGGTAATGTGAGAAAATAAATTTAAGAATGACGAAAGAAGAAAAAAGATAAAAATAAAAAAAATAAATAATAACAGAACAAGAATACAAAAGATGGAATAATGCAAAAACTAGTGGGATATAAGAAAAAAGAAAAGTACAAGAATATAGAAGGAAAGAAAAGAAAGAAAAACAGAAAGAAAAGAGAAAGTAGAAAAAACTGAGTGAAAGGAAAGGACGTAGAAGAAACCAAAAAGAAACAAAGTAACGAAGAAAATGCAGAAAGAAATGGAAGGATAAGAAATAAAAAGGAAAGTAGAAGAAAACAGAAATAAAGAAAAGGAAGTAGAAAAAACCCAAAAAAAAAACGGGAAAAGAAAGTAGAAAACATAAAAAGTTGAAGAAAACAGAAATAAAGAAAGGAAAAAAGAAGAAAAAAGAGATAAAAGGAAAGTAGAAGAACGGAAAGAAAGAAAATAAAGCAGTAAAGAAAAAGAAAGAAAGGAACGAAAAGCAGAAAGAAAGGAAAGAAGAAATATAAAAGGTTTGGTTTGGTTTGGTCTGTTTTACGGCATATCAACTTCTTTGTGTCATTTAATGCCCACAACTTTTTTCCTGGTAATATTTTTGTTTTGTCAAAAATCTATTTCTGTTAATATTTTTTGCACAAAAATGTATAGCAGGTAATATTATCTTTTCAAATACGTATTGCTGGTAATTTTTTTTTCTTCAAAAATTTATTTCTGGTAATAATTGTTTACAAAGTATTTCTGGTATTAAAACCTATTTTTAAACTTTTATAATGCTTTTTGCCTCAGTTTCGGGGTTAACTATTTGCCCATAGCTAAGATCCTAACAGGTACTACAACGCCGGCTCAGGGTGGACCTGGGAACACCAGCAATTAAGAGGTGGTTCCACGCTCCTCAAAACCACCTGATCAGATGCCTTGCTGTTAGACGTAGTTTATCGTCTTACCCAGGACGGAAATAAAAATGGAAAGCAGAAGAAAACAGAAACAAAGAAAGGAAAATCGAAGAAAGCAAAAGAAAGAAAGGAAATTAGAAGAAAACAGAAAAGGGAAAGGAGAAGAAAAAAGAAAGAAAGAAAACAAGAAAAATGGGAAGAAGAAATAAACAAGGAAAAAATAAAATAGAAGAAAACAGAAAAAAAGGAAAGAAAAAGAAGTAGAAAAAAACAGAAATAAGGAAAGGTGGGTAGAAAAAAAGAAAGAAAGGAAAGTAGAAGAAAACAGAAATAAAGAAGAGAAAAGAAAAGAAAAGAACAAAAGAGAGGAAAGTAGAAACAAAAGAAAGGAAAAGATGAAAAGAAAAACAGAAATAAAATTAGAAGAAAACAGAGAGAAAGAAAGGAAAGTAGAAGAAAAAAAAGAAAAAACAGTAGAAAAAACAGAAAAAGAATGGAAAGTAGAAGTGAAAGAAAGAAAAGAAAATAGAAGAAAAAGAAAAAGAAGCAAAGTCAGAGAAAACAGAAAGAAAGAAAGAAAGAAAGAAAGAAAAAGGAAAACAATGCACAAATCAAGCATGAAACTGAGGAAATTGGAAATTGCAATTTGATTCACATACTTCACGATTATTGCTTCATCAGAACAACATCAACATCTTCTAACGTTGACTCAAAATCGATTCCTTGAAGGCAAAGGCAAGTTTAATCTTTAATACATAAGCCGACTTTGTTCTTCACAGCTTATATTTCTCTAAGGAGCTCATCTTACTGATAATAACTGGCCTTCTTCTCCAGACTATTCATTTTGATTCCACTAAAAGCTGAACGTCTAGACGCATCCAGAAGAGTTACCACTTCATACTTGCTGTCATATATCATAGTGCTAAATGTAACAAAACATGGATGCAATGCAAGAAAAATCGAAAAGGGAACACAATTAGAATGCGGTTTCAATGCAGACATAAAATCCAAGGCGTAGAGAGTTTGAGAAATGAATACGAAAAAGCATTAAAAATAAAAGACGAGAAATAATATTTGGAAAGAAAAGATTAGGAAAGGATGTGTAGCGTTTGTACTCCAAAATATATAGAAATATTTTAGAGCTATTGACGCACCACTTTCATTAGTTAAGAGATGCTTACTTGAGGTTCGATGTCTTCTTTAGTTTGGTTTATTTTATTTAACAGCATATCAACCACAATAGGTAACTTTATGCTGAGATTATTTTAGGATAGTTTCCATTAAGAGAATATGCATTAATATTTTTTTACAAAAATATATATTAATATAAAAGTATGTATTAATATAAAAATATTTATTAATATTTTTTACAAAAAATTAATTTTTTTTTTTTACAAAAATATATATTTTTCTTCCCAGAAATGTATTGCTGGTAATATTTTAAAAAAATACATTGCTGGTAATATTTTTCTTTCAAAACTGTATTGCTAGTAATATTTTTATTCAAAAATACATTTCTGTTAATATTTTTTTAATTTAAAAAAAAAAGTAATGATGTTAATATTGTTTTTGGAAAATGTATTGCTGGTAATTTTACGACAAAAATCTATTTTTATACTTTCATAGTGATTTGACCCAAGTTTGGGGATTAACTATTTGCTCAAATTTGGGAGCCTAACAGATGCTACCACCCTTGGTTAGGGTGGTCCCGGGAACAACAGCAATTAAGTGGTGGTACCACTCTCAAAACATTCCGTTCAGAGGTCATGCTACCGGATGTAATTTATCGTCATACGCAGGACTCAGCTTCGGTGTCGATATGTGTTTCAATAAGTCAAAATGAAGATGTTCCTGATGAATTTGTGAACTGGTAATGACACGAAAATATTTTCAATGTTCCAAGGTATGCTCACCCAATCCCGATCATCCCTTATCCAACAGGAATACACCTGCGTGATAACGTTTTCTTTTAAAACAAAGATTAATGACCAATCGTCACGGCTTGCACATACAAGTGAAATAAATAAGAAGTAGGCAAGAAGAACAAATTTGGAGGAAAAGACGGATCGAAATGCATGACGATTGTCCAAATCCGTCTGAACTAGACTCTTCAGCCGGTTCGGAGATTGACCAGAATTAAGTGATTTTAAGTGGTCATAGCTGACTGGAGATTATTGTTAACCAGATACTGATTTGCGTCCAGGCTAAGACGATAAACTACGTCCAAAAGCAAGGCCTCTGATCAGGAGGTTTTGAGGAGCGTGGAACCACCTCTTAATTGCTGGTGTTCCCAGGTCCACCCTGACTCGGGGTGGTAGCACCTGTTAGGGTCTCAGCTATGGGCAAATAGTTAACCCCGAAACTGAGGTAAAAAGCATTATAAAATATTACCAGCAATACGTTTTTGAAAAATAATATTACCAGTTATAGGTTTTTGAAAAAATAATGTTATCAGCTATACGTTTTTTGAAAAAATAATATTACCTGCTATACGTTTTTGAAAAAATAATGTTACCAGCTATACATTTTTGAGGAAAAAATATTAACAGAAATAGATTTTTGACAAAACGAAAATATTACCAGGAAAAAACGTTGTGGGCATTAAATGACCCATTGAGGTTGATAAGCCGTAAAACAAACCAAACCAAACCAAACCTTTTTTATTTCTTCTTCTTTCCTTTCTTTCTGTTTTTCTTTCCTTTCTTTGATTCTTCCGTTCTTCTACTTTCCTTTCATCTGTTTTTCTTCTTTTTTCCTTTCTTTATTTCTGTTTTCTTCTACTTTCCTTTTATCTGTTTTTCTTCTTTTTTCCTTTCTTTATCTGTTTTTCTTCTTTTTTCCTTTATTTATTTCTGTTTTCTTCTACTTTCCTTTTATCTGTTTTTCTTTTTTTTCCTTTCTTTATTTCTGTTTTCTTCTACTTTCCTTTTATCTGTTTTTTCTTTTTTTCCTTTCTTTATTTCTGTTTTCTTCTACTTTCCTTTTATCTGTTTTTCTTCTTTTTCCTTTATCTGTTTTTATTCTTTTTTCATTTCTTTATTTCTGTTTTCTTCTACTTTCCTTTTATCTGTTTTTCTTTTTTCTTTTCTTTATTTCTGTTTTCTTCTACTTTCCTTTTTTATTTCTTTCTGCTTTCTTTTCCTTCTTTCCATTCTTCTACTTTCCTTTTATCTGTTTTCTTATTTTTTACCAGGAAAAAAATTCTCGGCATTAAGTGACCCATTGAGGTTGATATGCCGTAAAACAAAACAAACCAAACTAAACCAAACCAAAACCAGATACTGATTTATTGTGTTCAAATATTAGTCACATGTGAATATTTTACTGAAATTCTTCAATTGAATAGTTAGGAAGTTAAGAATAGAGGTTTATGGCACTCTGAAGACATTTCCATAGAACTCAAACACCAACATGTGCCAGACTAGACCACAGTCTGGTAATATAAGCAAACGTGTATACAAGCGAGTGCTGTAAATTAACTTTCAAATATGGCGTGGGAACTCGACATATTTCCATACTGCCCAGCCACGACATTATACTGAGATCTATGATAACATTTTGTAATAATTATTTCCAGGATGGCTCATAAATCGTGACAGAGACTGCTCGTGAATTTTCCCTTTCTTTTGGCGAAACTACAGTAATTCAAATTCTAAGAAAAAATAGTTAGGGAAAATACGAGACGGCTTTTTGTTTATCATTTCCTCCAAAGTCTTGGAAGGTCGGAAAGAGTAAACATTTTCTGGTCGACCTTCAACTACACCAAATTAAAAACTGACGTAACTCAATGAAAAATTAATCTTCCAATCATTGATACGCTTTCCCTATGTTTTCGGCTATATCACGTTGAAACATCGGTTCTCGTACGACCACGAAAGTTAAGCAACGTCAAACCTGGTCAGTACCTAGACGGGTAACCGCTTGGCAATACCAGATGCAGTAAGACCCATTTGTGCGTGTGGCGTAATGTGTAACGGTTCGTAAGTGTTAATTGGAGACCCGAGTTCCAATTGCAGCTTTTCGTTATATTCACTTAGTGGCGAATACCATGGGAAAGCGTATAAACTTAACACTTCTCCCCCAGCTATGGACTAATTAGTAACGTTTTTATCACTAAATCATTATTATCTTTAAAAAATGCTTCAGATCTAAAATATTTTCAGGCGTTAAATAACATGTAAAGGGTTGATAAGCCGTAAAATTCAAATCAAACAATAATGTTGGTTCCTATTCTAAATCTAAAAATGCACAATTAGTTAAAATAGTAGTAAATGATAGGTTAGACATGATTTAAGGCATCTAACATTCAACAAACCTATTAAACAAAAACTGGTTTGTTTTTTGGGATTTAAAAAAAATTATATAAAGTCAATTACGTACTTATTCTGGTTATTCAAGCTATTTGCATGGATTCTAGAATTTTACACAGAATTTTTCTTGTGTTTCGTTAAGCATATATATCCCATGTCACTGAATATTTTGCTGTCTAAATCTCCTAAAGTGATATATATATATATATATATATATATATATATATATATATATATATATATATATATATATATATATACACGTCACACCCTCTAAAATACCCATTCATTAAGCGATCGGAAACAAATTTTGGGGAGAAGTACAAGTAGGTAATCAGATACAGAGTATAATTGGTTTTACTTGGAAAAAATTAAAACATATACTATTTAAGACGCAAAATACTCCCACTATTTTAAAACACAAGTTAATCATTAAAATAAATATTTATTTTATAAAACTTCAGTATTTTTGTATATCTTTTCTTTAAGTTTCTCCGTACAAAAATCAAGTTTTCAGTTCGACCTACTTTTGCGAGAACTATAAACAAATCTCAATTCTAAATACTTCAAAAAGTTGGAATTTGGCCCCAGAAAGAAATATTTAAGCATGGCCAGTTTTATGTTGCATGCTCAAGAGTAAGAAATTCTAATAATTTATTCTTCGCTGTTAAAAAGGAAAAATGAAATTCTCTTAAAATATTGTTTACCATAAAATCCTATGAAATTAAGTAAGTTATTAAACTGCGAAGTAGGGTTTTTGTCAAAGTATTTTTCTAAATTCGGATTCAATCCTAAATCGCAAGTTCTCCCCAATTACCTGGGATAAGTAATTCAGATTTTTTTTAGATGTTATTAACTATAAAATAAACATCACGTAGATACCTTATTCGTACGTTGTCCCCTTAAACAATTCGAACGAGTTTAATCCTTAGGTCTTTCGGTTGTGGTATCATGGGATACAAAGTTAATATAAACACATCCACTATGAATTCCCGGTGTAGAACAATTATGTGAACGTTAACCTTACAACTTCTTTTCCCCTGAGAGTAACAGTTTCTACTCTACATGTTTTGCCAGCTATTGTCAGTTTACTATAAATTATTTCATTGGTCTTATGATTGAGGAGATTATCGGAATGCTATAGATCTCCAATGTTTAGATGATTCCTCGGCAACTCCCAGCTGACACCAAGTAATATCAGATATTATCTGGTTAAATGCCAGACGCACAAGAACGTTCTCCATATCTAAGGTAAAAGGTGACTTGACGTTGTTCACCTCGTCCCTCTCCTTAAGGCAGACAGTAACAGGGATGGATCTCTTGAATTAATTGCATTCTGGAAATTATTGGTACAATTCAGAAGAATGAGAATAAAATGAGTAGAGAACTTACTTTTTGATTTGGTAATTTTATTTTTGGAATAAAGTGAATTTGAGTGGCACAAAGCCATATCGTTAGGTTATATTCGATATATATCTACTGCACTAAAAGTAATCTATATTTGTGTATATACAAAACCTATCATGTATTAAGGTATCGCCAAATATAGATTATTTTTTTTTGTTTTACTTCGTAGCAAAGAAAATAAAAATTACAGGAACACAAAGAGAAAAAAAAATTGTATTGAATGTTATAATCTCAAAGTGAAGAATAAGTGTAAGGAAAAAGAAAGAATGACAAAGAAAAAATAGAAGATAAAAAGTAACAAAATGGCAGAACAAGAAACAAAAGAGAAGAAATAAAAGAAATGAAGGGAAGAAATCATAGAAAAAAGACTGAAGGAATTATTGGTAATAAAATATAAATGAATGAACATAGAATGACAGATAAAGACAAAAAAAAGAAATGTTGTTATTAGTTTTAAAGGAAAAAAAATATTTCCAGTCGCGAATTAATTGATGAGATACTTGGTGGATCGTTTTAATGTTTTTTCGAGTAGTTTTTTTCGAATAAGCTTGCAGCGTCTGGGACCAAGAATTATTTCTATCCCACAAGACACATCAAAACAGAAAAACTGGGATAAAATAAAATGTGAGGCCAATTTTACTATTTTGAGGCTTTCTCTGAATCAGCACCGCCTCGACTTTCTACTCTCTGCTTCACAACCGAGTAGTGGGGTCTGGCTCAACGCAGTGCCCTCTTCATCTACCGGTACCCTTCTAGATGATGAGTGCACTTGAGTCGGAGTCGCGATCCGTCTTGGGATCAAATTATGTGAGCGTCACAGATGCTGATGTGGAGCTTCGATAGATGAGTGGTTTTATTCCTCTCTCCTCTCGTCGTAGTGTCAGCCGCTTTCTAAGCATGCAGCAATAAATGACATTATCAGAAGAGGTCTGGATGCAGCTGGGTTCCCTTCACGTATCGAACCCACAGGCCTCGATCGTGGTGATGGAAAGCAGCCGGATGGCATTACCATTTTTCCTTTTAAAATGGGGATTTAATTGATTTGGGATGCGACCAGTGCCGATACATTTTCGACCGGTAATTTGATCAGGTCGACGGTTGAGCCGGGCTTTGTCGTTCGGGACGCTGAGATAAAAAAAATAGCAAAATATTCTTCTCTTGCGAACAGATTTATTTTTACTCCAGTGCGAGTGGAGACTTCTAGGGTTATTTGCTCTCGTTCAATGGCGTTCCTTCGGAAGGTTGAGGGATAGCGTCTCGACTAAGGGACGAGCCTCGCGAAACGGAGTGGCTCTTGCAGCGTTTCTCACTGGCGATGGTGCGTGATAATGCATTCTCCGTAATTGCGGCTAATTGAGGATAGGAAAAAGAAACAAAAATGTTTCTGTTTATAGATACTTTCTTCAAATAAATTTTTTTTTAAGCTTATCACCACAAGCAAGGCTGGAAGCCACTAGCACGCAAGGGGTTACAGAAGGGTTGGAGGAAGAGCAGATAGGAGTGGTAAAGGAGAGGATCTGGAGAAAGATCAAGGTAAGGGGGTTACAGAAGATTTGGAGCGAGAGCAGATAGGAATGAAAGGTGAAAGGATGTGGAGAAGGGAAGTGAATAAATCAAGGCAACTAGAGATGTCGAATGACGGTACACTTAAATAGTTGGAGATTGTATTTGTCAGGGAAACAGGAATAAGGAAAGGAGTTTCACAGGCGAGATATGCGAGACATGAAGCTATTAGAGTAGAAGAGACGTCTACATCTAACAGTTTCAACGGTGAAGGGGGGACGGGATGCCCGCCTCGTAGGACGTTTAAATTCATGAGGCCTAGGAACCAGCGAAAGCAGCTCATCGGAGCAATTACAATTTGCTCTTTCTCAAAAATATTGAGTCGCTCTACACGTTTTCCTTATATTTGAAATGTAAAATAACACATAATAACACAGTGTCCTCATAAAATTTGACATCATTTAAAATGTGAATATCTCCGTAACTACATGTCCCAGGCGAAGGAAATTAAACATACTTCATTTTGTACAATAAAAGATTAATTTATCAAAATTCGAACGAGATATTTAAAAGGGATGTGGATTTTCTAACCAATTTCACAAACCTTCACAAATGTTCAATATGCACTACACCTGTGACACGACACATATAAAAGATGATAGTCCAGCTCTTGGCAAACACGTTGTAGCAATCCTTGCGTAACATTCTCTAGTGCCTCCCTGATTCTCTGCTTAAGTTCCTCTAGACTTGTAGTAAGAGAAAGGATATAGAACTGTCCTTTTCCATAGCCCTTAGATAAAAATCGCAAGTTATCAAGTCAGTTGAATGCGGTGGCCAATTTAGCAGGACATTGTCATTTTCACTGTCACGCCCGATCCATCTTCCTGGTAGATTCTTATTGAGATAAGTCGACAAATTCAACTTAGTTACTTTGTAAACGTTTTGTTAAAATTTGAATTCATTTGAGCAAGAATTGGCTATTAGGCTACAAAATGATATAAAGTTTTTAGGGACACGCTTTAAATAATTTATTTCAGCTGTATTTTAGGTACCTACAATATTGAGCTGTAGAATAGTGTTTTTTTTCTATTTGTAATTTATTTAATTTAATATAAAGTAAAACGCAGAATAGGACATCTGGTTATATTATTGTGATAATTTTACAAGTCTAAGCAAAAGTTTTCTTCTCTTCCTGATCGTGCAGATATTCCAATTCACTGTTCTGTTGTCTAAATTTCGTAAAATGGATTAATCGAAGCATACCGTGAAATCAGAACCCAAGAAGTATCGCCTTAAATCTTTGATCACCCATTTCTCATCCCCCTAGGGCACAATCACAATGACTCCCCTAACAAGATACATTCATTCTCGGTTCTACCTTAACCGTGTCAGCAGCCCAAGCTGAAAGGAATTCCACGTCTTTCTAAGACTTCTTAACTCTACTAATTGGCACCGGAGGGGAACCACTCGCGTAGTTAATCTACGATTACCTGTCAAGGAAATCAACTGAAGGGCTTTATGTTTGCATGCAGGTTGTGATACCCTACATCTGAACCGGTTTGGAGGAACGATTGCCCAGAGCAGATTTTTTTATGAAAAGTCATTACAACGGCAGAAATCCTTAATTAGTCCTTCAAACTGTTCCACGTGATTGTCTATCGTACACATCTCAACAACTCGAAATATACCGGGGCATTAAAATAGAACGTTCTATATTGAAAAATCAATAATTGAGGCAGGTTACCATGAATCCAGACTAGTATTTCCTATTTGAACCGTATAGACTTCGATTAGTATTACTTACATAGGTTTCTCATTTAGTGTGTTCATTTCTACGTATTTTTCATTATATTTTTATTCGGAATATTGTCCTCATCTTTGTCGCCATATTTATTACAACGTTTCGGTCGTTATACGCTCCGGCCTTCTTCAGGTGGTTGGAATGTCGAACTGAACCTTGATTTCGCTCACTGGGCTAGACTGTTCTAGTTCCACATGTCATGTTTAATGAATGTCAGTTGTCAGTTATCTCATGTTAATTCCACTCTCTAAGTTGTCTACTACCTTAACCGGGTATTGAACTCACACTCTTTGGGTCCTGTCACTGGATTTAACTAACGCCTTTGTCCACTGTCGTCGAGGACATATGGCGTAGTGGATAAAGGCGTTAGTTAAATCCAGTGACAGGACCCAATGAGTGTGAGTTCAATAGGCAGTGTTGAGTGGAATTAATAGGAGATAACTGACAACTGACATCCATTAAACATGGCACGTGGAACTACAATATTCTACCCCAGTGAGCGAATTAAAGGGTTCAGTTCGACATTCCAACTAACTGAAGAAGGCCGGAGCGTACAACGGCCAAAACTTTGTAATAAATATGGCGGAAAAGATGTGGACAATAGTCCTAATAAAGTAAATAGTGTACATAATACCTCATCTCAGAAATATAGACAGATAACTATTTCCCACAGGTAGTTACATTAACAAAAATCCATCTCATTTCATTTGTCTTTAAAGAATACAAAATTTTCCGACTAGGATAGGGGTAGCTAATAACACGCACGCACACACACACACACACACACACACACACACACACATATATATATGTATATATATATATATTGGGTGTATTTAGGCAGCATTTTTCATTAATACATGTTTCATTAAATAATATAGATAAGTGTTGTCTATATATTTTATGTAAGTTTTTTTTCATATAGTCTGATAAGCTTAATAACATTATCATTAAATAATGAAAGAAAATCACAATATTGATACATATTTTTTTTTTTTAATCCAATCTAAGCTTTCGGCTTACATAAGCCATTATCAAAGATGACAAATTACACAATATATTTAAGCAATACACGAACAAGAAATTGATGATACTCTTGTTTGTTTACATGGATGATTTCCAAGCAACGATAAACACATGCATATAAAACGCTGAAAGCGAAAATCGCACGACAGCTCATGACGTCACACATGACCTTACGAGAGTGAATCCGATGAGTATTGAGTATGGAAAGCCGTTGGTATGAACAATTACTTCTGTTACTAATTATAGGCATTTAAGGATATTTTTGGAGATTTCATAGTTTGGGATTGGTATATACGGAGTAAATTCCAATAACCAACAATTATTATTCTTTAAAGAGGGCTCAATACAGAGTAGAGCAGATATAATCATTTATTTGAATATTACAACAAATATGTTATAACATCACTACAAAAATAGCCATTTCGTTTCAACACTTCTGGTGTCTTATCAAGTGATGATGTAGAATATAGAATAAATGGTTTTAAAAGTTTCAAAATAATTAACGATCCTTAGCTAGGAGTAAACGCTGTTACATAAGCTAGAATGACCAATCAAAATACAAGTATAGGGTAATTCGAAAAATTTGACAACTAAGCAAGGTTATCATAGATATTAAAAGATTTATAAAATTTGAAATTAAAATTAAAAGTATAAAATTAAAAATTACCTATTTAGAAATCTAAATCAAATCTCTATTAAGTTTTAATTTGTAGAATTACCGAGGAGAAAAAATATAAAAATATAAAAATAAAAACAAAAGATATATATGCTATTTAATTTATATTTTCATTGCAATTATGTTAAAAAGGATGTTCAGAGCCGCAGACAAAAATGTATACATTTTTAGTTTCATTTCAACATGTTAGTCGCCTCTCATGCGAAATCATTCGAACATACTCAGTTTATAATACATAAGCGCTCAGACGTATTTAGATATATACACACACATAAAATACGGTGACGGGACACGACCCTTGATAAAAAAAAAACATCTACACCGCACACAACCACACGTACGCAAACATACGACTAAACGTGCAAGTACTTTCCTTACACATAGACATCAATAAACACAGGCACATACATCCACATTCACATTGACCTAGACGGTCAGATGTCATAGCTAAAGTGAACATATTCGTGGCTTAATATGTTATTAAACGAATTTTAACTTGAAATATAACTAGTCTGGTCAAATATATATAGATAAAATTTAAACAAATAAATATATATAAATATATATATATATATTTTTAAATCATATAGTTTTCGACACATTACATGCAAAAGTAAATAACTACCTCCATATATAATTGTACATTCACACATACGCATACAAATCAGCACATGTACCTGCATATGCATATATACGCATAAGAGGTACACATATACAGACATACCCACATAGACATACATATACATAAGCACGTATAAATATATCGACCCATACAGCAACGCAGAAAAGTAAATAAAGAAATATATACATAAAGATGCAACTATATACAAATACATACATACATACATACATATACACCTACATATTTAGATATACATACATACGCACGCATACATATATGCATATAAACTAAACATATACACAGACATTTACAAATACACGCATATACATGAAAAATCAAACGTAAATTAAAACTATATAAATATAAATATGTATATACACATCAGCGTGTACATATATATACACATACATACGCAACTACCCATATATATACATACACACATACACACATATATATACACATATACCTACACACATACATACACATATACATACACATACATACCCATACATATATATATACATTTACACATACTTACACACATATATACATACATATATATATATATATATATATACACACATACACACATACATATACAAACACATATACATATATACATAAACATGTAGACACATACACACAAAAGGGAAAGGAATAAGTATACAGAGACCAACTTATATTCTAATAATATTCCAACAATATTATGATAAAATATATTAAAATTTTATAATTTAAGAAAATAACTCTATAAGCAATTAAAGGCTCGTTATCTACAAAAGTAGATTTTAGTTTGTATCTATGATACACTCCAAGACACTAAGGCATACATACAAATACACATACTACGACATACAAACATACATCCATATATACATAGATATATAATCATATATAAATACCCATATCAACACATCCAGATATATAGTACACCCACATCTGAGCATATACATATAAATACCTACACACATATATATATACACCCATATACATACAGATATACATACATATAGACACATTTAAACATACACACATATACATATATATGCATATATAAACATACACATATACATATATGCATACATATATACATATACACACACATATGCACAGTCACACATACATATACATACATATGCATATATATACACATATTTACACACTCACAAGTACACATATATATCTCTATATACCCAAACATATACTTACACATTTAGTTGTAGACACTTACCAGAATTTACACCCCTACTCGTACACATAAACAGGTTAACATATGGTAGATGCCAATATACACAACTATATACCTTCATATAAAAAAAATATATAAAATAAAAATAAATAAATAAATAAAAAAAATATAAAATAAAAAAAAATCGTTACATATATATACCCCTATATACACACACACATATCCAACAGTAGAAACACACCTACATAACATACAAATATATACATACAAATACAGACACGTATAACACTTTGTAAGTACACAATACACATTCATATCGATCCGGTGACCATCATGCTAAAAAGGTAATAGTCTATTAAGTTTAATTTATTGTTATCATTGAAAGTATATGATCTCTATACTAAGTTAAATTTAAAACGATATTTACAGTTAACTGTTAGTTTTATCTTTGATTTAAAAGATCAGTCTTATTTTTACATCTAATTATTTCAAGTTTCTCATTAAGGCAAAGGTAACACGGGGCATATAGGGAGTTACATGTCCGGGCCTTTCTAATTAATTTCCATTTAACTTTAGGTGTTTTATTTTTTTCTTTTAGACTCCAAAAGTATATGGATAATGAAGTCATATATTTATAGTTACTATTATTAAAAGATTGCATATAACCCCGCCAGCGTTCCTTGAATGGTCTCATGGTGCAACCTATGTAGAATTTCTTTATATTTGGATTTTCCAGTGTTGATATTGTACTGAGATAAACTACAGAGCTAGTTAATCAATTATTTTTTAGTGGACAATTATTGGGATTCCTACAGTTACATGATTTATTATTTTGTCATTTTGCTTAGTGTTGCTTTTCGCAACCTTGTGGGTTGTCAGGCTCTCCGAATCCGTATACTTGCTGAATATACTATTGTTATGTTTTTTAATTATTTTCTCTAGGTTATCTGCACAACTATAGCTTAACTTAAGAGTATTTGAGTTAAATATTTTACTAAGTGAGTTGGTTTCAGATTTGGGGACATGTTTTTTAATGAGGTTTAGAAACAGGTGCCCCAATTTAGTTTTAACCATAATGTTAAAAGGGGGAGTATACCATATAATTTTTTTAGATCTCTTTCTACCATTATTGTTGCTATATATAGGGCTTTTATATTGAATATTAATATTTTTGTATCCACTATTTTGAAGTGCAGAATTATAAAAGTCTCTATGTTTATTAAAAATATTTCTGTTTGAAGAGTTGTTACTGATCCTACATTCAATAGAATAGGGTATGTGTTTGATGATTGCAGTGGGGTGGTTAGAATTTGGATGTACGTATATTGGATTGGAATTAATCTTTACATATGGTTGGTATGTTTTGCTGGTGAGGTCTAGGGTAACGTTTAGGAAGTCTACTTGTTTAACATTAGTGGTAACTATTACTCTGAGACCTAGATCCTTAAATACCTTATGAATCATTTTTCTAATACGATCTACTTTAATTTTAGTGGAATTCTTAACTACTAATAATCCATCGTCCCTATATAATCCTACACTATCAGAATCTAGGCAATCAAAGGAACTTAAATTATACAAAAGAAATAATCCAACACGGTCAGAAGCTTCTGCAGAATCCAGAGAACCCATTGAAATGTCAAACTTTTCGTTACAGGACTTTTTTGTCTACTGTTCATCCTTGTATATTAGAACAGAATTTCGGCACTCCATGATAGTATTCACTTCGCTTTCAGAAATGTTGGAGTATTCCCGAGCGAAATCCAGGGCCAAAGTGAACAGATTTTTGGATATAGATGGATAATAGTCTGTAATATCAAACTGTATGAAGGTACAGTTGTCCTTATATCCGATGTTGGTAAACCAGTTGATGACATCAGCTGTGCTAATCCATTGTAGTAGTCCGAAGGTTTTCTTTATGGAGTGGTTGGTTCTTTCCAAGATGTTCTTACTGATCCTGCCGATTTCCGGTCTAGTTGGGTTTATAATCCTAGTGGGTGGCTTAGATCTGAAATCGGGTTTGTGATCTTTTAACAAGATATATGCTTCTTTAGATTGTAATTTACTAACCCGATCACTAATCCTTAGTTTATCAGAAATTGATTTACTGATAGAGTTAATTTTATCAATTTGGTTAAAGTTGTCCGTATCAATTTTTTTGTAACTACTAGTTAGACTATTTATTACTACTTTGTCATAATTCTTAGGGGATAATTTATAAAACTTGGCTGTCTTATCTGATTTAACATATAGGTATTCTGATTTATTGATGTCTTTGACAATGATATCCAGATTTTTTTGGAAACTGTTCTTGAATTTGTAGGTTAATCCCTTGATGATATCTAATAGATCGTTTTCGAAACCCAATAGATCTTTTATTATGGGTGCTATTTTCACACTCTATGCCTTAGGGTCTTGGAGTGTATCATAGATACAAACTAAAATCTACTTTTGTAGATAACGAGCCTTTAATTGCTTATAGACTGTTGTTATTTTCTTAAATTATTATAAAATTTTAATATATTTTATCATAATATTGTTGGAATATTATTAGAATATAAGTTGGTCTTTGTATACTTATTCCTTTCCCTTTTGTGTGTATGTGTCTACATGTTTATGTATATATGTATATGTGTTTGTATATGTATGTGTGTATGTGTATATATATATATGTATGTATGTATATATGTATGTATGTATGTGTATATGTATATACATATGTATGGGTATGTATGTGTATGTATATGTGTATGTATGTATGTAGGTATATGTGTATATATATGTGTGTATGTGTATGTATATATATGTGTAGTTGCGTATGTATGTGTATATATATGTACACGCTGATGTGTATATACATATTTATATTTATATAGTTTTAATTTACGTTTGTTTGATTTTTCATGTATATGCGTGTATTTGTAAATGTCTGTGTATATGTTTAGTTTATATGCATATATGTATGCGTGCGTATGTATGTATATCTAAATATGTATGTGTATGTGTATGTATGTATGTATTTGTATATAGTTGCATCTTTATGTATATATTTCTTTATTTACTTTTCTGCGTTGCTGTATGGGTCGATATATTTATACGTGCTTATGTATATGTATGTCTATGTGCGTATGTCTTTATATGCGTACCTATTATGCGTATATATGCATATGCAGGTACATGTGCTGATTTGTATGCGTATGTGTGAATGTACAATTATATATGGAGGTAGTTATTTACTTTTGTATGTAATGTGTCGAAAACTATATGATTTAAAAATATATATATATATATTTATATATATTTATTTGTTTAAATTTTATCTATATATATTTGACCAGACTAGTTATATTTCAAGTTAAAATTCGTTTAATAACATATTAAGCCACGAATATGTTCACTTTAGCTATGACATCTGACCGTCTAGGTCAATGTGAATGTGGATGTATGTGCCTGTGTTTATTGATGTCTATGTGTAAGGAAAGTGCATGCACGTTTAGTCGTATGTTTGCGTACGTGTGGTTGTGTGCGGTGTAGATGTTTTTTTTTTATCAAGGGTCGTGTCCCGTCACCGTATTTTATGTGTGTGTATATATCTAAATACGTCTGAGCGCTTATGTATTATAACCTGAGTATGTTCGAATGATTTCGCATGAGAGGCGACTAACATGTTGAAATGAAACTAAAAATGTATACATTTTTGTCTGGGGCTCTGAACATCCTTTTTAACATAATTTCAATGAAAATATAAATTAAATAGCATATATATCTTTTATTTTTATTTTTATATTTTTATATTTTATTTTGGTCATTCTAGCTTATGTAACAGCGTTTACTCCTAGCTAAGGATCGTTAATTAATTTGAAACTTTTAAAACTATTTATTCTATCTTCTACATCATCACTTCATAAGACACCAGAACTGTTGAAACAAAATGGCTATTTTTGTAGTGATTTTATAACATATTTATGTTGTAATATTCAAATAAATGATTATATATATATATATATATATATATATATATATATATTTGTGTGTATGTGTGTGTGTAGGCAGCACATTTTCATTGGAACTGATTTGGTTAAATAATTTATATATATCATGTGAATTTATTGTGTTTGAGGCGACCTTACCAAATTTCAAAATATCTTTAAAAATACGAGTAACCAATTAATAATTAAAAATCAACAAACTTATCACAGCCAATAACACATGAAAATATTAAACTATCCAAAAATAATTGCCGATTACCGAGATAAATGTATGGAACTGTAAAAATACACAAACCGAACCTCCCTCTCCGACCGATCATATCTCAGATCCCTAACACTGTTATGAAAGTAACGAATGTTTTTAACTAATTACACCTTACATTCCAAATAAATACTGCATAGAATCAAGACACGAACTACTCCAGATTCGAAAAAAAAATAACCAAAAAAAAAACAAACAATAATAGTGCTTTAGCTTCCCTCGACTTTGAAAGTTTATTCACCAACGCGTCACAGGCAGGGAAAAATAGATATGATCAGAAACAATATCTACAACAATCCATCTCTCCCTCCATTAAAAATTCATGCTAATAATTTGAAAAAAAAATCTACTCTTGATGTGTACAACAGAAGTTCGTTTTTATGATCACCAAAATAGCATATACATACAATACGATGATGTCACTATAGGTTACGTTCTTGGACTAACATTTAGTAATTTCTACATGACTAATTTAGAAAATAACGTACTTAATACCACAAAAAAACAATTATGTACAATTTATCTAAGATATGTAAATGACATTCTAATTTTCGTCAAAGGCATAGATGAAATACATGTACTACAAGAAAACTTTCAAAAACCGCATATATGAACTTAACAATTAAAAAATATCCCGTTTCTTGATGTATTGAAAGACAGTAATAATAATAATAATAATAATAATAATAATAATAATAATAATAATACTTTTACTATCTCTCCCTATAAAAAAAACAAATATTATAAACACCTGCACTCTCGATAATAAAAGGGAATGTCCTAAATATAAAAAATATCTATTATATAGTGTATATAGACATTATATAGTGTGTATATGTAGGCAGCATATTTTCATTTAAACAGGTTTAGTTAAATAATTTAGACATAAACTACATAGATTATTAAAAATAGGTATTATACGAAACTTAATAAACCGTGCAAATTCAACTTCTTTAAAAAGAAAGATTTTCTACACTGAATTTAAAACTAAAAATTAATAAACCCTCATTAATAATGACTTTCCTAATTACATTGTTGATGACCAAATGAGACAAGCTATTCGTAAAATATCCATAAAGAAAAATGAATACAATACATCATCAAAAAACTCTAAATACATGAAATTACTATATCGTAATCAAATGCATTCGAACTATATGCATGAGGAAACAATTCTAAAAACACTAATATATCCTCCACAAATCCAAGTAAAAAACTATAATTAATTATATACTATACTAAATGGAATACAACTAACCTAGTTGTCCAAAACAATTCTTCTCCGTCAACTAGCATCTTTCAAAAGGCCAACATTGTATATCAATTTAAATGTCCTTTAGAATATTGTATCTCTGACAAAAATGTTAATACTGTTGTGAGAACGATACTTCCCTACATCATGGACTCTTTCACTACTATATTATTATGTGTATCATGGGAGGAGTAGCACCAGAAATGCGCAGCCGCGTGTTCTGCTGTCGAACTCTCTGTTTGGCAGAGAGGATCTCGGACGAGGCTTTGTCGCAGGGCAAAGTTTCGTCCGGGGAGGTAGACAGTCCCTAAACTCGTGTATACGGGTTGTAAATGGGCATATTTTTGGCCGAGCATACGGGCTCGGTAAGCCCACGTTAAACCGGCCTTGTGCCACATTCGACTCGTGTTGGGTGGTTGTTAAATATACCAGTAATGCGCAGCCGCGTACGATACCAATATCGAACACCACTGGATAGTAAGCTCTGCTTACACTATTTTTGTAACTTTTCTGTTTAATTTATCTTTCTTACCTCTAACCCGTGTTCCGTGTTTTCCTTCTGTGGCCCCTACTTCGGGTCCACATCAAATACGTATGCTAACAAAAAATTTTTTTGTTCCATTTAGATGAGAATATTAGAGCATTTAAAGGAACTCTCAGACCCACACTCACAGCTTAGACAGATATTAGTTGAAAATACATCTATATTACATAGAAATAATAATAAACAAAAACTAGAAATCCTAGAAGCCCTTTTAGGGTTTGCAATATTTATGGGTTAAATACTCAATTTCAAGGATAAATATAAAAGTCGACATTGTGGTCAACACCGAGCGGCCGACTGTCTGTTTCATGCGTAGACGCCATCTTCAGGGCATGTGCTGCGTGTTTTAGTTCGACTATTTATATATGCTGGTTAATGGTGCATTATGGATAGATTCATTGTATATATTTAACGGTTATTGGCTGGGCGGTAATGGTTATATTTGCAATTATTCTAGTGGATATTGAGCAGAAATATATACATATATATATTACTTCAAAAGTTATTTAGTGGATATTTGAGTAGACGCCCCGTTTGTTTAAAATTATTTATTTTGTATACTGGCTTGAGTACTCGGGAAACGTTAATGAAGAAAAACAGGACTCGAGCTCGCGTTTCTCCTTGCAGGATGAATCGCTTTCTTATCTTGTGGACTTTGGCTGTTAGGTAGAGCTTTACAATCAGGAGAACTTCTATTTTGTCATTAAAGCACATTCACGGGTAAACCTTGCTTGATTTTGAAACTCTTTGTAGAAGTCCGTTCATGTCACGCCTGATCAGATGGTGTTTCCTATGGGTACGCAGGTTCAAATATTGCTGAAGACATTTTCCTTATTAAGTTTTTAAGTACGTTAAATTAAATGTGATTTAAAACCAGACAATATTTTTAAATTGTACGTAGGTATAGATAAATTGGCGTAGGAATTTTTAGATATAATGATTTCCAAGTCTTTTTATGTGTAAGTGAATATAACGTACCTGACTGAAAATTCCTTGTTGCTATCCATTAATCCAGCCTCATATCCAAGCTAGCAGTTTCTGGTATTCCCAAGCGTTCACCCTTCTACATAATGACAAGGCTTGACGTTGCTTACCCAACTATTAAAGGTGATAGAGTAAATTCGTCTAAAGAACAACACTTTTTCAACGACTTGACCATTAATCTGCTTATGACTTACATAGTATATTGAAATTTATGTATCCTATTCTCTAATGAAAGATACATCATTACCAAAGTGTCAGACTTTCTAGTTTTCTTTCATATATATATATATATATATATATATATATATATATATAACCTAAATAAACATTTCTGCGAAATTGTGCATGCCGCTATAAAAAAAAATGTCCGGTTTAGATTACATGAATTTTTGGAGAACTTTCCTTCCGTAGCGCCAAATTTTATGAACACTGTCTCGGAAATGAAAGAATTTAAAAGAACATACCATTGGATTTTCCTGATTTACCCCGTCCTATTTTCAATGCAAGAATAGGTATTAAACTTTTGAACCATGACCACCGGTTTAACGGTGGTAGAGAAAATGACTTAATGCCCAATCACCGGATGAACAGTGGTAGAGAAAAATGACTTAATGTCCAGGTGCCGGTTGAACGCTGGGTAAATGCTTGGAAATATTTTATATATACCGTGAAGCATTACATACCAATTATTTGCGAATTTTGACTCAGGAGCTCAGGCAGAAGGTTTAAAATTGTTCAGGCACAAAGGGCTCAAATGGTTAAGATACAACAAAATGATAAGTTGAATTTTTCTCCTGCAAAATTTGATCTTTTACCCAGTTTATCGTTCAGACAATCTCGTTTGGAAAACATTGGTGATCAGAAATGCCACAAAACATAAGAGAAATTGTTGCAAGACATTTCGCTTCAGTCGTCATGTTCAAGGTTGTTTCAGATTTAGCTCTAAGTTTATTTAGTTTTCATTGTCAAACAATGACAATCCTTAATTGTTAAAAACTTACACAATGTCTTACTGAAAGTGGCTTCTTCTATCGACAAAAAAATCTGTTTAAATAATGTTCGTTTAACATGGAAAATTTGTTTATAAACCTAAAGAGAACGTGGCAGTGGACTGGCAAACAATGGCGAACTGATTAAATTAAAAAAACAAAAAAAAACATTTTCACGATTCACCTAACATTGGGAAATCTTGTGTTAACCTAATATTATTTTATTGACTGCTAAGATTAAATTACTAGGACACTTGATTGGAGAAAGAAAATTGAACGTATGAGGTTACACCAATTATTCAGGTATTCAGCGACTTATTGTTTTTGAAGGCACCATTTGAAACCGAGGCTTTTACCCAGTTTCAAACACTGAATAAAAATGACCCCCCAAAAAAAAGAAAAAAGAAAAAAAGAACCATAGCCAGGGTACAATTTATTAGACTATTAAGCTCAGTTTTGCTTTCCATATATGTTAATTCCATTTTTGGTTATGGTGATCTGTCTTATTAAAACACTACATTACCCCTGCAGTTTAGTGAATTCGATCTCAAATCGATGACCCGTAATTGGAAAATCACCAGTCACTTTAGCCTAAACTGAGGAAAATAGACAACAAAATACAAGGTAACCAAAAAAGTTCTGTCAGTTTTTTGATTAGTCATTGAATGAAGTTGAAATATATACGAAATGCGTGTAGCAATTCTTTTCAAATACGGACAGCCGGAAGTAGGAACATCAGACGTTATATAAAAACACGCGCACCGTGCCCGGCCATCAGTTATAAGCCGGACAGCTGTGAGAAGGATGGAAGTGTCTAGAGATATCGTTCGGGGCTGTTTGCTTTACGACTTCAATGTGGGCTTATCAGCAACTGCATCAAGTCGCTGCATATGTCAAGCACTTGGGGATAGTGGTGTGGATGAACGTACTGCAAGGCTTTGGTTTCGAAAATTCAAGTCGGGAGATTTGTCTCTCCATGATGAGCCTCGCAGTGGACGACCCCATGTCTTGAATGACGGAGTCCTGAAGGCGACCATTGAAGAGGAAGGTAGTCTAACGTGTGGTGAACTTGCAAGACAGTTCAACGTTTCCGATGAAACAGTTAGACTTCACCTGCACCGCCTTGGTAAGACGTGCAAACCGAGCAAGTGGGTTCCGCAAACGCTGTTGGAGATCCACAAGGGACAACGTGTGGCAGCCTGCGTATCGCTGCTTTCTCACCACCGTACTGCATCCTTATTCAATCGAGTGCTTACCCGTGATGAAAAGTGGGTTCTGTACGAAACTCCAAAGCGTTCCAGACATTTGTTTTCTCCTCACACCGCAAGACCACCTATACACCCACGCAAGATTATGCTTTGTGTCTGGTGGACAGGTCGTCAAGTGGTTCATTAGGAACTGGTACCAACGGGCCAAACGGTCACTGGAGACCTACACTCGCAGCAATTGAAACGTGTGTAACAGGCATTGCGCCAGAAGGAGCCATCACTGGTGAATCGCAAAGGTGTGCTTTTCCTCCATGACAACGCCAGGCCGCATGTCGCGCGAGTGGTCAGGGATACCATACAGTAACTTGGGTGGGAGACTTTGTGCCCTCCACCTTATTCACCTGACCTTGCGCCATCCAATTACCACCTCTTCCACTCTCTGGATAATCATCTTCGTGGGAAATTCTTCACCAATCAAGCAGACTTGCGCAAAGTTCTCACGGACTTCTTTGCGTCAAAACCCCCCGAGTTCTACCGCAAGGGCATTGGACAGCTGGTGACACGTTGGCAGAAGGCGCTGGATGCCGATGGCGATTACTTCGTAGACTAAATATAAGTTACACATACTGTGAAGCGTTTTCTTTTTTCCTTTAAAAACGGACAGAACTTTTTTGGTTACCTTGTATTAGCATCTACATGACACGAAATTAATTGTTTATTTACTCTAAGATTTACAAGATTTACTCATGGTGCGCACTCATAGATGTTAAAGCAACTACACGACATACGACATCTCTAACTTACGAAGATTGAAGTGTGGAGTCCAAGAACTGATAGTCTTATCAAATCTGGCATCTCGTTTACAGTCACTCTCTCACAGACGTGCTGTTGCTTCCCTCTGTCTTTTTTACAAATACTTTCAGGGTCACTGCTTCGACGAGCTACTTTCGCTCGTTCCCAAATTGCATGAATTTAAACCTGTCACTAGGTCGACATCTCAGTCCCACCGTTTCCTTGCCGAAACGGTTAAATATAGCCGTCTCTTCTACTCCAAAAGCTTCATGTCTCGTATTTCCCGTCTGTGGTATCCCTTCCTCTTACTTACTTCCATGATAGCTATAATCTTCAAATATTAAATTGCAATGTCAATCGACATCTCAAGATGCCTTGATCTATTCCCCATCCTTCTTTCAATCCTTTCCTCTATCACGCCTCGTTACCCTTGCTTCTACTCTCTGTAACCACTTGTGTGCTATTGGCACTGGCGCCTTGCTTGGGATGAAAAGCTTAAAAAAATATAAAAAAATAAATCTAGTGGGTCGTACCGATCAACTTCTTGTGCCTATCGTATTTATTAATTGTTGACGATAAGGCTTCGGGCTATCCCGTTCCCTACAGTTGGTGTACGTTATCAGTTTTAACAGAGGTCAACAGATATTATTTTACATTAGGTATTTACGAAACCACTTGAAAAATCATCGCTCCACTTCCAGTCAATTTAATCTAAATTGATGAAAATAGATATCGAAATGTTACTATCTACATGACACGCAATTAATTGTTTAATTACTCTAAGATTTAAAAGATTTATATAATTTCTTTTAAACTGAAAGAATTAAAAATGTCAATTTCTCAATAAAATGCTCGGATTAAAACTTTTTGTCCACAAAACCTTTTAGATTATAAAATTAGTAACCTTATGTAAGAAATGTTTAAAAATTATCCATGATAAACAGACATTTTAAAAATAATTTTCAAGTGGTCTTAAATTTTTGATACAGCGTGGTCCGAATGTCTTGTCACTAGTAGAAAAAAGTAATGAGAACAAGTAACACAGTAATACAAAGCATATATACTGATTTCAATTTATTCTCTTTCAATGATGCTGTCCCACATCGAGAAAGTCAGTATGAACACAATCATTTACCTGTAGGAGCTCGTATCGGCCATATGTAATCGAAAAAATTCTTATGTAAACCTGACAAAACTTTCGGACCACTCTCTAGATTCTGATGGGAATAGCTAACAATCCTGTGCTGTGTGATATTTTCTCGCAAATCCATGAAACGGCATTGCGAATTCGATAATTGCATAGTTTACAATTACACTGACGGTGAATGTTTAACCCCATAGGGGATTCTCCCTTCACGCATAAAAAATGTTTGTTTTTTTTGGGTTTTTTTTAGCGTTTACCAATTTACTTCTCGCCTAGTAAAATAGTTCTCAAGTTGCACACAATGGCGGGATACATTACGACAGACCTAGTATCGATCGAAAATTCTCGTTTGCGTCCTTTAACGAGAGGTCGATTTGAAAAACCTATAAAAAAACCCAATTTTCCTCCATCTGTTATATGGGGCATAGGTTGTCAAAATGTACGGATTGGGCTGTTACTTGAAAGAAACTACCTCTGCTTTCAATAGAATGCACGATTTCCTTGACTTGAGAATTTCGGTCCGTATGCGTTTTGGGAGACGAAATACGATGGTCATTCAATAAATAAGGTTAATTTTTCGGTATAAGGACTTCTAATACAGATAGAAGCTTACATTTTTTATTTTTCAACGTAGTCTCCCAGCACTGTCACACACTTTTCCCATCTGTGCAGAAGTTTCGTATTCCCTCAGCGTAAAAATATTTGGAATCATGTTTCAGCCAGTCGCTCACAACACTTTTGACTTCATTGTCACATTTAAATTTCGTGCCTCTCGTGAACGCTTTCAATGGACCACACAAGTGAAAGTCTGAAGGGGCAAGGTCTGGGCTGTAAGGGGGATGAGGGAGAAGTTCCCAGCCCAGCTCGTTGATGGTCTGAACCGTTTGGGCAGCTGTGTGAGGCCTTGCGTTGTCATGATGCAAGATGACTCCTTCTGACTGATGACCCCTGCGTTTGTCCCAAACGATAAGCTCAAAGTCATTGCAATGTCATCCACTGTCACCCTTCTGTCAGACTGAATGAGGTCATTGACTGATTCGATCCCCTCAGGAGACCTCTCTTCTGTAGGGCTCCCAGGTCTGTCTTCATCCTCAACACTGCTCCGTCCTTCTTTAAACAATTTAGCCCACTTGTAGACATTTTCTGGACTGAAACACCATACACAGTTGACATTCCCTTATGAATTTTTCAACTGGTTTGCTCCCTTCAGCAACCAAAAACTTGATAACTGACCGCTGTTCAATCCTGGAGCATGCTTCTTGGTCGGCCATCTTTGGTAATCGCCAAAACTCTCAAAGTTTTTTTTTAATCTGCAAAAGAAATTAAATCCATGTGAAAAAGAATTAAAACAAAAAATAAAATGAAAAGTGTAAGCTTCTATCTGTATTAGAAGTCCTTATACCGAAAAATTCAACTTATTTATTGAATGACCCTCGTATTTATCTTTATTGACAAAGAAGCCAGACATCGCCATTTAATTTACCCGCATCTTCACCTTACCTAGTCATCCTTAGACCCCTTCTGCTTCAGAACAAGAACATCTACCTTTATTTTATCGTCCATGCGCTAAAAGATTATTCGTTTCATTGATAACTTCAGACTTCGCAAAAGCCACCCATCTCAGGTAGGTATATACTACTAATCAAAAATTTAAGAACACTTGAAATTTTTTTATAAGTGACAGTTTGTCATGGATAAATTATAAACTTTTTCTTACTTAATGTTACTAATTATATAATCTAAAATGTTATGTAGAAAGAAAGTTATAATCCGATCAATTTATTTAGAAATGGACATTTTTATAAAATGAGGCGTTTTACACTTGATCAAAACTATAAGACCAGGGGTATAAATTGTTAGATCAAGGGTAATTCCAATGTTTTTAGTTCAGTTAGAGATTAGCAATCACTGCGTAAACGTATCACCATGCCTAAAGCAAGCAAACTTATTGAAGTTGATCGTGCTCGAATTCTAGATTTCTATAATCAATGTTTGTCAGAGCGGGCGATCGCAGCTAAGGTAAATCGCAGTAAAACTGTGATCTGCAACTTTCTAAGGGACAGAGCGAATTATGGAAACGCAAAGTCTACTGGTAGACCCAAACAATTTCTGCGGCTTTGAGTAGGATAATAAGACGGTTCGTTATGAAAGCCAGTGGGCTTTCTTCTAGTCAAATTTAGGCAGCCACAGATGCTGATTGCAGTCCAGTAACCATCAGACGACACTTACGACAACAAGGCATGGTAAATAAAAAGCGCAAACAAATTCCTCGTCTGCTTCCACGTTACAAAGTGAACCGTTTAAGGTTTGGTCGTGTATACCAAACATGGGACATTGAGAAGTGGAAGAACGTCCTGTTTTCTGATGAGAAAAAATTCAATCGAGATGGTCCTGATGGCTTCCAACGATATTGGTATATTAAAAACATGTCTTCTGAAATTTTCTCCACACGTCGTAGTGGTGGAGGGTCCCTAATGGTACGGGGTGCCTTTTCTTAAAGAGAGACGATGGAGCTCCAGGTGGTGCAGGGTTGTCAGACAGCGGCTGGTTATGTTAGCAAGCTACAAAAAGCATCGTTGGTGACGGAATGCCATCGTTTGTGTGAGGATGGATGGTTATTCCAACAGGATAATGCTGCAATCCACGCTGCATGCCGAAACTGGGGTCTATCTCTTGAGACATCCTGCATGTTCACCGGACTTGAACCCAATTGAAAATGTTTGGGGACGGATGGCAAGAGATGTTTATCGAAATGACAAACAATATTCAAGAAAAATGCAGCTTAATGGAAACACTAATTTCTAGCATGCCCCAAAGAATTTTTGAAGTCATCAAAATTTCGTTGTTGAATATTTTCGTACACTTTACGTACAATTTCGTAGAATTTTTGTCTCTAGGATTCTAATTTTGATCGAGATTTTTAACGAGAGGTCGATTTGAAAAACCTATAAAAAAAAAACAATTTTCTTCCATCTGGTATATGTGACTTTGGATGTCAAAATGTACGGACTGGGCTGTTACTTGAAAGAAACTACCTCGGCTTTCAACAAAATGCACAATTTCATTGACTTGAGAATTTCGATCCGTATGCGTTTTTAGAAACGAAATATTCCCACAAGTCTGGGTTGTTACCTGAAAGAACCTATTTCTGCTCCCATCAGACTACACAACTTCTGTGACTTGAGAATTTCAATCACAGTTCGTTTTTGCGAACCGACACATCTCCAAAATCTTTCCTAGCTCTTGGGTTCAGAGCAATATTAAGAACAAAACCAACTTCTTAACAAATCGGCAATGGGGATAATCGAAAACTTAGGCTCATAGTTAGACTAATGAAGTAATTAATATTAAAAGCCATGCACGCAAAACCGGGGAAAATAATTTGCAATTACTGTATAAACAGAGTTGAAGTTCGAAATATCTCTTAAAACAGTAAAGACAAACATTACTTTATTTTGCAGAAATTTATATCTGTTCAAATTTTTCATGTATGTGTTGTAAAAACTGACAATGGACTTAGCGTTGCCATTTTCCCAGTCGTAAAATCATTTCTTGATATTTATAAAACCATTTGTACGAAGGTTGTGTAAATATAACTATAATGCATTTTATCATTACTTTCATTTGAGTCTCTTAGTGAATTGCGTGAGACATCGTGTTACAAATCTTATTCTGATAAAAAAAGCAAGTTTCCAAGCCAAGAACAGCGAGGCTCATTATTAAAAAGTCATAAGCTATTAAGTACAAATTATAACCTATCTCAGGATATTTGAAATACTTGACTGTAGTCGGCGTATATTAAAAAGCCATGGAATTATATTTATTCAGTCAGAGCTATTGAAAATCTTAACGTATACTTTATCCTTAATATAGAATATATATGACGTGTAAAATTAGCTCGACATCAAGAATCTGTTTCGAATTCTATAAAAGACCTGCTTGGAATTTTCGTTATTAAAAACATCTTTTCATTTCGAATATCTTCGCCACCTATGCCAATAACCAATAAATAGAAAATGATTTAAATGTCTGTATTGAAAACTCGTATCAACGACCTGAATTATAAACTGCAAGCCATAAAAAATTACTTAACCGTTAAATTTATGGATACTTTTCTCCGTCAAAAGATGACATGTTGCATACAAAAATATGTTTCGACCCTGACACTTTTTACGTTAGGAAATCCACCAGTACGAATGTTCGAGTGTGTTCAAAAAGCAAATCAATATCTACGTCTTTTAAGCAATATCTCCTTGGAACAAAGCCGTAGATTTTAAGAGTAGTTGAAAAATAAACACTGAATCCCGTTATTTAATAGTATCAAACATTCAAGTAATAAAATTTAGGTGATAAAATGTTTGTAAGATTTAGTCGAATCCTCTGTCATCCGATTACAAATTGGGCACATGTTTTCTGAGGGAAATAAAAAGTACGTTTCACTGGCGACGATTTCTCAACCAGATGACATACATCAGTTTCCATGAAAAAATCTGTAAGATTGTTTCATTTTATCACTTAACATGTGTCTTTGTTTACAATGTCGATAATTCGATTTTATATTTTATTTTCGCAATGGTTTCGAATATTCGTGTTATATTGATTTCCCCAAATTCTAAGCGATGTAGAATAATAGATAAAATAATACCATCGATATGATATAAGGACAGAATATATGAATTGATGTGTAAAAAGTACTTTCTGCATTTCTGAGAATGAATGACAGTAACATCCACTGCTAATATAATACCATTTCGGCTGCTAGGTATTTTTTATTTCTTTATTAAATTGACAACTTACACCTTCGTCATAAAAAAAAACTCCTTACGACTTCTCGTTGAGATCAGAACATATTCTCGTTGGGATCACGGATTAAAACATTGAATTGATTGGCAATGTTAAACCTTGTAAAATAAAACCATGTCTATGTATAGAACAATACGGTGGAATTATGGATAGCGGCTCGGATTGAGGAATCGGAGAGCCGAGTTCGAATTCCAGTCGAAACCATTACATTCACTTACGTGCTAATAACCAAGGGCTGAATCCTCTTCTCTCTCCCAGGTATGGATAATTAGCATGACGGACAGGGTTCTATAGCCTTGGATGGTAACTGGTCTACTGCAGAAAGAAATGGCCTCGTCAGTCATGTATCGAAAGATACATGATCGCCAAAGCGTGTATCACGCATGGCACATAACTGACTGACTGACATTTTGCGTTAAGCAAAGTAGATAAATTCGGACATGCTACAAATCGGAAAATACCAAAGTCTCGTGGTATGAGATGACGGAAGATGTTACAACGAAATCCGAAGAGGCATTGGAATAGGAAAAAGATACCTTACAAAATATAATGTTGATGCTAATATAGCTGTTGCATTATAAGGAAATATTCGATATTCATTGACCGAACAGCCTTGCTTCTGTTAGATGAAATCTATAAAATATTTCTAGTAAATCAAATTTCCAGCAAAATAAACATAGATTCCACTAGCTTTTATGACTCTTTCCAGTACTGATGGGGTTTCTTTCCCAACCTTTTGTTTCAAGTAGTGTGGAACGTCAACATCATGATTATATTATTAGTTTTTCTTTGAGTTAGATATGCTATATCTATTATTGTTATTGATAGTCCTAAAATGAAGTATTTCCTATTATTTCGTACAGTTAATTGGCTTTGATTCTATAGCGCCAATACCGTATGAATGAATTTATGCTGAATTTATGTCAGCAATAAAGCAGTGTTTATTTTAAGGTTTTGAAGGACTCGAATTAAGAAACTAGTTAAATTAATTTTCTGTGACCCACGCAGGGAAACAGGTGCCCCGCTTCAAGTAACTATGATTGATTTTTCTTACAATAGTAATTAACTAATTGTTTACGAGACATATAGCAAGTTCAGTCAACACCCAAAACTGTATTTTTAAATTATAATATTTGCTGATAAAAGAATTTTCATATGCAGAAAATAAATGAGAAATTAATGTCTTTATTTCATGTATTAATCTAAGTTCATATCACAATCTAAAACAGGATTGGGTGTTGTTCAAAGCCCAACACTATTTGGTCAATGCGATATTTTGTCAAGCAACATGCATCCCAAGAATATACAAAATGTTTCATTTTGATGTAAAACAAGATGTCTGTCAAGATATTTCAGAGGTGAATGATTATCTTGATTGGGGAAATATGTTTCATAACGCGCAGCAAAGTTTACCAACTCGCGCGTCTTGGGTACGACGATGAATTACTCCGGCAGCAAGGGTTCTAATCGTGAGGTTTTGAGGAGCCTGGTACGCCTCTTAATTGCTGTTGTTCCCATGTCCACCCTGACCTGGGGTGTAGCTCCTGTTAACGTATCAGCTATGGGCAAAAATGTATCACCCAAACTTGGGTCAAAGGACTATGAAAATATAAAAATAGATTTTATAGTAAAAATACTAGCAATAGATATTTTTTAAAATATCAGTAATGAATATTTGAAAAGAAAAAAAATATTACCAACAATAAATTTTTGAAAAAGATATATTAATAATTATTTTATTCATACGAACCAATCCTAAAAATATTGGCGGCATTAAATAATATACTGAGGTTGATATAACATAAAATAAAATCTAGCAAACTTTACTAACTCACATCTAGTTTGTGCAATCTGTTCCCTCAATATAAAAAAAAAACATTGAATAAACTGGCAAAAGCCTATTGTTAATTCCGAGTCTTTATTTGTATTAGGACTATCCTCGGAATAGCGTGGCAGGACGAGGGGTCCAACAGTGGGGTCCTGTCTCGAACAGATCTGTCCAGCAGGTTCATACTGCTCAAACAATGCAGACTCCGTTGGTTGAGCCCCATCCACCGTATGCCAGACGGCCGCATCCCAAGAAACCTCCTGTATGGAAAGGTGGCCTCTTGAAGTAGACCCGCCGTGCAGACATAGCTGCGGTACCTCGATGTCATGAGCCGCGACATAAAAGCTGTGGATATCAACACAGAATCCTGGGAGAGCCTGGCAGTCCTACGATCCGAATGGAGAGGAACCTTGACCAAAAACCTCATGTCATCGGAGGATACGCTGACACAAGTCGCCACGGAAAGGCGGGCCCGAAGAAAGCAAAGTGACAGCTCCAACAGAACAGAGACAGAACACAGATGCGACCACTGCAACAGAGTTTGTTACTCCCGCATAGGCCTCTACAGTTACAGACGTCGATGCTCCAGCCAAACTGGCAACTAGCATGCTACCCATGGCCAAACCTGACAGACGGACGCCCACTATTTGTCCTCATCTTTAATGTTATTATCAAAGCTTTTGGTCGTTGTCTACTACTGTGGCCACCTGGCGTTTGTCAAGTCTAGTAGCCTTTAGTGCATTTAGAAGGGAATACTTCATTTAATCTAATGGGTGATATATATTTCTAGTTCCGCTGTTCATATCTAAGAATATCTTTTCTTGTTCTGTCTTCTTGTTGTTGTTGTTGTTGTTGTTGTTGTTGTTCTTCTTCTTCTTCTTCTTCTTCTTCTTCTTCTTCTTGTTCTTGTTCTTCTTCTTCTTCTTAATAATAATAATAATAATAATAATAATAATAATAATAATAATAATAATAATAATTGAATTGATTCCTGATTGTCCATGCCGTAAAGAAATACAGTTTACGAAGGGCTTTATCTATCGATATTTTTTCAAATCTGCTCAGTGGAAAATGTCATGATGACATGTCTGACCTTAGGTCTCTGGTTGGGACCCGGAAAGAAATGAGTAGACACCAAGAACCAAATGAAATAAAACAATAATAATAATAAAGAAAAACAAAAAGCAAAAGCAAATGCTATGTACCAAATGCAGAAACGATGGCAAGATAAGCCTCTTCATGGTCAACAATCTATCCGTACTAAATAAGCTTCTATAGACAAACCCCGTACCAATCAAAGGTTATATAGTGCAGGGTTAAAATCTGTAACGGAATGTTTTGTTCTTGCTGCACAAGACCAATGCTTGCTAAATAGAAATTATCAATCACACATATTGAAAAATTCCGATGACCGCAAGGGCAGAATTTGTGATAATTACCTATAAACAATTGACCAGCTTGTATCAAGTTGCACGGTGTTAGCAAGCACTGAATATAAAACTCAGTAGGATAGTGTGGGCCAGTATCTGCAATGGAAAATAAGCCGCTATTACGGAAAAGAAACTGGTATGAACATCACCCATTTACAGAGATAAGACCTGTAACAATTTTATGGGACTTTATACACACACACACACACACACACACACACACACACACACACACACACACACACACACACACACACACAAATCATTCTAATCGCTCAGACATCATGATCAAAGGCCACAAAAACAGAATGTACTTTGTTATTGATGTGGCTGTCTCTGCAGATTGTGACGTATCTTTAAATATCTTCAAAAAACTAAATAATACAAGGATCTATATAAATATCAAAACTGTGGCACAGGAGGACAAGAATAATTCAGTTGTTATAGTTGTAGTTGGAAACCTCGGAAATGATTAGGAACAAGTTCGATTGACTTATTGAAGGGATTCCTGGTAACCTTTGTCTTAAAGAAATACAAAAACATTTACTCACAAGTACAGGTCACACATCACGAAGAGCTTTGTAAAATGTGTGTGACCTTAGGTTTTCTTTTTGTTTCTTGTTTTTTCTTCTTTCTTTTTTTTCTGAAAATGTCATGAAGCCATTTCTGAACCTTGGTCTCTGGTTGTACTCGGAAGGAAATGTGTATATAAATATTATAATAGATATTTATTTATAAATTTCAAATAAGAAGCTAGAAAATCAAATGAAATTTTCAAAGTATCTGCTCATACTCGGCATCTCGCTGATATAGCATCCGCGAATTGGTGGATTGATATTTAAACTTCAAGTAAAGAAAGATAAGCTGAATATTTGATTTTAATTCTTCGTGCTCTATATCTAGATTTTAGGCACTGTAATTACAAAGACTGCTTCCCTTAAAACCGTTCTCTCCCAAAAATACATTCGTCGACCTGTTTTGTTTTTTCTTAAATTAGGGAAAGTCTGTCTTATTCTTATTAAATTTCAAATCGAAAAAGAATGTTACTGCTTGATAGAATAAGAATTGTGAAATGTCTGAACAGAGATCATATCAAAAATTAAGAGTGAAAGGGAAATATTAATTAGAAATGTACAAGAAAACAACGCATAAAAACAACGCATAAAAACTTTACAAAACGAGACTTGAGGGAAATTAAAATGGTAGTAAGCAAGAAAGATAAGACATTATTTGACGGACCCGGGGTTGCGCATGTAAACCGCGAGAAAAGATGCAGAATATTAAGAACATTATCTAAAGACATGAACTAAAAACAACGTTAAACTTGTCAGATGGGTGACGAAATACAAGAATGAGAAAAAGAAATAATTTCTCAAAATAATGTTCAATTCTTCGATACATCGGATTGATCTGACAGCTGGGTTAGTGGTTGGGGCCTTTATGGAAAAATCCAGGCAACAAGGCATAGAAAACAGCAGGATGGGTTGAAGCAAATGTTTCCGATTGTAAGTGCTGTATTTACTAAATCTAGAGATCCCTTCAAAGTTGATGATGTTGTCCATAAAATTACAGAGTATTATATACATTTCTGGGAGATATTTTTAGTAATGCAGTTCAAAACTAAGAGGAGTTGCTTTATGGATTATACTGTTGTGAAAATGAATTATACTTACCATTCTGTAAAGCAGATATTTCTTACTTTGTCAAAGATATCTTTCAATGGTACCAAATTCACAGACTGAAACGAGTTTGTGTTGCATCGTTAAAAGTGTTTTATACGATAACTAATAGGTTCGCCCGCTTCATATCGCTTCGCAAAGTAAGATATATTCACTACTTGATATCTTTGAAGCAAAACTTTTAAATGAATATTTTATATATAAATTGGCTTGTTATAGTTAAGGAAAGTTTTACAAGTAAATACCAAATTGTTGAAGGCCAAGTAAAATGTAAATTTCAAACACTTTTTTGCGTGATATAAGGCGATATTCCTAAACAGAACTATTTTTGATATGAAAAACAAAACAATACTTGAATAAAAGGACAGTAAGTAAGGACATTTAATTCATGAAATAAAGGTTTTTTAAAATCATTATGAAAATTAGTCAAACCTGATAAGTGATCTTGCCTAGAAGTAGATAATATATAATATAGACATTGACCAGCTACCTGTAAATTGCTATAAGTAATTTGTGCGTTATTTATCATCTCTCAGTTGCGTCTCTTTCATTGGACAGAGTGTGCTCAGGGGCTTCCCTGTCAAAAGGCAGAGGGCCAACTGAGAGGTTATACTGAATTATACAAAAATATACTGAGAGGTGCCCAGCCCTGGCGAACAGCTGCCCGAGGCCGCACCCTCCCATTGCACAAGAGGGAGGTATCGGTGCTCGGCTGTGGGCAATTTTGTGCCACATCTCATTCTCGTGGCGGAATCAGTAAACACTGTATAAATTACTATAAATTAGAGCTGGGGCTTTTTAAACACAGAATTCATGGGATAATTGAGCAGCAATTACTCATATAGATTAGGTTTTAATTAAATGCTCATATAGATAGGTGTTATTTAATTAGCTATTATGTTTCTCTAACTCTTCAAATATTGAATGCATAACTAATTCTAAATTCTATTTTCCCATTTTTACACTATATTAATTTTATCTTATAGATTGTCTCCTGTTGTCCCATGAAATAAAAATAATTTTTTCTACGTAAAATATGGCTGTACCTATATCAAATTGTCTTTAAATTAAGTGGCAGCAGAAGTATTGTCGTTGAACTTTTAAAAGGTAAGCTTAAACATTAATCCAATATTTAAATGCAGAGATCATTTTTGTGTTCTTCTGTAGTTTATTTATGCCTATTACAGCTACTCGTCCCTAGATATTTTGATGATGGCCAAACCAAGAATCCTCCACAGGAGCTATCTAAAATGTCGACCGATATGACGGTTTTTGAGCAAGTTTATAATAAAACGTGCACTGCAAATTTGAATACAAAAAGAAAATAAGAGTTACTCCCCTTGAACTATGACGGCAACGATATTGGCTAGTATAATGTATTAATATATATTTTTAACCTCGCATAATCTGGAAACCCTGAATCTGAGCTCAACAAAAATCGTTCACATACTTAACGTTTCTAGGGCTTTTGAAGGAGCAATGAATCATTGAAATCGGACCAGTGAGAGTTGCTTGAAGATACCCACGCACAAAACGCACACACTGTACTTTATACATAAGACAAAAACTAGTATTCAAGTAAAAATATCGGGGAAGCAATAAATATATTGTAAATAAATTTTATCTCGAAATTAGCAGTTAGTAATCTCAATGTTTTTACTTGGCGCCGTTATTAACAATTAAAATGTAACACTAGTGAAAATTGCTAACCTCCGTGAAGAAAACTGATTCGGACAAGTCTCCCGTGTAAAATATTCTCAAAAAGGAAATAGTTACTTTACTAGTCGTGAATTTAAAAAAGTTCACTATCACTTCAGGCCTTCCAAATATATGTTATAGAGAGGTCCGTTCTTCTTAGAACCATGTGGATTGGCCCTACATAATCACAAAGAACTTGAGTAAATACAGAAACCATATCACATACGGACTTCCAAATATGTCTTAAAGAGGTCCGTTCTTCTTAGACCCATGTGGATTGGCGCTACATAATCAGAAAGAACTTGACAAATATAACATAAACCATATTACGTGAGGACGTCCAAAATATATGTCTTAAAGAGGTCTGTTCTTCGTAGAACCATGTGGATTGGCGCTACATAATCACAAAAAACGAGACCAAATAACAGAAACCATATCACTTGAGAACTTTTAAATATATGTCGTAGAGGGGTCTTTTCTTCTTAGAACCATGGGGATTGGCGCTACATAATCACAAAAAACCTGAACAAATAACAGAAACCGTATCACTTGAGGACTTCCAACTATATGTTGTAGAGAGGTCCGTTCTTCTTAGAACCATGATGACTGGCGCTACATAACCACAAAGAACCTCACTGTATAACAGAACTCATATCACTTGAGGACTTCCAACAGCAACAACAACTGAAATTGCATTTACACGTAACTTTACTAAAAATTAATGACAAATTCAAGATGATAATGTACCACACTATTTCTAACAAAAGATTAGAAAAGAATACCTTATCAATACCGGAAAAATCAAAGACAATTGCTGAAATTGAAAAACCTATTTTCTGAAAGATCTTAATAAATTTAACCAACAGAATTATTGGCTGTTCAGTGAATGAATGTCGAATTCTTCCACATATGGAAACAGCTAACGTTGCCATTACTATTACCGTGTAAGTAATTTATTAAACTTTGAAAGTATCAGTTTTATTTAGTCACCTAGACTTGCAGGATAAATTTTGACATACTGCATTACTATCAGAAGTCTTCGATTTAACTTGCTCTATAGGACTGCAGGTATTTTTCTGCGTCTATTCTCGTCACCGCAATGACCTATTTCATTATCTCTCTACAGCTTTTACCTGACTCTAATAATTTTCTCCCGTCGCAAATCTATTCATATAATTCGCCTTTTCTCTGCTAACACAATCAAGTGAGCCTTCCCTTCTACCCGTCTCGACCCAGCACCAATGACCTTGGGCTTCATCTGTGTCGAAGGATTTATCGATAATGACCTCTTCCCGTAGTTGCTAGGAAAAGCATTCGCAAATCGTATTTCTAACAACCAAATATGAAGAGACAACCTTTTGCTTCCAGCAAACGTCTATTCTCGTCTAGTCTTACAAATGGGACATCGATTCAATTTTATAACTATGTTCAACTCAAAGCTGGCCACTTGTGGTTATGTCATATAATAAACGTCACCAACAATTATTTGTGAAAAAATAGTTTTTATCTCTGTCTTTTATGACGGTGCTTTAATAGGCGTTTACTGTGTCGGGTAGGTGTTAATGTTTATTAATAAGTCAATGTATAATGTATATCGTGCATGTACAAATTTTGACTGAGCACTTAATTCGCATGATTTAGATTATAAATAATAGACACTTCATCTCAGTTTTCTGAGGATTAAAGTTTACTGATAAACAAGAAACTGGAAGAGATTTCCACAAGTAAGAAGTGTGAGGGAAGAAACTGCTAGCATAGAACTTACGATTGCATGTAACTATTTCAACTGTAAAATCTAATACTGCGCTTAAATTCATTAATTCTAGATACAATAGATGAGAGATCATCAGAACAATTACCCTGAAAGACTTTATAAGAAAGACACACGGAAGCTACGTGACAGCGGCGTGAAGGTGACTGAAGTCGAGATGCCAGGTCAGGACCAATAACATTGCACCTTCTTTATTTGATTTTATCAAGAATCTTTAAATGTTTAGCAGTAGCACGAAATTAGATGAGGCATCAATATTATCCATAATGACTTATATAACTAATATTATTAATATTAATACACTTCGAAGGAAAGCGTGGAATAAACTGTATAATAAAAGCGTGAAAAAAAAGGAATTTTTTTCTGATACCTTCCAATATATAATAAAAATAATATTACTAATATTGTAGACTCATCGATCGTCATGTGTACAGGTAATGAGGTTGGGAAGAAAGGTATTATAAAAACGAAAATAGATTTGATACAGCGTTGATAATTTCTATCCCTATAAAAATTTTATTTTTGAAAAGTTTCAAGAACGTTTTATTTTCCATTAACATGAAATAAACCCTGAATAAAACAATGTCATCCCAGGTAAGTAGGGATTTATGAGACCCTTGTACGGACGACAATAGAAAGTCAGAATGCATATTTAAAAAAAATGGGCCAGTCTAAAGAATTTAACATCGTTTTGTTCTTATTTACTAATGAAGACAAAATGTTAATCAGTTCATTAATGTATACTGTACAATCTGGCATTGGTAATAAAATCAAAATAAAAACAATCCGTTATTAATTATAGGTCCATAACAATTAATTATAACTTTACTAAGAAATCCTGTATTAAATATGAGTTTATTAAATCGGAATTAATGATTGTTTTATGACATAATAATCTAATTACTTAAAGCGTTGCTTCGAGAAGTCAGTGGAATATTATTTATCAGTTCGATCCCTAGCCTGATTAGTACAGACTCGGGCTTGTTTGAAACAGAGTAAGCACCTCTTTTTCTTGTTTTTCTTCTTATTATAGAAAAGAAGATAACTAATCTCGTGTAGCAAAGCGAGCACGTATATGCCTGGCGTGCAAAACGAGTGAACGAAAGGAAAAATAAATATTTATTATTTAAGAAAGACACGGTATCCGAGCTAGGAGAACTGACGAGAGTGGTTGTGCGTATACAAAATTTTTTGCTAGATCAGCTCGGCATAAAAAACACCACGCGAGAGAGAATATACAATTGGTTTGTGAACGTGGTGCTCCTTGTATGGAGAGACATTGTCAGTTGGAAAGTGATTACATGACTCCGTTTCACACACTTATGATTATTATCATTATTTATTTTGATTTTTGTTGTTTCCACATATCTTTCGGGGTCCCAACCAAAGACATAAGGTCAAAAATAGCTTAATGACATTTTCCACTGGTCGTGCACAGCATTCAAAACCTAAGATTATTATTATTATTATTATTATTATTATTATTATTATTTAAAGTAGAGCGCGAATTAAAAAAAGAAAATAAATACACTATTTACATTATTCGGACTATTGTCCTCATCTTTATTGTCATATTTATCACAATATCACGATGTACGCTCCGGCCTTCTTCAGGTGGTTGGAATGTCGAACTGAACCTTTTACTTCGCTTGATGGGGTAGACTGTTCTATTTCCACGTACCATGTCTAATGGATGTCAGCTATCAGTTACCTGCTGTTAATACTCTCCAAGTTCTCCACTGCCTTAACCAGTTATTGAACTCACAATTCTGGGTCCTGTCACTGGATCTAATTCACGCCTTTATCCACTGTGAATGTAATGCAAAAGAAACGTGAGTATCATGATACGAATCGTCCTCATCTTGAAATTTTTCGTTATTTCATTAGTTCGTAAGCTCAATTAATCAAACAGTCTAGCATAGATCTCATGGAACTCTCCTGCCATTTTGTTCATCCACCAGAAGTGAGACGTTCGTAGTTTGCTTATGTAACTATCCGCATGTATTTTAAGGGTAGAAAGGTCAGTGGAATATGGATAGGTTTTTAAGAATGTTAACTTTGTCCTGTCCATAAATGAATAAAAAAATGTATTATACTGTCACTGTTTCGTGTCTATACAAATAACAAGTTAATTATGACTATCATAATTATCATTACTTCACACATTCTGATCCAATGAGAATCGACTCCACTTTTACACTGAATAAACACGTGACATCCTTACTATTGGACAGGAGGGCGGTTAACACGGACAGTCCATTAAACAGGTGCGTCAACGTCTCCTTTTCATTTTCTAGGCCATACAATTAACATTTATGTCATAGCACTAAATAGGAATACGTCGTAATATAGACTAGACTCTTGTATTTTGTAACTAAAATATTTGGATAATCATTATACACATGTAAAAGAAAAATCATACGAGAATGTATACGCTTTAATTATTTTTTATCTTATAATTCTGTCCGATTCCCATCCATATTTAATCTACATTTGACCTTAAACCCAAAAACCTATTCAGTATTACTGTCTTCGTTTCTCCAACACCACATTACTGGATAATCGTTTTGTTGTTTCCAAGCTCTGCTGTTTCTCATTTTTACGAGTATTTTTGTATATATAAATGTTAGTGGCGTTTATAATTATTTACTCAGAGGTACAACTCCCATACAAAAGATTTTCGTCAATATTCCAGTCGTCTGTAATAAAATTTAATTCTTAGGGTTTTTATACGGCTTTTTAAAAAAAAAATATTTTTCATTATTTATTGTTGATTACCTTATTATTTGTTGTTGTTGATTATTATTATTATTATTATTATTATTATTATTATTATTATTATTATTATTATTATTATTATTATTATTATTATTTCTGTTTATTTGTTCATTCAGGTTTGTTAATCTGTTTATTTAGTTGGATTTTTAGTTTATTTGTTTTCTTTCCTGGGGTTGGTTATTTTATCTGTTTAGTCTAAAATAGGCTTTGTCTAAATTATGTTACATTATCTGCTTTGTATATATATATATATATGGTTGAATGTTGTATTCAGGATCGTAAATCATTTTTCTTCATTTCATGTTAACCCCATCAAGACTGACAGATATAATAATGTAATTGTTTGTAGTAAATGCGGACCTACAATTCACAACCCTCAATTCACAACCCTCCATTTACAAAAATGACCTCAGCGACTTTGAACAACGGATTTGACCGCATCTGTTTCTTTCCTTTGTGATGGCTATAAAACATATTTTTACTTTACAAAACACATTATGTAACTCCATTTTCAGCGTAATTGATTCATTTGGCAAGGGAAATCTATGATATTTGATAACGTCTGTTGACCTCCCGTGAACTTTCTTGACCGCGAGTGTCGACAGTACACAGCAAATACTACGAATATATGACTGCAATAAAAAAATATCAAATATCTGGTTCTTTTGTCTGAAATTGTCATTTGGCAAGAATTGTTATGTTCTGACCTTAATTAAATGGTGGTGATCTCAAATGACCTTTAATAAACTCTTAACCTCATATAGATTACTGTATTACCTAATATATAGTGGTCATCTGCGTTTAAAATATTACCCCGAAGGTTTACGTCATGATGACCAAACATACAGATACACGCTCAAAAAGATCAACATTTAATACCAAATTAGGCTTAGATTTTCAGAAATGAATCGGACACGCACACATGCACTGACACGCGTGCGAGAGCGTGCGTATATGTGTGTGTGTGAAGGGCGATCAAAATAGTTTATTATTGATTTAGTTTTTCTGACATTTTTTTCTTATTTATGGGTTATTTCAACCAAAACATCGTGGATTGTAAGACTTTTTTTTAACGTGAGTATTGCCATAACAGGTTTTTGAGAAGAGTAATATTTTTCCAGATGAGTTCCTACTATTTCACCCATAACAGGATGAACAGGCAGAATCATACCTTTACGAAGAGTATTTGGACGTAGATGAGTGCAACGAACCTATTCGAAGTGGCTATTAATTATATCACTCGACCATCTAACGAAGAGAGAGAGTCAAGCGGTTATTTAGTTATATAGCATTAACGTTTCAGCTTTTCGACTAATAAACGCTGATTCGGGTGTACTTGTTACAGGTATCAGATAGTGTCTAATATTAACATTTATACGAAACAGATTTGGATGAATTAATACCTGTATTTGGTGGGCGTCTAGCACTTTCGCCCCAGCCCCTCAACCACCGGCGTCTTACTCTCTGGGTTGAGGTGTCTACTCGGTCCTAACCGAACTTAAGGGAGTGGCCATAGGTCCCCGGAGCATCCGTAGATTATTCGACCAGTCCGTTGGTTTAATCCTGCTTCCTGACCACGTTGTGATTTGTTTGATCCAGAAAGCAGAAGTGATGTTCATCCATTCACGGTCGACTGAAGATGTAGACACGGTTGGGAGGTCTGCGCTAAGAAATTTAGAATGCAGCAAAAAAAAATATTAATATCTGCAGACGGACGGACAAACAGCTATTCAATGGTTGGATTTTTAATGTCTTTTATATAGCCGAAAAGAATAGTATAGAAACGAAACGGGATACAGAAAAGAGAAGTATTCAACGTAAAAACTCATACACTTGATTCGAGAGAGAGAGAGAGAGAGAGAGAGAGAGAGAGAGGAGGGAGGGAGAGAGAGACTGTATGGGATTAACTTGTTGTTAAATTGTCTTAGAACGATGTATGACTCTTGCGATGGCGAGATAAAGAATTCTGTGCGGGGCTTAAAGTTATAGCGGCGTTCCTCCTCCCAAGGCTTGCCCGGACCAATTCTCTCTTCTCTCTTCAAGAATTTTCTCCAGTCTGCCTTTTTCAGCATAACTACACGTTTATATAGAAAAACGCGGCTGATTCTAACTGGCCCTTGGCCCTACTACTTCGCACACAATTAGCACGGATTTCTGCCTGCTTCAACCAAAACCACGTGAATGCCAAAGTTCCTTCTAGCTTTTCTCAGCTCTATATCAATTTTTAAGTGATAAAAATTATTTCGACCATTTTCCAATGATTCAATGGGTACAACTTCTGCCCTAGATCAGATTTCCCCATCAGTAAACAAAATGCTCTGATTTAATTTCGCTATTCAAACCTACTCGAATTTCAATAAAAAATATACGTATGTGTGTGTGTGTTTGTTTCCCAGACTCTCTCTCTCTCTCTCTCTCTCTCTCTTTGTCACGGGTGGGGTCCACTCACGTAATTGAGACTTATTAAATGGTTAAAAAGATGATCACGCTTTGTTCGGTCTGTACAGCTGTCATCCAATGAAATGAAAAATGTCAGAAAATATATTGAATTTGTAGAAAAATATTATTTTCTATCTGCAAAATTAAAAGGGAGTAGGAGGCATTACGTTAGTAGTTTCGTTCGAACTAGTAACTATTGGCATCATGGTTAACAAACAAAACTGTGTAACAAGTAGTATCCTCACTGTGTGCCACAACTTCTGACCTTGTGTTAAAACTAAGCGCGGTTTGATATTGTTAGGTATCTGCCCAATAGTTGCATAGCGTACTGGCCTATGTTCGAGTTCAGGTAGATGTCCGGATTTGAATACTGATTTTGAAGAAGACATTTCACATCACAGGAAGGATTATCTCAACACAATATTTGCGGTGAGGTCTGACAATACACAAAACTTAACGCAGCAGAGTGAGACGTGAATTAAATAGTCAGCTAGACAATCACTACAATAGTATTAGCTTTCACCTTTGAAAAATTATCACGTACTATTTATCATGGGCGGATCAGTCCGTTCATGAGAGTAAAGAGGGTAACTTGGCTCAAAACATCATCCCTTTTAAATCTTCCTTTTGAAGTTATATTTTTATCCTTTTGGGTTAAGATCCAACACTTCTGTCGGCTCTTCTTTTTACTGGAGCGTGTGATTTCCGTAGCTATCTGGGTCATAGGTACATCGAACTAGTCATACAGAACCGACATCAGTTCTTCCTCCCAGATGTACAGTTCATACGAGTAACTTTTTCTTTGATTTTGATGTTTTAATTTTTCTGGGGAATGTTTTTTTTCGACATATTGATTTAAAAACAAAACAAACGCATTATTGTCCACCACTATTATAATAAATAGTGAATCATTATCGTTGGCAACTGTTGTGGTGTGGGGTCTGGCAAGACACAACACATAACACGACAGTATCAGTCGTGATAGTACTATTTAATACATAAGCAAGTCACTGCAATAGTATTGCCTGCCCCCATTGACAATTATCTAGGACTACCTATCGTGAATGGATCAGTCCAGCAAGGATCTTAACACCTTTAAAACAGTATTTGGCCTTCTGTCAGCCCTGCTGTTTAAATATTGCGATAATTGTCTTATTTGAGATTGGTGCAGGATGATGTAAACATTACACGTAAAATGGCTTCTCTTTTTGAAAACATGAAGACAAATATTTGTATCATCCAATTACAGGATTTGCTGTTATGCTCGTCGAAGCTTCGAGAGTATCGGTGAATTTTCCATTAAAACTTTTCGAATAGAAAATATTAAAAAAGTACTCTGAATATTTCTTTGCTTTGGCATAAAAGCAAGAATCAAAGATATTCTTTGGCAAGAATCTCGTCTGTAACCTTTCTTGTTATTCATTCCATTTTCCTGAAACCGAAATTCTCTGCTATTAGTGACTCCTATTTAAAGGCGAGTGAATAACACACAAATAAGGAAGACCATATTCACTAAGAAACAAAAAAACTTCAGGAATCAGACAGCATAACCTCCATGTGTAACAAGATATTATGTACTCAAAATAATTTCTTTTTACTCATGTCATGTACACGAATTTAATTCTCTTTCCACAAAAGGTAGCTAACCAGCTCTTAATTCAAAAAAGAAAGATCGATGGAAAATGAAAAAGAAAAAGAAAATGAAAGGAATATAAAGAAAGTGAGAAAGGAAGAATGGAAGAAGAAGAAGAAGAGATGTAAAGAAATAGATGTGGGAAATGAAAAAGGAAAAATCCAAGAAAAATAAAGCGTGAAATATATGAGGCGACAAATAAAAAAATAATTAAAAATAAACTATGGAAGGATGGATGAAAGAAAGAACAATGGTAAAAGGTAAAATAAAATAAATATAACGAAAGCTTAAAAGAAAATACAAAATAAAAAGAAATGAAAAGAAATAAATCTGGGAAAATAAAAATAAAAATGAAAGAACAAAGAAAAAATGAAATAAATAAGGCGAGAGAGAAATAAATAAATAAAGAAAGAAAGAAAGAAAGAAAGAAAGAAAGATGGAAGGATAGTTGGAAGGGTAGAAGAAAAAAGAAAGAAAGAAAGAAAGAAAGATGGAAGGATAGTTGGAAGGGTAGAAGAAAAAAGAAAGAAAGAAAGAAAGAAAGATGGAAGGATAGTTGGAAGGGTAGAAGAAAAAAGAAAGAAAGAAAGAAAGATGGAAGGATAGTTGGAAGGGTAGAAGAAAAAAGAAAGAAAGAAAGAAAGAAAGATGGAAGGATAGTTGGAAGGGTAGAAGAAAAAAGAAAGAAAGAAAGAAAGAAAGATGGAAGGATAGTTGGAAGGGTAGAAGAAAAAAGAAAGAAAGAAAGAAAGAAAGATGGAAGGATAGTTGGAAGGGTAGAAGAAAAAAGAAAGAAAGAAAGAAAGAAAGATGGAAGGATAGTTGGAAGGGTAGAAGAAAAAAGAAAGAAAGAAAGAAAAATGGTAAAAGGTAAAATAAAATAAATATAACGAAAGTTTAAAAGAAAATACAAAATAAAAAGAAATGAAAAGAAATAAATCTGGGAAAAGAAAGAGAAAAATGAAAATGAAATAAATAAGGCAAGAGATAAATAAATAAATATATAAATAAATCAAGAAAGAAAGAATGAAAGAAAGAAAGAAAGAAAGAAAGAAAGAAAGAAAGAAAGAAGGATGTAAGGATAGTTGGACGGTTAGAAGAAAAAAGAAAGAAAGAAAGACTCAAAGAAATATCGATGGTAAAAGTTAAAATAAATATAAAGAAAATTTAAAAGAAAATATAAATGAAAAAGAAATGAAAAAAATAAATCTGGGAAAAGAAAAAGAAAAACGAAAGAAAAAATGAATTAAATAAGGCGAGAAATAAATAAATAAAGGATGAAAGAAAGAAAGAAAGAAAGGGTGGAAGGATAGATGAAAGAAAGAAAGAAAGAAAGAAAGGGTGGAAGGATAGAAGAAAGAAAGAAAGAAAGAAAAAAGAAAGAAAGAAAGAAAGGATGGAGGTATAGAAGAAAGAAAGAAAGAAAGAAAGAAAGAGTGGAAGGATAGAAGAAAGAAAGAAAGAAAGAAAGAAAGAAGAAAGAAAGAAGGATGGAAGGATAGAAGAAAGAAAGAAAAAAAGAAAGGGTGGAAGGATGGATGACAGAATGCAAGATAGAAAAAAGCAAAAATCCATGGTAAATGGTAAAATAAAAGAAAGTGTGACAGAAAAAGAGATCAAAAGAAATAAATCTGGGAAATGAAAAAGAAAAAATGAAAGAAATAAGTCGAGAAACAAAAAAGCATAAAAGATCAATAGATGGGAAGAATAAAAAGCAAAACGTAAAGAAATATAGAGAGACTTTGTAAGAATGAAATAAAGAAAGAAAGAAAGAATGAAATAACGAATAAAAGAACGAAAGATGACAAGAAAGAAATCTGGGAAGAGAAAGAGAAAAAAGAAAAGAAAAATAAAGCACGAAAGCGCGAAAGAAAGAAAGCGCGAAAGAAAGAATACAAGATGGAAAAAAAGAAGGGAACACAAGGGAAAAATATAAAAAGAAAGAAAAAAGTAAGGTAAAGGAGACACAAATGTTACTGAAAATGACGAGTGAGAGAATGAAAGAAAAAGAAAGATGGAAAAGAAAGTAATAAAACAAGGAAAAAGATATGAAAAATAAACAAGAAAAAGAAAGAAGTAAAAAAAGACCCTGCTGCTTTACAATCTTACCTTATGTTTTCTTTTAAATGCATTGACTACTTTAAGGAAGAATTCGACGACGACATTTACATAAAGAAAATCCAATTGCAAGGAGTTCTAAGGAGCAAAGAAATCCGAGAAAGACATTGAATAGTATAATCAGAGAAGTTCATAGATGGTCACTGGTTTGGACAGTCGACTGGAGTGTCCATTTATTCACCTGAAACTACCAATCGTAAATACATTTTGGAAATGAACAGCGTGTTACAAAACCATTGCTGACGTACGTGTGCAGCATTAGTGAGGCTATTGTTCAATTATTTACATTGAAAGGCTTAATTTTCTAAAGACTTCTCTCCCCCCGATTTCGATAAAGGTTTTCCAGAGATGCAGAATAATAATAATAATAATAATAATAATAATAATAATAATAATAATAATAATAATAATAAACCCTGAAGGGTTTCATAATGTTTGCACAATGAGGACACACAAAACTAAATAAAAAAAAGTTTCGATTGGCGCTCGCAAAAAGTCACCTTATAGACCTTATGGATTTGCGATTTAAACTATCATAATTGTAGAGTTTTCTTTCGTCCCAATGAAAGAATTGGCTTTACTGGGTCAGTCCGTGTTCAGGATTACAGATCGATTCACTCGACTTATCAATTTTCTCTCTGCCGATGAAACAATGTGTCCAATATTAATTAGTCCCGTGTCTGTCAATTCTTAAATATTCTGGATGAAACAGAAAAAAAAAATGATATGCCAAACTTCGATAGACAATGGGAGAAAAATTGTTGTTATTACAGTTTGTAACTGCCATTGCTTGAGTATGTAAGATACAAAATGGGGATATGGTTTGGCAAAGTGATCTTGAACTGTATATGATATAATTAATGTTTGCATATGTTTTATTAAGATTCACAAATAAAATAGATAGAATAAAATTGATAAATACATCGTATTCTTTTTTATGTCGTCGTTTCCAATGGCCGTTACACATGATGTAACGCAAGACGATTTAAAATTTCCAGCTTCACACACACATGTACACACACATGTACAATGTAAATACTAAACTTAATGTGTTATATGATAGGGAGTATATATATATATATATATATATATATATATATATATATATATGTATATATGTTTGTGTGTGTGTGTGTATCATATACCACGTTAAACTTATACATATATATACATACATACATATATATATATATATATATATATATATATATATATATATATATATATATATATATATATATATATATATATATATATATTGCTTATAAATTTCAATCTTCCATGAATCTCACACGTACATTCATAACTGCTTATGGTGTATCAAATGTAAACAAATGACGTCACACATTATGAAATGGACAAAGTCCGCCAACTATTTAAAGACATTTTTATGTTTAACATTCTTTCTTTTTTTATATAGATACAAGTATGAAAGTAAATACTCTGTTTATAATGAACAGTATTAAATAACATTTACCGGCCTGAATGTCCGAGAAATTTTCAGAGAAAATATTCGTCCTACGTTAAACTTAGTATTTACATACTAAGTAAACATTCCGGGGAACAGTACAAATAGATGCTTCGGTGATATGTCGATTTATAATAAAATATTAGTTATATTGTTTTGTGTGTACTATGCTTTTACACACACACACACACACACACACACACACACACACACACACACACACATATATATGGCGCGATGAATAAATTGTCGTCTAAATGACGAAAAATGAAAATAACACTGAAATCTCATTTTAGAAGATACAATTGCCAAAATTACGCAAAGATATCTTGAAATACTCAAGATTTATTCATTAAAATCGCTGTTCGTTTCAACCACGACCTCCAGACTATGGAATCTCCTGGAATTCTTCTGGTTGGTTCCTTGTTGGTGAATGCTGCCATAACTCTTACCTTCAGTTCATTTTTGGTTTTACAATGAGTTTTATTGGTCTCTCGCCCAACTGTGTCCCTCATATTATAATCGAGTGGGTTTTAGTCTGGAGAGTTAGGTGGCTAGAATAAGCGGTAAGGTCGTAGCAGAAATTGTTTATCAGCCATGACTGAGTTCTGTTGAATGTGTGACATGGTGCAGAGTCCTGTAGCCAGACATAGGGTCTTCCAGTAGCCACCAACTTGAACCAGGACTGCACTACCTACTTATGGCAATTGATGTAAGACTCCGAGTTAAGTCAGAGGCCTTGTTGGAAGATAAATGGTGGTAAAAATCGCCATGTCTAGTGATCACTCCAAATGTTGACTGGATATTTGGTGTTCATTATTCTCGGCAAAACTTTTTGGGACAAAGCATCTTATCCTGGCAGAAATCTATCTCGTCTGAGAAAAACAAAATAGTATTCAGTTGGAGTGGATGCCTGAGTTAGTTCAAACGATTTGTAGCGCTGTTTTTCCTTTTCGCCCTTTCTTATCCTGTATATCTTCATGCAATACCTGCCTGATAAGAAATACAGACATTGTTGTGGTCCTGGCTATGGACATGATTGACTTGGAGTAATCGTTGTCAATCATGGGCAGGAAATTACCAAAAACTTCGTGAATTCTCTACTTATTTAGAATGAGTTTTTCGTAATCATCGTTGAACTCATCCAATATTTTCTGAATCCTCGGTACTGTCCTCAGATTGACACCCAAACACGCTGAAATGCTTGTATTGGAGCTTCCGGCACGAATGCCAAGCAAAACAGCATATTTCTTCCAAATTTCTGGTAGAGTGAGTTACATCATCGTGTTCATTTTCTCACAGACGGTGCCCAACTGACCCTACTATACTGTGCAGTCGACAAAATAAAAAACAAACAAGGCACATACGCGAAATTAAAAATATAAAATCACGACAATTTACTCATGGCACCATATATATATATATATATATATATATATATATATATATATATATATATATATATATATATATATGATAAAAAACAGACCAAGTGATAATTAAGAATGTGGAGACTTTAGAAAACCATGGTAATATTTTATTTCGCGAAACCTATATTTCGGTTTCGTCTCATCAGTCCAAACTTTTTCATCCTCTATCGTCTCCGCTTTCTTAATTATATACATCTATTATATATATATATATATATATATATATATATATATATATATATATATATATATATGTGTGCGTGTGTGTGTCGCTTTGTGTGTGTGTTTGTCTGTGTGTGTGTGGTTTTAAAATACAGAAAGCGAACCCAATATTGAGTATAAAGCGTTTATAGACAGATAGACTCGAAGAGTCGGTACCACTATTCCTTTAGCGAGTTGTATATATATATAGGTCTAGAGAGGATTAAATATAGTTAGGCAAGGAAGAATCCGTCCTTTCTCAGTTCAGTTGTAATACTTTTGTACAGCTGGGGCTTCGAGATTGTTATTGTTATTGATATCTTTATTAATTGTTATTCATTTATATATTTCATTCATATATTTTTATATTTTTTCTTCGTGTATCTTTCTAAGTTTTAATATTTGAAATAAAAGTTATTTACTTCTTGTTGTGGGGTTTTATTTAGGCTCTTTGCTAATGATTTGATTGTAGGTGACTTGGTATGAATTCATTTTCGTGCCTGCTTCAGAAATGTGCTCTGATTTATTTTACTAGTTTATTTTCGAAAAGTGACCATATCTACTTTAAATTATGCGTAAATGTTAATTACTTTTGAGTTTTTGGTGTACTTGGATGCAACATACAATATGTACAGCAATCAATTGATTAAAGAGGTGCGATACTGGTAGTCACTATACTATGTTGATTCCTATGTCTACCCTAATTATCACTCTCTCTTTCTCTGTATTTATATATATATATATGTGTGTGTGTGTGTGTGTGTGTGTGTGCGCGCGCGCGTGTGTGTAGGGTTAGATAAATGAGATAATGAGATCTTAGCTACCGTATACGCGTGTGTTGGCGTGCATACGATGGTAAGCAAAAAAAAAAATACCAAATTTATCCAAGAGTTGTAGACATAGTGACCAATGCGTTTAGACAGGCCTAATGAATATATGTCAATAAATTCACTTATACCTACGTTTAATGTGCGACTCGTGTTTTGTTGTTTACCCAATTCATCGGGCTCAAGATATTGCTTATTGTTGATTTAAATAAAAGTATACATTTTTTAAAAATAAACAATAAGTCTTATATCCCTTAGTGTTGATTTTTCGAGATATCACTTACTATTTTTTTTTTTTTAAGTATACATTTTTAAAATAAATAATAAGCGAACCAACGAATCTCGAGTCGCACATCAAACGTAGGTATGTGTATTTATTAATATATATATATATATATATATATATATATATATATATATATATATATATACATATATATATATATATATACATATATATATATATACATACATATATATATATATATATAAATATATATATATATATATATATGTATATATATATATATATATCTATGTATTTATTAATATATTATATACACATATACAGGCATATATATGTGTGTGTGTGTGTTTGTGAGTGTGTGTGTGTTTGTGTGTGTGTGTGTGTGTGTATTGAGCCATATATTATTATCCACGTTTAACCTTTCCTAAATTCTAGAGAACTAATGAATGGATTTCCAGTAATATTTATATGTTGAATGTCCCATATATTACACCTATGTATAAACTATATTTCTCATGTGATTATTCCGATGTGCCAAGAGTTTAATGAATTTTACAGAATTTTCCAAGTTTCTCATTAATAAACAGGTTACTCAAAGTTCAACAAACTATATTTGTTGTAATTATAATTTACTGAACAAATAATTTCCAAAAAAATTTCATTGTGATGAAGCCAAAATTATATCGACGCCATTTTTATGAAATTGTACTTCTATCACATAGAACCAGGCCCTTCTTCTTCTGAGTTGCGAACTGTCGTATTCTTTATTTCAAAGTAACTCCAAAATATGTAGAATAGCCATCGAAAGTTCATATTGCTGGTAAATTGCCATCCAACAATCTAAACCTTCTTCATAATTCTCTAGAGGTTTTCTGTCAGGATATGGTCAGACAAACACGCTAGCCACTTCATCGATTTGCTATCATTCAATCTCATTTTATTCAGATAATAATTATTATTCCTATTAGTTTTCGTCGTTGTCTATGGTCATAGCTGTGCATAACAATCACTTTCGTTATAAAAACGTTCTGTTACTTTTTGAACTATAACTTCCAATCTGTTTTAAAAGATCGGTGTACATCTGAGCTGTCACGCCAAGACAACCTATAACTCACATTGGTTCAATACTTCACCATCTATAATCCGACACCAAAATACCACACCATCTCCATTTTGTTGGGGTTTCAAACTGTGATGGCACTTCCCGCCTCAAGCTTTCTTTCCTCTCTCTTGACAATCGAGGGCAGACGGACATTTAACAATGAAAAAAAAAATAGGTCTACATGAATACTTTTGTTCATTTCCTTCAACTTTCTTTGTCGGTGTCTTTTAAAGCAGACAACAGTGGTCAGCCATACATCATTTTCTATCCGACAACTTCTGTTTCAATCATATCAATTTAAAGCATAAAATATTTATAGTAAATCACAAAGATCCGATATTTTTATATTTTTTCTTTTGATGCGGGACACAGATCGACGAGAAACATCATTTTTTATTCTTAAGAGACCTACATTAGAATCTCCGGCTGATTCAACCAAAATATTTAGTTTGATAATACCCATCTAAAATTTATGCAAATTCAAGTGTTTTTATTTTTTTATCTTTCTGTGTTTCCACAAGGTATTAAAGTGTTAGTCAAGTCAGCCTTGCGATATATTTCAAATTCACAACTTGGCTACTTATATTTGCAAAATTAACGACATTTCATAGGAATGTAGACCATTTATTTTTGTCTCAGTGGAACAAACCCATTTCCCTCCTTACTGTAAGCTAAATACTTTCCTTTTTCAGCGGCACAAAACTTAGGACCCAACCAATAATTTATTGTATCTACTATCTATATTTCTCATGTCGTCTGTCTGTGTGTCTATCGTGGGCATTGTTACCTCGCTCAGGCCGCATTTCTCACCCGATTTCGATGCAGTTTTCACCACAAATGGCTGCCGTAAGGACATAACGGGGCCCGATTTTTGAGTTCGGACTCAGGTTCCGAAAAAATCGATAATCGAAAAAATCTGCTTACAGAAGGAATGATCGCATTTCAACCAAATTTGACCTCCTCTTAGAGTCTACCATTAGAAGTGTTGTCCAGAAGTTTCATGACCATGGACTCCTAAACAGCGCGGAAAATCGATAAAACCAAATAAAACGATACGCCCAATTTGTGCCTGAACCGCATGTCGGTTTTTAGCGAAAACCAACCGGAGGAGGCCATTGGGGGTCACCATGTGAAGTTTCAACTCTGAGCGCACCCAAACAGAGTGCAAATCGACAGATAGGTCAACCCTTAAAAATGTTTTTTTCCGGTTGAGTATTTCCTAAATGCAGATTAATTTAAGGTCATGCTATGCGCGGGAAGAATCAGGTCAGTGCGTGCACTGGAGTGGGAAAAAACATTTGACCTAATTTTGGAATGGGTGTAGGGCCATTGAAATTCGGCTTTTTTATCCCTGCTACCAAGTGTGACTTTGAGCCACAAATGACATATTCGACTTTGTCAACACTTTTGCTTTAATCGTCGCATCTTACCAAAAGAAGCACTTCGTTTATTCGCGTCTTTACTGGAAAAAAAAAACAAAAAACGCGCATACGTGCTGAGTGAAAATGGTTCCGCCCTCAGCAGTCCATTATCCAATTCTTTAAACATTTTCCCAGCCCAGGCCGCATCGCAGACCTGACGAGGAGATTTTGCGCTAAAACAGCAGGGCTTCCTCCTAATCCATTTCAAAGCTAGTGCCGGAAAACGGTTAGCGGCTTTTCGTTGTCGCACAGACCAAACGAGCAAACGCTTGATTGCAGCTCCTTGCATTCTCATCGCCGGCATCACCTTCGTTAAAGCCAAGCTGCATATGCAGCAGACATTTTGACCCCGTTTACGGTCAAACCTTACGCTTGCCAAATCATGCGCGCGTGCGTGAATGCGCGCTAGCATCTTCCATTTTAGGTGAGCTCATTCATTAGTCTAAGTCATGGCCATTGTCTAGGATACACCAATCAATGACAAGTCACACTCCCTTTAAATACCTTCAGCGCGGCTGCATCCGCACTCATGTCTTCATTTGAACGCCATTAACGCATCTGTCCTTGGATTAATTGACAGCTTCCTGCTACCGCAAGTTACCTATTTGCTTATACGTTTGCATTACCCATTTTATCTCCGCGTGCTGCCTCTACTGCGCAGCCCAGTCCATCTAAGCGTTCCATACCTATTTCTACCTTTTGGTAGTTCAGTTTTGCTATTAGGCAGTTAACTGCCGTCGCAAGTTACTTATTTACTCAATCGTTTGCTCAACCTATTTTACCTCCACGTTACAGTTTTCACTGTAAGTTGAAGTGTACTGCCTTTACTACGCTGCCCAGTACACCTCAGTACTTCACTGCCTATTTGCTTAAACGTTTGCATTACCCATTTTATCTCCGCATGCTGCCTTTACTGCACAGCCAGTCCATCTTAGCGTTCCATACCTATTTCTATCTTTTCGTAGTTCAGTTTTGCTATTAGACTGTTAACTTCTGTCGCAAGTTACTTCTCTTTTGCCTTTACTACGCGGCCCAGTACACCTGAGTGTTTCACTACTTTTTAACCTTCAACGCTTCAACGTTTTGGTTGCGTAACCACTTCCTACAGCGACGTTTTCGTGCTGCCAGAAAGCACGGCCTATAACTAGGAGAAGTTTTATCCATACCGATCCTCTGCATTTTTAGTTTTCGTATACAACGAAGTTGTACCGCTTCAGCTTCGGCATCAACTTCTATTTGCATTCTTACACAGTATTTCTACAACCCTTCAAATAGCTCCTACACGACGAACATCTGCACGTCAGTAAGTGAAGAACCTAACACCGTTAACGTTGCACATGCAGAACAGGCGACTGCGGAGGAGCACATAATAACTCCGGTTACAGATGATCATATAGCGTCTACTTCAACCTCTGCTTTGCACTCTTCTGCGTGCCGTGGCGATGACAAACCGGCAGCTCTGCAAAGGCTGCAAAAACACCAAGTCGAGGCAACCTTAGCGGGCGTTCTAAAAAAGCCTCACCGGCTAAGGGGAAACGGGAGCATGATTATATTGAGTGCCCCTCCTTGGGAGAGAAGCGGCTGGCATCTACTTCAACCTCTGCTTTGCACTCTTCTTAGTGTCGTGGCGATGACCGATCCGGCATATTTGCTAAGCGTGCCAAAATACCATGGCTAGGCAACCTTAGCAGGCGTTCTAAAAGAGCCTCTGCGGCAAAGAGAAAGCGAGAGGAGGAAACCGAGGTAGAGGCAGTATGTTTTGTCCCATGAAACGCTTAGTCAGCATAACTACCGTTTGTACTGCAAATCAGTTTACACGTATTCGTTGAAAAGTAAGAGGAAACTACCTAAACGCTTGCAAGACAACAAAAATCGGCTTCATCACAAGCGATTTTGCGGTCTCGACAGAACCCGCACCGAAAAGTTACTCGCAATGCAGTCGACGCCGCTGCAACTTCCATTCGACGGTCCCAGGAGACCACGACTGAGAAAACCGCACATAACGCATCAAAAGCTGCGGCAACTTCCATTCGACAGTCCCAGGAATCCATGCTTGAAAAAACCGCACGCCATGCAGCCGACGCCGCTGCAACTTCTGCTGCAAAGGCTGTGGGAAAGTTCCGCGCAAAAGCGCACAACGCGACAACGTGACAACGCGATGCTATTTCAACTTCCGCTGCTAGAGCTGTAGAAGTACCTACTGAAAGGCTTGAAAGGTTGCAGACTGTTAACCAGCGCCGCCATGCACAGCGAGGTCTCTGTAGCCCACAAAATCAGTTTTGGTTTAAGCTGGCGTTCAACTAGGAGCCAGTTTTGAGGCTTTCCGGTGGCAAAACCTCCAAATAGGATCCATGTTAGTTGCCTGTGGGCGGAGGTGGGGGCAAACGTCGAGGGCTATCCAGGCGTCAAAAAAAGACGCCACACTCGGAAGGGTATTTACGGTTCCCTCTTTGCGACAGGAATGTTTTTACTTGCAACTCCTTTTGCACGAAGTTAGTGGTTCAACGAGATACAATAATTTAGGGACGGTTAATGGAGTTTTATGTGACACTTTTCGTGAGGCCTGCCTCTGTCTCGGCCTTTTGGAAGACGACAGCCAGTGGGATGCCACAGTGGATGAGGGAGCTCTTTTAAAAATGCCCTCTGCTGTGCGCCACCTGTTCACCACAATCTTATAAATGTGAAATCCCAGTGATCCCAAATCACCTTGGGACAAATACAAGGACTTTTTGTCCGAAGACATACACAGAGAAGCGCGACTGCTGTGTCCACCAATGGCTCTTACATTCAACGATGAAATTTACAATAGGGCGTTTATAATCATTGAGAACCTGTTTGTTGAAATGGGGGGGATCTCTCGCCGCTATTGGGCTTCCAACGCCAAATCGTGTGGTTTCCTCCAGTCTCTCACCTGACATTGTGTGGGAGACATCCTACTCTGTTGAGGAGCTCAACGCCTATGTCACAACAAATGAGCCAAAACTTCTCATAGACCAAAGGGCAGTTTACGATGAGGTTCTTGAATCCACCAGGCAGGATACAGGATCAATTTTCTTCTTGGACGCGCCTGGGGGAACGGGAAAAACGTTCGTAATAAAACTGCTTCTTACAGAAATTCGGCGCCATGGCGAAGTAGCGCTAGCAGTAGCGTCTTCAGGCATTGCTGCCACATTACTACCGGGTGGCCGAATAGTGCACTCAACGTTTAAACTTCCTCTTGACCTGATTAAGGCAGAAACAGCTGTATGCAGTATAGCCAAGCAATCAGGTCTAGCGCAGTTACTCAGGCGATGTAAACTCATCGTCTGGGATGAATGCACTGTCAATCCCAAAACTGCACTCGAGGCTGTAAACCGCTCTCTTAAAGATATTCGAAACTCCGATGACCTTATGGGAGGGATAACTGTCCTTCTATTCGGTCACTTTCGCCAGACCCTCCCCGTTGTACCTAAGGGGACAAGGGCCGACGCTATTCGAGCGTGCTTGAAATCGTCACAACTTTGGCCCACTGTTAGACCATTGCACCTTACCAACAACATGCGTGCACACCTAACTGGTAATGTTGGGTCCGCCGAATTTTCGAATTCGTTATTAGCCCTTGGCGAAGGTATTATTCCAGCGGACACTAATGGTTTTGTCAACGTCCAAGGGTTATCTACAGTGGTCACAACGCCAGCAACACTCAGGGAATCAGTTTTTCCTGATCTTCAAACCAACTACAACAATATTGAGTGGCTTGCTGGGCGGGCAATTTTTGCTCCCAAAAACACCACTGTGACAAGCCTTAATAGACAGCTTCTGGAAACTGTGCTAGGGGTGTTGCACGTTTACAAATCCATTGACAGAACTCCAGACCCCGCTGAAATAGCGAATTTTCCAGTGGAGTACTTAAACAGCCTCCACCCCGCTGGTCTCCCTCCTCACATTCTGGAACTTAAAGTGGGGATCCCGGTTATGTTGCTTAGAAACCTGCGTCCACCGAAACTCTGTAATGGATGGTTATTCAGGCCCTACACCCAAACATTATTGAGGCCAAAATTATAACTGGCTGCGGTAAAGGGGAGTAAATTCTTATCCCAAGGATGCATTTATATCCATCAGATGCCGACGTACCCTTCACTTTCAGAAGATCCCAATTCCCAGTCGCACCCTGCTTTCCTATGGCAATTAAAAAGACCCAAGGACAAACGCTGCCTGTCACTGGTGTACACTTAGAGGAGCAGTGCTTCTCATACGGCCGACATTACGTAGCCGGCTCTCGAGTCGGCAGGCGCGATGATGTGTTTCTTTATTCACCCTCGCAAAAAGCTGAAAATGTGGTCTACAATGAAGTCCTCAGCCAGTGATACGCAAACTCTATTCCATTTCTCCTTTCCATGCAAGAAAACTGAGGTCTCTGCACTTTCACATTCGTACTTACTGCAAATGCTATTCTACATGTATGCTAATTTATTGGTTGCAATAGAAAATTTAACATCACAGATTGCAGTGTGGATTTCGACAATTGATTGCTTTAAATTCCTATTGAGGAAAACCCAAACCGGTCGTTAATCACATCTTGCAAAGTTGTAACCAATCGTATTGAAAAAACTGAAGAGATTCGTTTAATTGTCAGAGAAGTCGAACACAAATCAGTACTCATTTTAGCGTTTGGGCATTTGAGAGAGTTGGGTAAGGTGTGTAATGCATGCTTCAGTTGCACACACCACTGCAGAACTGAAAAGAAATATTACTCTTCGATTTGAGGGGTCAAACTGAGGAAGCTTCTCGAGGAGAAACTTTACTCGATGACGTTGCAACAACATCTAACTGCTCACGCATTGTGATGCTGATTGTGGAAGCGGCAGCGCCGTCCTTTGGGCAAAAGATGCGTCCCTTTTTTGCATTCAGCGATTGGTTGCATACGAAAAGATCTCTCAAGATTTGAATTTTGTGTGTTCAGCTATGTCTTCAAAACCACAAATCCAGCATTCAATATGTTTGATTTGACAAGGACCTCAATTTTCTTGAATGGAAAGGAAAAATGGAATGCTGAGGACTGGCTGAGGACTTCAGTGTAGACCACATTTTCAGCTTTTCGTGAGGGTGAATAAAGGAACACATCATCGCTCGCGCCTGCCGACTCGAGAGCAGGCGACGTAAAGTTGACCGTATGAAAAGCACTGCTCCTCTAAGTGTACACCAGTGACAGACAGTGTTTGTCCTTGGGCCTTATTCATTTTCATAGCAAAACAGTGTGTGAATGGGAATGGGGATCTTCTGAAAGTGAAGGGTGCGTCAGCATCTGATGGATACAAATACATCCTTTGGATAAGCACTTGCTCACCTTTACCGCATTACTGTGAAGCATTGAACTCATCGCCAACTAATGTATAGTTACAAGCATCAAAGGTCTCTCCTCACATCACCATACCATATGTACAGAAATGAATGGCCCCGACCAGATTAGGGGCCATTTCAAAAATGAGTGCGAGACCTCTTCGTGCAGCAAAACTCGATAAAAAGCTCATGTTCGACCCTGCCATCATCTGTCAGTTTTTGACTTCTTTTCGCGCCCAGGATGCGATTAACGTCAAATGTCGATTCAACTATCGACATTTAAGGCGTCATTTCGCAACGGAGACAGATTTGAAATTTGGACTCAGGTAAATCGGCTGGTACTCCGGTATTTGGGCGGATTACATTCTAAAATTTCGGGCGTTCTTTACAATTCAACCAGAAATTCCTACACTGCCCAGTTCGAGGTGCCTTGCATAGAATGCCGTGTGACCCCGCCCTGACTCAAAAATCGATACAAACCTCACTCAGCAGTCCATTTCCCACTTCTTTAAACTTTGTTCTTTCTCCCAGGCCGCATCCCAGATCCGATGTTTCAATTTACGTCATTGTGAAATATCGGAGCCCGATTTTTTATTTGGGACTCAAACTTTGTGAAAAAACCGATTAACTCACAGGTGATACGGATTTTTGGGTTTTTAAGTTGAATGTCTCGCCTGCACTACGCGGCCCAGTATATCTAAGCTTTTCACCTCATTTTGGACTCTGTGCAGTTGACTTCGCGTTGTTAAACACTTTTGAGCTCTTTTTATTTGAAATTAAAATCGGATCAATGTATGTTTTCCAAAGTACCGGGTTAAAAAAAACAAGGGCAACAACAACCCCGTCAAAGTAGTATGACCAGTCTCAATATTTCAGGAAACTGGGTTGGGTGTGAAAAAGTATTTGTTGTTAACATTCTTTTTTCATTCGGTTTTTCCAGTTACGAGTACTTTTTTAAAGCTGATCGTTTTGTGTTCATTTTGTTTAGTTCTTTTTTCGTAACAGATTTAATGTTTAATATAGATCTTAGAAAAAATTCGCAGTATGAGATAGTCAAGAAATAAGGCATGTAGTAACATCAGCATGGCAAAGGGCACTCCTTTAAAGGCATGAAAGGGCAAAAATATTTTAATTCAAGTGATAGCCATTGCTGTATGAGTCGTACGATTTTTGAATCAAACACGGGCAACGCCGGGCCATGCTGCTAGTATATCAATAATACCTGAAGTAGCTTTTAATTTGCGACACAGGACAACATGTGAATTAAAATATTAGCTAGTTATTGATCAGTAGTAGTTAGCAAATTAGTCTCGAAGACAATTTGTCGTCGTTATCGGTTTTATCTCATATCCGAGAATTTATTTTCTTATTTGTTGACCACTTGCTTTATGATAATGATGTTGATTACTAAATTCGCCGGCAACGTGCAGGTTCAGGACTAGAATTTCCAGTTTCAACAAAACCTGCTCTCGTCATTCATTCCCTATCACCGTTTTTGGTTTTGGTTGGAGATGAAACATAATCAGAGTAGATGAATGTGCCGATGTCGTGAATTTCTCCAAGCTGGACCTCAACATGCTAGGAAATGACCCACACACTTGAGTTCATGATCTTCCTCTACAGCAAATATGGAGTGAGCCATGCGTGATCCAGTTATGAATCGGCAACTGACTGCCGCTAAATCTGTTATAAATTCGAGTGGCGCCTTCTGCAGCATGTCCGTAATGCGTAGCCTTCTTCATCTGCTTGTTCAACCGTTTTTGAGATCTTTTGAAATCTACATCCTCTTGTTCCATTGCTTTGCTCTTTGGAGTTGGTCGCACTTAGTCTGTGTCCTCGGCTTCGACCGTGCCGCCTAAGAAGGCTGTAACAGATGTTTAGATCTCCCGTCGGCATCGGTCACTGAGTTATTGTACCACGTAAGCCCTTCCCCAACGACAGGGAGTGACACTCAGAGGTAAGCACATAGAAACATACACACAAAACACAATTACTTATCTAATAACGACATATATTTTATTTGATTTAACATTAAATTTAGTCCTGGTGTTTATAAAGTTAGTCTCGCACATCTGTTCCTTCATGTAAGTGGTGTATTTTTAAATGGAGACTTCTTCGGTCTAGTCTAAGCTCTGCTCAATAAATAAAAACAAATTAAACATATAGCAAATCCGTGATATTTCTAAAGAAGTAATTCTTTCTGAACACTTTATTTTAATTCTGTCTTGTCTCGTAAAAAACATTATACATGATGTCAATATCAAATAAAGGATAGAAATCTGAACGCCTTCATTGCTGTCGACCAGAGTGATATGTTTGAAGGACAATACACTCAGGCTTGAAACGCTGCCTTCTAAAATTATACAAAGATTTAATCCAAAGATTGTAAAATTGCGCACGCCGAATCTTAACATCTAAGCTTATCTAATCATGGCACGAGACCAAATGAATGTGCTACATTAATAGTCTAATTGATGAGTTTTGATTAGAAAATCTACTTTTTTCCTTTGACGACAGTGGCAAGCTAATTCTAAAAACAACGGTCACCTGCCTAAAAGCGAAGCTCTTCAGGAAAATGAATGGAAAACTATGGCTGCTTGGCGTTTGTTTACGTTTGTAAAAACAATACGCTAGATTTGGCTGACTCGTTCTGTCGAGTGAAGATGACTCCAAATCTTGTTGGTTTCGATTCGGTCTTGAGGTATTCGATTTTCTAGTCGCACTGAGGAGCTGTGATACAGAGAATCTGTACTGTCTGCGAATTACATATATATATATGTATATATATGTATGTAAATTGTCGGCAAATGATATTTTTAATTACGAGCTTTTTTGTTTGTGCTTTTGTCGACTGCACAGTACAGTAGGTTCAGTTGGGCACCGTCTATGTGAGAAAGAGCATTCTGCCGTAATTCATTCGATCAGAAATTTGTAAACTACATGCTGTACTGGTTGGCATTCGCACCGGAGGGTGCAATACCAATATTTCCCAGTGTTTTGGCGTCATTCTGAGGACAGTGTGGAAATGATTTGGAAAGAATTGGATGAATCTATTTTTGACTACGAAGGTACGGTAACTCTGAAAACTCACTTTGATCGTTCTCATGAGAAAAGAAAGCCTGGATTTGTTGGTGAACCCAGGCTCAACGCGGAAGTCCTACATCAAGATTTAGTGCTTCCTTTGAGAAGGTAGTGCTTCTTTTTGGTCAAGAGGTTGCCTGATGGAAACCCAATGTCTGACAATACTCTACACCATACTACACAAGAAAGAGAACACAGTCATGGCTGTCAGACTATTTCTGCGACCATATCAACCCACTTAACACCCCAGGCTGCAAACCACTTGATTACGAAATGGAAAAGACTAGGTTTCGCGAACACCCCCAATTGTTTTAAGGATAGGTGCAAGCTATGTTTAGAAGAAAAAATCAGGATAATAAAATATGAAGTTCAATGCAAGCTATTAAATAAACGGAGAGAACTAATCACGAAACGTAGACAAAAACAAATTCCAAATTACATAAGATTACAGGTGCATATACCTGGCGGTGTATGTGTACGTATAGTGGCATATATGTATGGACATGTAAATATACATATATGTATGTATAAAAATATATACGCATATAAGTGTGTTGGACAGCATAATTTATTCTATTGGGTACTCCGGTATTAGCCCACAATCTATAAATCTATAACTCAACTAATTTACTTTAATCTTAACGGGTTTAAGTTTAAATCCCCCATCACATATTAATAATATTTTACACCTATAGTACCAACATTTTTATGTGTATCCCAGAAAAACACAATCGGGGCCTGTATAAGAAACGCCCCATAATAGGAACTGATATAGTAGGAACTGATATTAAAATACACAGAACAAAGTTTATGGTCATTAAAAAATTCAACTTCAGACCGCTTCACCCGAGATAAGATATCTTACGTTCCCACCAATCGCTAACACAAACCCATTCTTATTAATAAGGCGTACCAGTAAAGGACTGGCATTGAAAATGAATTAAAAATAAAATTCTTTGAGACAGACACTTGGGGAATGATGATAGCCGCTAACAGAACGGCGAGAAATAGTCTATCTCTATGTTGCAGTAATGTTTGTTTTTTGCTGTATATATATATATATATATATATATATATATATATATATATATATATATATATATATATATATATATATATATATATGTATCATAAAAATGACCTCTGCAGAGAATCAAGGGAAAATTTATTTTATGATATGAAAGGAATTTTTTCTATTGCCTAATACCCGGGTAGATATAACATAAATATTTTTTTAAAAATTGAACTTCTCATAACATCGGGAAAAACAGTCTATATGTTATATAGGAATAAAGTGTCTCTGCCGACTCTAGAGTTTGAACATAGATCGTCAGTGACCAAACACGATGCCATTTGAAATAAGTAGATCACATGACCATACAGGAAATCTATAGATAGGAATTAACATGGCGTCTAATTGATCACCATTTCTATTAGGTTGGTGCAAAAATAATGTCGTTTTCTCACATGAAGTTGAACGTCAAAAAACGACTTTATTTTTGCACCAACCTAATATTTTATCCTCTATTACTATTCGGATCACTATTTCTACACTATCCTCTATTTTTATACGGATCACTATTCTCTATACTATTCACTATACTTTTCCTCTATACGGATCAATATTCGGTGGTTACTATTCGAGCGAGTATTATCGAGCAATTACTATTAGCGCAAGTGATAATCGAAGGCGTCTGACACCAGTATTGTTCAACGGCGTTACTATAGATGGATCTGCGATTACAAAGACTCTACTACATCGATCATTACAAAAGTTGCAACGAGTTTTCGTTGACATCACAAAACTATTAATTGAAACTTCTGTTGCGATCACACATATTGACTAAATAGCTACCTGATGAATTTTAATTATATATTTAGTGGCATGTTTATGTATCGATATGATAAATTCTTAAAATGCGCATAAAAATGTGTTATATAGGAATAAAGTGTCGCTGGCGGCACTTGAGTATGAACATAGATCGCCAGTGAGCAAACACAGGCGATCCCATTATTGAATTAAGTAGACCACGTGTCTATAGAAGAAATGCATAAAGAGAAAGTAGCCTGATGTCTAACTGATTACCATTTTTCCCTCTATTACTATACGAACCACTATTCTCTACTCTATTCACTATACTATTTCACTATACTATTTCACTATACGAATTACTATTCGAGCTAGTATTATCAAGCAAGTACTATTAGTGCGAGTGTTATCCAAAGGCGCCTGGCACCAGTATTGTTCAACGGCGTTACTATAGTTGTATTTGCGATTACAAAGTCTCTACTACAACGAGCATTACGGAAGTGACAACGAGTATTCGTTATTACACAGCCGATCCCATTATTGAATTAAGTGGATCACGTGACCACAGAGGAAATGCATATACAGTAAGTCACGTGACGTCTAGATTGATTGTTATTTCCACTCTATCTTCTGTTACTATACGGTTCGCTTTTTCTCCTCTCTTCTCTTCTCTATACGGATCAATATTCGGTGGTTAATATTCGAGCGAGTATTATCGAGCAAGTACTATTAGTGCGAGTGTTATTCGAAGGCGTCTGGCACCAGTATTGTTCAACGGCGTTACTATAGTTGTATCTGCGATTACAAAGTCTCTACTACAACGAACATCACGGAAGTGACAACGAGTATTCGTTGACATTACAAAATTGGCATCGATTGTTCGTAGACATCACAAAACAATAAGTATCGATGTCAGGAGATTTTCGAAATATAATAATCGGATGAAATAGATTGACCATTAAGAAATATTCGTAGAATTTTGTTGTTAGGAAAAAAGATGCAGTATATTAAGAATACACAAAATAGCAAACAAAATGACCAAGTGAATGCAAATATCACAACTAAAAACGTATGAGAAATTTATGCAACACATAAGCATACATTTTTAGTTTTAAACGTAATACCGCATTAATAATTTTAATAAATAGTCGAATTACAAAAAACTGGGATAAAATAAAATGCGAGGCCAATTTTACTAATTTGAAGCTCTCTCTAGATCAGCATCGCCTGTCTAATATCTGATTCACAACCGAGTAGTGGCGCCTGGCTCAACGCAGTGCCCTCTTCATCTACTGGTACCCTTCTAGATGATGAGTACACTCGGGTCGGAGTTGCGATCCATTATGTGAGCGTTACAGATGCAGATGTGGAGCCTCCATCGATCAGTTTGGCTTGCATTCTCTCTCTTGTCGTCGTAGTGCCGGCCGCTTTTCACGGCATGCAGCAATTAACATCATCATCAAAAGAGGTTTTGATGCAGCTGGATTTCCTTCCTAAATCGAACACGTAGGCCTTGACCGTGGTGATGGAAAGCGGTCGGATGGCATTACTATCTTCCCTTTTAAAATGGGTATGTCGTTGATTTGGGATGCGACCTGTGCGGATACATTTTCGGCAGGTAATATGATCGGTTGAGCCGGGCTCCGTCAACTGAGACGCAGAGATGAAAAAATAGTTAAATAGTCTTCTCTTGCTGATGGATTTTTTTTACTCATGTGGCAGTGGAAACTTCTGGGGTTATTGGCCCTCGTTCGATGGAGTTCCTTCGGAGGATTGGCGCGATTGCGTCTCGATTAAGGGACGAGCCTCGCGAAACGGAGTGGCTCTTGTAGCGTGTCTCACTGGCGATAGTTCAAGGTAATCTTTTCTCCATCATTGCGGCTGGCAGAGGATAGAAAAAAATGTCTATAGTTACGTTGTTCTGGAATTGTCATCAATGGTCGACTGAACTTGCTTTGTTTCAATGACTTTTGTTTTATTATTAGTTACTTTGTTCTTTCTTTTGCGACGTAGAATACACGCGGCACGCTGTCACTTGGTTTGACGAGATAATTCGCCATTTTCTTCGCGACATTTATCCATCATGCTTATTAAAAGTTGTGGAAAATTACTTGAGTATTTCCTACAGGAGCTTGTGGTCGGTGGCGGAGTCACTTGTAACACTGTGCTGGAATAAATAAATCTTGTAAATATGTGCGTCGTTCATTGCTGCTGCAATAAGATATACGTTAAATTTTTGTTCTGCTTCAAATCAAATGTAGAATAATGCGAAAAATTAATTTTTAAATATTCGAATTTCCAGTCAGACGCAGCGTAGACATGAAACCTGGTGTTACTGTAATCTGTGACTTGCTTTTCGAAGAGAGTCTTCGACGAAAAGAACGTTCTATATGCTTTGATTTATATCCACGCTTTCCCGGGTTAACAGAACAGAAAGATTCATTTAAAATGACTGAGAAAAACGTCTTCAAGTCATTTTCTTTTTTGCTTTCTTGAACAGGTTTCTTTATTTGTTGTTTAGTATTATTTGTTATAGCTTTCATTCTTTTCATATATCAATGTTTCTTTCTTTCTTTTTGGTTATTCTTTCTTTTTTCCTTTTCCTCGTTTTTCGTTTTCAATATAAGAATTAGCTATTTTTCCCCTTTCCCTTTCTTTTATTTCTCTCTTATTATAATTCTACTTTCTTTCGTTTTTATTTTATCTTCTCATTTTCTTTCAAAATATAGTAAATCATTAAAATTTTACTTCGTTTTCTTTCTTTTTTCTTTCTGTTTTTTTCATATCTATCTATCTATCTATCTATCTATCTATCTATTTATCTATCTGTGTGTGTTATTTCTCTCAGTCTGTTCATATCTATCTTCCTATCTATGTCGGTCTGTTAATATCTAGCTCAGTCTCGTCGTATCTATCTATCTATCTATCTATCTATCTATCTATCTATCTATCTATCTATGTCGGTCTGTCAATATATATCCCAATCTTTTAATATCTATCCCAGTCTGCTCATATCTATCTATATCAATCTTTTCATATCTATCTATCTATCTATCTATCTATCTATCTATCTATCTATCTATCTATCTATCTATCTATCTATCTATATATAGATATATATAGATATATATATATATAAATAACTACTGAATCATCTTGCATCCATTTTTTTGCTTAATTATCGGCTTTTACTTTTATCGATTTCTCCCAGTTTTTTTCCTTTTTCCTTCATTTCAAATTTGTTCCTATTTTTTTTCAATTTGTTTCTCTTTTACATTTTTAATTTATTGCCATTGTTCCACTTTCTTGATTCTCCTCGCCTTTTTCGATTGTTTATTTTAATTCTGCGTTCATCCATCGTTTTCTCCGTTTTTTCCCATTATTTCGTCCTCCTTCTCCAGCTTTTCATTCATTCATTCATTCATTCTTTCTTTTTTCTTTCTTTCTTTCTTTCTTTCTTTCTTCCATTATTTCTCTCTTTCTCTTCTAAGTGCTGAACTATTTCTTCCTTTACTTTCTTTCAAAGCTTTCTTTGATTATACATTCTTTCTTTCTTTCTTTCTTTCTGTCTTTCTTCCATTGTTCCATTTGTCTTTTCTTTCTCTTCCAAATTCTGAACTATTCCTGGCTTTTGTTTTCCTTACCCTGTTAACTAAAACTTTCTTTGATTAAACCTTTTCCTATCTCCTTTCTTTCTTTCTTTCTTTTTTTTTCTTTATTTCATCGTTCCATTATTCCTTTCTTTCTCCTCCAAATTCTGAACTATTCCTGCCTTTTCTTTCTTTCTTTCTTTTCATCTTTGACCTTCTTTTCTCTTCTTCCTCTTCCTTTCTTTCAAAAAATGTTTCCCCCATTTTCTTTATTTACGAGAAATTCTATTAAACGAGAACAAATAGGCAGACTTTCCTGATTTATTTATCTTTCTATGTTCTTTATAATAATTTTCACATCTTTCTTTATTACGACCTTATTTCTTTCATTCACTCAGTTTTTTCTTTTTTTTTTTTCGTCTCATTCTTTTTCTCACCTTTCTTTCGAATTTCCGTTTCTCCTTCAAAATAATGAACGCTATATTTCACTTGACTACGAATCCAAATAAGATTCCTTCGAAAATGAATAATTTTAATACTTTGTTCATAGCTTCAGGAAAAATCATAATTTTTCACTTAACTATTAATAAAATATGATTTGATCAACTCACAAAGTCTCCGTTGCTCACACTGGCGCATCTCTGGTTTTAACAGCTTATTTGAACAATTTTGCTCACACGCAGTTACACGTTCCAAAAGAATGCAACCATTTGATACGAAATAAAATAGCATGCCTGAGGCATTGGTGCCGTATTCCTCTTTTTGGTGCCATAGAAATTTAAATATCTGGGAAGTGTACAAAAAGGCGTATTACGAAAAAGCCTACTGGGATGACCAAAGATTGCAATCCAAAAGGTAAGCAGAATATTAAAAGATAGAAAAAAATCGTTGTAAATAAAGAAAATGGTAATAAACTGGTACGTGATATATGCCTTCCTGTATGGCAGCAATTGCTGGACAATCTCCTCAAAGATGAAGAATTTACTTGAAGCAACCGAAATGTTCTACAGAAATAATGCTGACGATGGGCCGAACATATGAGCAACGTCAAGGTTTTGGAGAGAATGGAAACATAAAGGAAACTCATACTTAACATCAAGAAGAAGCAGTGGAAATTTATGGGGGGTCGTAATGACGAAGGAGGTCTCGGAAAATCTGACACTCAGATGACAGATTGAGAGAAAGAGGGACAGAGGAAAACAGCGCGTGTCATACTTAACATCAAGAAGAGGCAGTTGAAATTTCTGGGGAACGTAATGAGGAAAGAGGGCTTGGAAAATCTGATACTCACAGGACAGGCTGAGGGAAAGAGGAAAAGAGAAAAACAGCTTGATGAACTGAAGTAAATGGATGACAGAACAGGGTTTGAGAGAAATAACATTAATAAAAAAATTATTAAGAGCGAAAAGGGACAGGAAGATGTGGAGTGCCATGATCCACTACGTTCTAAAAAGACAAGGCACATAAAGGAGGAAGGATTAATTACTCTCCCATACGTATTCGAAAATCATTTCTACACTTAAAGAATATCTATAATTTTCTCATTCAGGATCATGATGAGTATCATCGGGCTGTTCTCCTTAATCTCATCCCCTGTCTGAAATATCCAATACCATATTAATTTTAGTTCTGGGAATAGAAAAGAATCAAAAAGACACATCTGATGTATTGCGAGGATATACAGGAGGGAACAGATTTTTTTTCCCTAAAAAGCCCTGCACTAAATGCTGAAAGTAAGCAGTCGTATTAAATTCTAAGAAAAATACAAAGGTTGCTCAATAACCAGGCAGAGTTAATTACTGACGACTGAGTAACCCTACAGGAGAGTATGTGTTTACGCACATACTGTAAGCTCTCCTCTGAATGGTTGGCGTTATGAGAACTAAACAACTAAATACATTCGGAAAAGATCACGTAACTAAAAACATTTTATAAGTTTGGCACAAGGCCAATTTTAGGATGTGGATTTAGAGAATTATACTGTTCTAAGCCGTCCAGACGGCTCACTTTTCTTGTAAATAAGTACTTGTTTTAATTTACACACCAATCGAAACATACTGTTCCATCAACCGTCAATCATGCCACACCGTTAAATTTGGTCGAAATCGACCTATTTTTGACAGTTGCTTGGTTAGAACGCTAATCGGATTTACGGCCATATCGCGTTGAAACACCGGTTCTTATATGATCACCGAAGTTAAGCGACTTCGATCCTTGTGAGTACCTAGATGGGTAACCGATTGTGAATACAAGGCGCTGTAAGTTTGGATGTGCCGTTGGTGTAATGGATAACGAATGGGAATTGGAAATCGGAGAGCTGAGTTTCAATTCCAGTCAGGTTCGTTATATTCACTTACGCGCAAATACCCTTGGGAAAGGCATGAATCCACCTCTTCTTCTTCAGTAACTATAGTTAAGTAGCAGGACTTGTATCAGTAAATCATTCTTTGTTTGCCATGTCCTTTCAGGGTGTAGGCGATCATGTCTCTCCACCTCCAACTATCCCTGGCAGCTCTCAACAAGTGCCTTCCCTCTGCTATTTCCCCAAGACCACGTCTTGTCCTCCACCTGCTCAAGCCCGCCAGGAATATTACGCGCTACTTTCCCTTGTCTATCTATCCCTCTATTCGACCCGTGTGCATCAGATTCTCCAGGCCCCCGTTTCTCATTATGTGTCCTAGAAATTCAACGGCCTCTTCCTGATGTTAATCAGGAGCCTCCTCCTTGTCTGCATCCTCTGCAAGACCTCACCCTGGCTCACACGCTCTGTCCACGAAATCCTCAGCATCCTTCTGTAGAACCACATCTCCGTTGCCTCGAGTACCGTCTTCATCCTTCATTCGCTGTCGTAAGAAGACAGGTACTTACAAAGTAAAATATATTGTCTGGCTTTAAATAAACTGCAAAACGTTGTTAAGCCGTAAAAACAAATCAAGATAAAAAATAACAAAACCTAATTGGTTCATGATTTTATTGATTCATGATTTTTTCCTGGGAGGTACAAGGAATTATTTTGGGCGTGCTATTCATGCTCTGTGTATTTGAAGGCATGAAGAGCGTGTAAAAACTGCATCAGTAGGGAGTAAGGTAGATGGGACATTATTGCATTGGATGGCAACAAGCCTATTAGAAGTAAAAATTTGAATGAGAAACTGTGAGGAAGGTTACTAAATCGGTCGCCTTTTCTTTAAATGTCATTGCAAATGACAGATGAAAAAGGAAATTAAAGTATAGATAGGAATAGGCGCTATAGAAGTATTATTTTTTTGTCATTCAAAATATAAATTAAAATAAATTATAGTTCTATATATATTTTGCCTGTAAAATTACGTCTTTGAGGCGTTTGCATAACCGTGCGAGATTTCACCCCGAATTAGCAACGAAAAGGGAAAAAAATATTCTCAAAACAGAAATTAAACAAGTCGAAAAAAGCGAAAAGAAACGTTACAAAAACACAATCTACTACATTTCAAGACTGGATGACGCCAGATTTTACAGGCAGGCGAGTTGTTTAGATGATCTAATTGCCTTTGTAATAGAATTCCTGCCCGTCCCCGGGGGCGAAGAATCTGTTTCTTTTCTTCAGGCAACGTGATAGAAGATCGAAGATCTAAGATCGATACATTTTAATTGTACAGAGTAATTCATGTCACATCTACGTATGAGGAAAGACGCTTGTATAAGTTGCTATATTTACATATGAATGTTTTCCCATTTTGTGAACACTCGATAACTTCCAAATCTTTGGTATGCAATCTTTCTTTCAGATACTCACATATACATACAAAGTTATAAATATAACCGCTCACAGACACAGAAATACACGCATGCACACTATGGCTTATTGATATCATGCAGGCCAATGCGTTCAGAAGAAAATTAATATTAACCAAATGATGTAACATTTTCAGTATATACAGTGTAACCCGGATATAAGAGAGTTGTCGGTACCGGATAAGAAGTCTCTTATATCAGGGTTTCTCTTATATCCGGTTTTGGTCTATTTTGTTTTATTAACACAGGCTCTAATTTGGGACCAGAGAAAATCTCTCTTATATCCGGTTTCTCTTATATCCGGGTCTCTTATATCCGGGTTACACTGTACTTTCATTTGCATGAACAATATATCTAGTCAGTTTCCGGTTATATCCATACTTCCTAAAAATATCGATAACTTATATCGTAGGTGCCACGTCGATTATGCAAAAGACAAAGTACAAAATGTTTTTTTTATTTATCAGTATATAGGTAACAGAAACAGACGTGTGGCTAGCACAATGTTTCATATAACTAAGTTTATATTATATGCATCTCATTATAGAGTTCTTGAAATTCTGAAGGCTTGCTCAGTTCTTGGAGGATTTTGTATGTATTTAATAAAATACGCCCAAATCATGAAAGTAGGGCTTTATTTGAGAATAATCTTCAGGAATAATCTTGAGAGACTTCTTGACACATCTACCTAATATGTCACAGATTAGCATCGGTGACTAGTTCAATCCGAGGTCTAAAACATTGACAAACCCAAACCTGATGTTGATCGACTTTCTACTCGACTATGATTTATATTTAGTGATCCAATGGATTCAGGTCTGAAGAGCTATGAGACCATAACGGGGACGTGATTGTAGACATTGTAAAATTCTTTTCTGTGCCGTCTTGGCCTTATTTTATGATGCAGAGTCTTATTGCTAGAAGCATGGTCTGATTTGGACACACTCTCTATTACAGGTGTCATAATCATTGCCAATACTTTCTCATAGTCTCATAGTCCTCATAGTATTAACCCGGTGGCACTGACGAAAGAAGTGAAAAGTCATGACCTCTCTCTTGTTGCCCACGAATTTCAGAACTATTGCAATTCCCGGAAACTTTGTGTGCATGCCCGTTGGAATGTCCTCGGAATCCCAGCATAACCATCTCTTATTCATTCGACTGGTATTTTTGAACTGATATGGATTTTTCTCATCATAGAAAAATAGAAACTAGCCCTCTAATCATGCCCTCTGTATTTCAATTTGCTGAACCCGCATTTTGCACCAATCATGTTACCATCTTTGCAGACATGAGTCGGCCCCTTTGCACCATACATCATTTCTATCAGTGGTTCTCATGCAGAATTCGCCCGATAGAGTTTTTGTTTAAACTTTAAGATCCTTAGCGAATCGCGTTAACTGGCGTACTGGAATCTTATTGATAATCACCTGTGAAAAGTGAATTTTATTCCGACACTTAGTAGGGTATTATGCTTGGCTACTCTATTAAAACTATCTCTCTTGTTGGCTATTGAGGCAAATGGGATTTTTGTGATGTCAACGAACATTCGTTTCACTTTTTTGATGCCAACGAATACTCGTTGTCACTTTCGTAATGCGCGTTGTAGTAGAGACTTTGTAATCGCTGAACCGTTGAACAATGCTGGTGTCAGACGCCCTCGAATATCACTCGCACTAATAGTGCTTACTCTATAATACTCGTTCGAGTAGTAATCCCTATAGATCTGAATAGAGAATAATATAGAGAAGAGAATAGAAATAGCAGTCCGTATAGTAATAAAGGATAGATTAGAAATGCAGATCCGTATAGTTTAGAGGATAGACTAGGAATAGCGATTCTCTGAATGTCACGCGACTTCCCATATATGCGTTTACTTTATGGTCATTCTTCATTATCATATTCACGACGTTTAGGTCGATTTATGCTCTGGCCTTCTTCAGCATCTGTCTATATTTCTCAGATGAAGTAGTGTAAATATTGACACTATTTACATTGTTCGGACTGTTGTCCTCATTTTACATAGCACAATGAATAAAAGCGTTGGTTGAATCTAGGGCAATCCTAGTGGACTAAAGATTAGTTCGAAATTCCAATCACCTGAAGAAGACGGGAACATACAACGGCCGAAACGTTGTGAATATGGCAACGAAGAGAAGGACAACAGTCTGAACAATGTCGATATTGTAAATGATCACCTACATCGTATTTAAGAAGTCTACGAGTTTTCTATTTGATAAATTGAAAAGCTGAGAACGATTGAATTAATTTGGTAACTTATAACCTTTTCTGACAAAAGGGGGTCAACGGGCAATTTGCACAAATGTAAATGGCATTGTCTTGCATCAATCTACCCATTAATCTAATGCATCTTAGCTGTAACCTGCACCACTCAAAACTCTTTTTAAGGGCTTACAACTATTATTTCCATTTGTCTAGACATCATCATTAGACTTAAAGTCACATACTGATTTTAATAAACACCAAACTTTACTCTACCGATCATTAACATTCAGAGTCCTGTTACTTAAATATATATTTTTTATAAGCGTTTCACACCAAGCAAGGCGGAAAGCCACTATCACGCAAAGGGTTACAGAGAGTTAGAGTGAGAGCAAATAGGAGTGATAATGGAAAAGATGAAGGGAAGGATAGGGGATAGATCAGGGCATCTGGAGACGTCGATTGACATTACATTGGAATAGTTGGAGATTATAGCTATCAGGGAAACAGGAAAAGAGGGGAGTTCCACAAGGCGAGAGGTGCGAGACATGAAGCTATTGGAGTGACGGCTACATTTAACAGTTTCGACAGTGAAAGGGTGTGAGCGAGATGCCAACCTAGTAGAACGCTTAAATTCATGAAGTCTGGGAACCAGCGAAAGCGGAGCAGTTACCATGAATGTATTTGTAAAAAGGACAGATGGAGGCGACTGCAGACAGGATGCCAGATCAGGGCCAATTACGTTGCATATCCGTCTCTGCTCCCTTAGCCCATAGGCTCATTTGCTCCAGAAAGTCCGCATTATGTAGTCAAGCAATATGTAACTATAAACATATCAACGGGAGACATTTTTCCTCTTCAGTGAGCCGTGACCCTTCATACCTTGTGTGTTCATGGCTCTCGGCATCTTTCTGTCTTTTGTAACACTTAGTAAATTTTGTCGCTTTGCTATATTCTCCAAATACCTGTTTTGCCAATCAAGCTAGTTGGTTAGTGTAGGCGCTTATTACTTGTATCCGTCTTGCTCTGCAATATATCCTGTGAGTGTCAAATATTCCAAGCCATCTTTCCTCATTATGTGAACTAGAATGTTCAACCGTCTTCCTCTAATTCTACTTATACGTGGCCATTTTGTTTAAGCTTCTTGTCAACCTTTTTTCTTTTGTGTTTAGTTTGCCAACATTAGCACTAAACAAAAATGAGTAAAATCACTGAAGTATAAAATTTTAAAAAACAAATCGAATAAAACACCTCCGAGTAAAAAAAATATATCAATAATTAAAGTCAAAGAAGTATGAAAAAAAATTAGAACAGGAAAATCTTTTCTACTAAGCCGTTTAAATCCAGATTCTCTACCAGGCTGCAGCGTATAGCTGATCTGTGGTATGGTATTAATTATGGTCTCCTAAAACATATAGAAGCGCACATCCCGTACTTTATGGATTGTCTTTCCAGAACCTGTAAATATTTTAAAATTAATATCAGTATAACCAGAACAAGGGTTATGTATAAAGCTGTGATTGGTAAACCTTATATATATATATATATATATATATATATATATATATATTTTCAAATAAAAAGTCTCATTAGAGAATATGAGAAAATTCAAAAGAAAATATGTAAGACTATGTTGTCTTTAACATTCAACACTACATGTTTGAAAGAAAAGTTGCTGCCAAATTACACACACACATATATATATATATATATATATATATATATATATATATATATATATATATATATATATATATATATATATATATTAGTAGATAAGATAAAATCTGAGTTTTTTAACAAATTCGTATATATCGATAATGTATTTAAGCTGCTTGGTCCTTTGATGGCGACGTCATTTTCCGTCCTCAAAAAGCAGTAGATGGAAAAATGTACTTTTTCACGTCAAATCCGCTGGATGTTGGACGAAAACGGGAACATCTAGAATGAGAAGATTATATCTTCTGTGAGATTTCCTTCAGGGTATGTGCCTCTCAAGCGCAACAAAAAGTCATACACGATTGCATACAATACCCTAACAAGTTAATTATAATTTAGGTTTTTTCACAACAGCGATTTGTCAAAATTGCAGACAGGTCTTGGAAGTTTGTCAGCGGTTTGAAACGGCTTCTGAGACTACAGCGTAACATAAATCAGGCTTAAAAGACGTTCATTAGGAACCTGAAGGCACATGAGGGGTGTGTCATAAAGTCGTTAGCACGTCTGAAAAGCTCCATCGACCCCATGCTCAACCCTAGAATACCACTGCATGGAACGCCTCTGAATAAAAGAAAGGCATTAATTCGTCATAGCAAATATCGAGTCGCCTAAATGAAAATACAGCTCATCCGCTTTCATCGCATTGACAACCACCATCGCCACCATGATGGATTAAGAAGATTATGTTACAAGATGCTGAACGGTTTTCGATGTAGATTCTAAAATGTCACACCAGAAAATATGTTAATTTATATATTATTGTATTATGACACAAGAAAAACAGAAAAAAATCATATAATATATAAATACAAAATAAATATATTCTGAAAGTCTTATCGAAATCGGTTGTAGAATATCAATTTCAACTTGAAAAAAATCGACTTACAGATTTTCCTTAACCCTTTGAGCTCTGACCACCGCTTTACCGGTGGTAGAGAAAAATGATGTAATACCCATTTGCCAGTTAAACAGTCGTAGAGGAAAATGGCTTAATGCCCAGCTACCGGTTGAACGGTGGGTAAGCACTTGTAACTATTGGGTTGGTGCATAATTATTAGGCGTTTTTTAAACAATATTTATTATGAAAAAAGAAACCTAACAATTCACCAATAACATTTTTAAATGATTATTCCTGAATGTATGATTATTGACACTCATTTTTATAACCTGAAAATAAAATAACATTCTTATTAAATAAATAAACAAAACAACAATTTTTATTAAATAAATCGCTTACAAAAACACCTGATAATTATGCACCAACCCAATATTTTTGTATCTACCGTGAAAAATTACCTTACCAATTATTAGAGAATTTTGACTCAAGAGATCAGGCAGAAGGATTAAAATTGTTCAAGAACGAATGGCTCAAAGGGTTAATTTTTCTTTGATTAATATTCTATTTTATCCATTTTTCTTTTATTCTGACAGAATTGCGTTCCTTCTTTTTTACTTATTTTATTCTATTCCATTCTTTCTTTCTTTCTTTCTTTCTTTCTTTCTTTCTTTCATTCATTCATTAATTTTCTATTTTACTTATTCTGACATTATTACTTTCCTTTGTACGTATTTCGTGTCATTACATTCATTTTTTCTTTCACTCTTTCATTAATTTTCTCTTTGTTTCGTTTTCACTGCATTAATTTCTTCTGTACTCATTTCATTCCCATTTCTCATTCATTATTTATTTATTTATTAGTATATTTCATTAATTTTATATTTCTCTTCTTTTCGCTTGTACTAATTGCACTAATTTCTTTTGTAGTCTTTTCATTTCACTTATTTTATTCATTGTCTGTTTCTTTCTTTTAAAACACTCCGATAGAGATTGACGCAGTTGTGTGATGTTATATATCGTATAATATTTTCTTGTAATTGTAATTTTTAATAGTATTCCATTGTAAAAATAATAAAACAAAACGTGTTCACTAGATGATGGGTAACGTTTTTTTTTTCAAAATAGGTAATGAAGAATGGGAGCTAGAAAGGACAATCTTTTGAGTTAGGAAATGCTTTCATATTTAATTAAAATTACTGGTAAATTTGCTTCTTAACGCGAGCGCGCTAAATATCTCTTAATTTTTTCCCAAATCGTCATAATTCCGTGTAAATGTACACGCTGAACTCGAATTAACAATTAAATTGAGAAGAATCCTACCGTTTTGGAATCGGAATATTTTGAAGAGTTCCATAGATCTTATTCAACGGAAAATTGATTCATTTTTGAATCCTTAATTTCTATTTCTCATGGATTATCCTTTTCTTTTTAGCCGATTCTCTCTTCAGATGTCAAAAAAATATTGCTGCATTACTGTTGCTATATAACGCGCATCAGGTCTTTACTGTATTATAATTGGGCAGCTGAATAATAGATTCGGTTAAAACAATAAATAAAAAATATTCTTTTATTGTAACATTTGCGTTATACATTTTGGTTGTATAGGGGAACAATTTTTTCATCTTTTTCACACCTATTTGCTTTTGTAAATTTTAAGTTGTATACCATCTTGCAATTCCATTCCGTAGCTGAATATGTCCTTTGCATACAATAATATAGATACACTTGTTTTACCGAATTATTTTTTCGCGTAGCCGAAAATGTAAGTGAATATGTTCATATGGTTTTTATAAAAAAACTTCAACGGAATGCACTGGACGGCCGTTTCGTCTTATATTTTGGACTCATAAACAGTGTGCATCCACTACCGAGAATTGAAACCCGGACAGTTATGATATTAGGCTAACGTCATACCAACTGTAACAACAGGCCTCGATGAATAGTAACGAATTAGACTCGATATAGCGACGCGCGATCACATATTCCGTGGTGGAACTCATCCGAGTTTCCCTTCGCATAGGACTGTGCTCACACGATCCCCGAATACTATCGCCAAGCTGCTCCATCCAGAGCATTCGAAACCGGTTCAAGCAAGAATATATAAGTGATAGAAATTATTAGGAGGATTTGAGACAATCATAATTAAGTAATTGATCGAGTCTAGGGGAAACCTCAGCAGAATGCAGAAAGCACTGGACGTTCGTTTCGTCCTATATTTGGGACTCATCAGCAGTGCGCATCCACTGCCGAGAACTGAAACCCGGAGACTTACGATATTAGGCTAACGTCATACCAACTGTAACAACAGGCCTTGGTGAATAGTAACGAATTAGACTCGATATAGCGAGGCGCGATCACTTATTCCCTGGTGGAACTCATCCTAGTTTCCCTTACCCATAGGACTGTGCCCACACGATCCACGAATACTATCGCCAAGCGCATCCACTATGGAGAATTGAAACAGTACGTATTTGCCCACGAACAAATATTGCTTCATTCACTGTCATTATTCATTATTGTTTCGTTCTTTCTTTTTTATTTTTACTTTTCAATGCATCCGTATTTCAGAATCTGTATTTCTTCATCAATCTTCTTCCACTCCCGCTCTTAATCATTCTTTCCTTCTTCTTTTCTTATCTTTCTTTCCTTATTTGAGAACCTATATTTCTTTATCACGTCTTTGTTTGTTTATTTATTTCTTTATTTCTTTCATTCTAAAAATTATCTACTTATTTCAGATTTAGTATTTCTTTATCACGTCTAATTCCACTCCCCGTCTTACTCACGATTTCTTTCTTGCTTTCTTTCATTCTTTCTCTTTTCATTTATATATTTGGTAATCTCTCCTTTGTTCTTTTTTTCATTTCGTCTCCTTATACGTACGTGTGTCGGACTTCACTATATTAATTAAACTTTAGTTTAGTAAACAAGGCTGACGCAGAAAAGTATAACCAAAAGACATTGTTACACATAAAATATGTATTTAACAAGATGTACAATGTCAAACAACGATGTGAAAGAAAGCATGCATTTAAGTAAAACAAAAAAAAGGTTGAAATAAACAAGAGTTGTCTCTCTTTAACTGTCATTTTAGTATTTCAAAATTCACTGGAAGAAATATTCATGAGAGTCTCTTGTAATGTTTGTACTTGCTGTGTAAGAAAAGATTATGTGAGTATATACAAGGTACGTTCAGCATGTGAGTGGTGTGTGTGAGTGAAAAGGTTGGCGCATGGTTTCAACTGTCGTGGATTTGTTTGTCTGCTGAAATCTCACTAAAAAGGGTTAGAAAATTCTTGCTTAAATAAGTGACTGTAGGCTACAGATCTCTGCGCGGGAAGAATTGTTCTTCACGTGCAGATGGTCTGATTGGTTGGAATCGACCAATCAGCGAGCAAGCTTTGGGGACACTTAAGAAAGCTTCTGTGATCCGTTTCTCCCAAATGTGCACAACAGACTACATAAAAATAGAGGGATTACAAAATTGTCGATATTGTTACTATTTGTAAATTGCCTATAATAACGTAGTGGTGATTAATTAACCAATGAATGCTTGGCGTTGTATGTGATTTGTATTTTTGAATGTATGTACGTTCGTGCATAATAGATCCGCACATACGTACCTACTCGGATATATGTATTTGAATTACCAGCAATAATGATAAAAAAAACCCAAAAAACTTGAACAGAACAACATTTGGAAAGACTTTCAAAACAAACGAATTAAGAGACAATAAAATATCTAAAATGAATTCATATCTTTTCCTGAGAATCTCCCGCAATTTTCACTTCATTAATTTAAAACTCTGTCACCTTTCTGCTGAAATGATTTCGCGAACTAATTGTATAATACCATATGTTTGTCTATTAGCTTTTGCCAAAATCTTTTGTCGGTGAAAACTGGTAATTCGAAAGTTCTCTCAGGGAAAGATACTGAAAGCGTACAATAAAAAATGTTTTGATAAAAGTAACCAGGAATGTCACCCAATAAGTGATAGAATTGAGAGTTGCCCAATGTGAGCAAGGACAGACGGAGAAGCCAAGTAATGAAATCAAAGTGTAAGACGTCTGTTATAATCGATACAAACAGGGTTTGTCGAATTTGGTCATAGTTTTACGAAGAAATAATCGTTATATTAAAATAGGATTGTCTTGTAAACATTCTAATTAATAAAACAAGATTGGAGAATAGGGCTTTTCCTATATATATATATATATATATATATATATATATATATATATATATATATATATATATATATATATATTTATATATAATAAAGGCGTGTAATCTAGGTATACGCTCTCTCACAAATGTTTTGTGGATAATAAACTATGTTAGTTTTTGTTCAAAACAGGTGTACACGAAAAATAAACATGCGAATATTTCCGATGGAAAACTATTACACTTTTGATGATGGATTAGGTTCTACTTATCGCTTTTTACGAGACAAAACACATCTTAAGTATTTTTAGCCTACCCGTCGCATTGTTGTTTGTGAACTAGACTATTAAATTGCTAATATTGGATATAATGACTGTGATAATATGCTATTTTCTATACTGTTCACAATTCTCCAGACAAAGCTTAATATATATATTTGATATAATCTATCTATCTATCTATCTATCTATCTATCTATCTATCTATCTATCTATCTATCTATCTATCTATCTATCTATCTATCTATCTATATATATATATATATATATATATTAATATATATCATATATTTATATAATATATATATGTAAAATATATGATATATATATATTTATGTATATATATAAAGGTTAATATATATATATTTTATTATATATATATATATATATATATATATGTATATATATATATATATATATATATATATATATATATATATAGTTTGTCTGACGATCGCAAAAAGTGTGAAAGCCAGGGTCACAAAGTCACATCAATCCAACTAAATACGTTAGCTCTATCACTGATATTGAGCGCTTTCCAATAAGTACCGCACGTATATAATATATAAATAATATATATATATATGTATAAATTGCACACACACACATATATATATGTATATATATATATATTTATATTTATATACCTACACATTTCATATGTATATATATATGACGTCACACAAAACCGACAATAAAAAGAATGTATAAACACACACACACATATATATATATATGTTAATAAACTTAATATTTGTGCATTTAGGCAGCAATCCTTCTTTCATGCAAATTTCATTGAATACAACAGACAAGTAGCTTATATTTCTTTTTTTATATAATTTCTCATGCGATCTAATAATATTTTTTTCTTTTCAAATGATAAATTATATAAAACTGCCCGAATTCATTATCTCGCATGCTTTTCTTTAAAGAATTATAAAACGTAAAACAAACGTTGATTAATAACGGATTTCCTAATCAATTGTTGGATTTCCACATTAGGCGTTTTCTATCTAATGTAGCTAATAGCAACGGCGAGAATAGAAGCATAAGCAATAGCATTAATATTTTTTATAAACATCAGATGAACGAAAATTATAAACAGGATGAATGCAGAATTAAGAACATTATAAAAAAATGTATAAGTTGACAATAGCTAAAAAATTAGATTAATTATTTAAAACCTCTAACCTATAGTTAAAAATATAATAATTCACCTCTTAGAACAAAATTAAATATGTCAAATATTATTTATAAATTTAAATGCCCATTAAGCAATTGTATTCCTGATTTAATCAAAATTCGTAAATAATTATATAGGCCACACTACAACATGTTTGACACGCACTCATTCTACACCTTTCTGACAATAGCTCAATTAGATCTCATTTAAATATTCATGGAGACCTACCGGACACTATTCGTAACATACTTGTTGACAACACAAATATAATAGCATCATCTACATTAAAAAAAGACTAAAAATAATGAAAGCCTTATTAATAAAAACAAACAAACCAACACATAATAATATTAACTTTGAACATGGACATAATATCTTGACCGTGTTTTGAAAAAATGAAAACTCTATCTAAATACATAAATGCAACAAACTATTTCCTATTTAACAGCTAAAATATTTATTTCTTGAAAATGGCTAAATGTAGACCCGAAAGCGCTCGGCTAAAAAGAACATTCGTGCAGTTTTTATATAATTTATCATCTGAAAAGAAAAACATATTGGATCGCATGAGAAATTGTATAAAATTATAAATAAAAGCACCTTGTCTGTCGAATTGAATGAAATGAGTGTATATATATATATATATATATATACATTCAACATTATCACTTGATAAGACACCAGAAGTGTTGAAACAAAATGGTTATTTTTGTAGTGATTTTATAACATATTTATGTTATAATATTTAAATAAATGATTATATATATATATATATATAAAGACATTTTTATGTTTAACATTCTTTTTATAGATACAAATATTTAAGTAAATGCTCTGTTTATAATAAACAGTATTAAACAACATTTGCCGGCCTGAATGTCCGAGAAATTTTCATAGAAAATATTCGTCCTCCGACAGGATTCGAACCTGTATCGTATACGGAACCGTCGTATAGCCCGACGTGCATTTTAACCGATTTGGCCACTGAGGATCGTTCGGTTAGCAATGTCGAAATTACTGCTTATAAACTTCAATCTTCCTTTCTTTCACGTCCATTCATATCTGCTCATGACGTATCAAATATAAACAAATGATGTCACACATTATGAAATGGAGAAAGTCCGACAATTATTTAAAGACATTTTTATGTTTAACATTCTTTTTATAGATACAAGTATTTAAGTAAATGCTCTGTTTTATAATAAACAGTATTAAACAACATTTACCGGTTTGAATATCCGAGAAATTTACATAGAAAATATTCGTCCTCCGACAGGATTCGAACCTATATATATATATATATATATATATATATGTATATATATATTCAGAAACAGAGGAAAGCAATCATGATACAAAACTCCATTCCCATAGAAATGTGAAATTAGCTGCCTACTAAAAGTAAGGCTGAGGGTACACTGAAAAGCATAATTAGGGAAATCAAGAAGATAATTAATAAATCAAGAATTGCTTATAATTTATGGAGGGAAATAGTAGTCATCAACCTCTATGGACTGACATAAAAATGCTGGACAGAGAGGAAGACTGAAGAGTCTGATGTCTTAAAGAATCGGTTCTTATGCTAGCCCAATTGTAGAAGATAGAAAAAATTCTTTATAGTTACGTTGTTCTGGAATTGTCATTATTGGTCGACTACTTTGTTTTAAAAAAATTAAAAAATTAAAAAAATTAAAAAATTAAAAAAATTACATGTTACTTTGTTTAATAAATTTTATTTGTTATTTATAAAAAAAAAATATTGTAGAAATAAATAGGACATAGGAACCACTAATAAATAAAGGATGAGAAAAGTCTAAAAATACTGAATCGTGTGTGAGTACAGAAATACGCGCCAATTAGGTAATGGCACCCACCAGGAGGAAGCGTAGGATTAAGGCTCCATGTTCTCCACTGAGAATTGTTCAACAATAAGACACAGTCATTGCGAGTTTAATCCTTAGGAGAGACAGTGTGCTCTTGGACTCCATTGAAACAAGGCGAGTAATAACCGAACAATTATAAATAAGATAATATGAGAAAGGCGTGATATACCTCGACACAAGCAGCGGTGCCAGAAGAACTGTCCTAGTATATTAAATAAAGTGTTACCCAGATCAATAATCACATGATGAAGGTCGGGAGTTAACGTAGTAATAACAACAAATATGGGGACAATAAGTTTGTAGGGGTCAACGATTATCACAGAATCTCAGTTAGAATAAACAGGGAAAAAATTATAACTGACACATATATTCTTAATACTTGCATACCTGAAACCGCCCACCAAATAAAAATAAGATATAATATGGAGTTAGTGGAAAATTATATCCCGGCTCCACTAAGATTCTTCAGGTTCCAAAAAAAGAACAGCATAGGGATAGCTGCAGGAGTCGCCAAACTTGAGGAAAATATAGTCAAAGGAATTCAGAACATCATGAAGAAGAATGCCATGATGAAATAAGAAGTCCTAACTGTAAGGAAAGTCATCCAGCATCCTCACGAAGAAGGGGAGAATTGGAAGTAAAATATAAAATAAATGTCTCATTTTCAGAAGCAAGGAAAGTAATAGAAGGTTACATGAAAGGCCTTTCCTACGCAATAATGGCGGAAAATAAAACTACAAATAATGCTAGTAGCCTGACAAATACAGAAACTTCATTGAGAAGCTCGTACAGCTGGGGAAAAAAGGTGTGACCCAAATTTCAAACTTATCTAAGAAATCCATTTTTCAAAGAAATGGCACAGGTTGAACCGCAAATGAAGGACAATAAAAAAAAAAACAGAAATAATAAATAAAGAAAAAACAAAAAGCAAAACGACAGCTCAAACAGAAACCGCTGCTTCAAAAAAGAAATACCATATCTCCTAGTAAACAAAGGTCTCAGCGATCTTGTATCTGTCCACCAAAACCTAGGAAACACAGACTGAAAAGCTTATCTCTCAATAGAACAGAATCTGCTAAACAAAAGCCGTAAATCTACAACGGCCAAATTCCTACGCGAAACCGCTTTGGCGAACTAGAAACGCTGGAGGCGAAAAGCCAGAAACACCATACGGCGAAAAGCCAGAAAATAAAAACCTAAGAAAAACGAAATCAAAACCACATAAGCCAAAACGTTTAAACATTCATACATAAGATAATTCAATGGAACTGCTGTGGAATAAAGGTAAATATAAATTAACTGCTTCTGTTAATACCAGACATATCGCCGGCATTTGTTTGCCTTCAGGAACCATTCCTTAAGCAAGGTGACAAAGTGAATATAAAAGATTACCAGCAATACATCTATATATATGACACTGGGTTTCTTGCATCTGGCAGCACAACTATCCAAGTTAGGAATGATGTACCCCAAAGTAAAATAAATTTCACAACTACTTTACAGGCGACTGCTGTTAATGACCCTACATAGGCCAATAAACATTTGTCGGTATATATCGCACCTAATGAACGGATAAATGAAGCCGGAATTCATGAAATTATAGGGCGACTCCCTGCAAACATTATGATACTAGTGGGATTTAACAGTCACTGACACATTTGTAAAGACAAAGGCCAAAAGGGAAGTACTTTAGAAACAACAATGATTTATGTATTTATAACGATAAAACTCTGACCTACATAAATCTGTTTACTAGCAGCTTCTCTGCAATAGATTTATCCATATGTGATCCATCAATTTATATGGATTTCTCTTGGAAGGTTCTGGCGGTCATATGTGGTAGTGATCACTTGCCAACTGTGCTACAAAATTCAGAACATAATGAGAAAAATCCTGTCCGCTGGAAATTAGGCAGAGCGAACAGCAACGAATTTAAAAACCAAAGTTCTGATAAACTAGCTGAAGGTAAATACATCAAAGGCTTAAAAAAGATTACGGAAATCCTTATATCTATAGCAAAGAAATGTAATCCAAAATGTTCAGTACAAAAAAAAAACGTTGTAGAACTTGGTTCAATGATGAATGTAAGAAAGCTAGAGAGATGAGCTTTGAGAGATTTCAACAAGCAGCCTACAACCTCTAATTTACTACAATTTAAGCAACTTCGAGCAAAACCACGGAAAATAATTAAAGAAAGCAAAAAAAGAAATTTTGGAAAAACTATGTCAGCAGATTTAATTCTGCTACAAAAACAAAATCTGTATGGGATATGGTAAGGAAAATCGCCGGTAAAAACCATACGAACGCTATAAAACACGTCTCGATAATTAACTGTAAAATAACCAGCAAAAAGGTTATCGCTGATCAATTAGCCAAAACAATCTATAAAACCTCATAGTAGCCAACAATATTTGAAGCTCAACCAGAAAACGGAAAAACAAAAATCAAACTTTAAATAAAATAACGCTGAGAATTATGATGTACCATTCACTGCAGAGCAACTAAGTGAATATTTAAAGAAAGGCCACAATACAAATTTATCCATTATCAGTTCATAAAACAGTTTCCCAACAAATCGTTAAAACTTTTATTATAGTTGTATAAATCATATGGGAAAGTGCCAACTTCTCATATATATATAGATAGTCATTCATCGTCTCTATTTCAAAACCTGGAGAGGATGACACAGACCCTGAAAGGTACTGACAGATAGAACTAACAAGCTGCCTATGTAAATCTATGAAAAGAATGGTCAACAAAAGGTTGACTTAGTACCAGGAAACTAACTAACTAATCCTTAACTACCAATGTGCTTTTAGGGAAAAAGTACCATGTATCGCTTATGACGTCTAAAAACTTTTATCATTAAGAAAGAACATCTCAGGACAGTATTCTTTGACTTAGAAAAGTCGTATGATACAACATGGAAATTTCGTATCTTGAAAGATCAGCATCAACTGGGTATAAAAGAAGACTGATTTAATTCCTAGGAAATTCCCTGAAAGACAGCATGTTTCAAGTTTGTATACGTAGTACGTTATTGAAACAGCAAGATCAAGAAGAAGGGCTTCCACAAGGATTTTTTCGGTAACGCATTTTTACGTAAAAAATAATTTCATAGTGAAAACCCTAAGCCCATGAATTAGATGCTTTCTATATGTTGACGATTTTTTAATTATGTACAGATCTCGACATATGAATATCATGGGAATACAACTGAGTTTCAATAAAATACACAAATGGGCCACTGAAAATGGGTTTACGTTTTACAAAATGAAAACCAAATGCCTACATTTCTGCAAATTAAGAATATTACACAATGATATATGTTTAAAATTAGACGGGGCAGAAATCCCAGTAGTGGAACAACACAAATTTCTAGCCATTATGTTTGATAAAAACAATTAACGTTCATTCCTCATCTAAAATATATGAAAACAAAATGTAGCAAGGCACTGCAACTTTTCTGGGAATTGACCCATACTGAATAGGGAGCAGATCGACTAATATTAATCAAATTAAACAGAGCACTTCGCTCAAACTGGATTACGTTAGTTCCATATAGGGCAGCTAGAAAGTCCTACCGAAAAATTCTCAATATAACCTATTATCAAGGCCTCAGATTAGTACTTGGGGCTTTTAGAACACCCCGGTGGAGAGCTTATGTACAGAAACTAATGAAACACCTCCATATTTGCGGCATAGCGAACTGGCACTATAGTACTATGTAAAAATAAACTCCTGCCCAACTAGTGATTTTCCAAGCGGAGCTTGGATGTGGCACAAGGCCCAAAGTAAGAAGCACTCAGTGAGGATTGAACTCACTACTCAGTCGTAATTGTTCTAGCGAGACAAGCTTTCTAACCATTATACCACCGTGAGGAGCACAAAATACCCTGCCCAACTAGCCGAACTTACAGAAATACGTATGAACCCAATTATTGCGATCTACTCCGACAAAAAGATAATGATATACAACGTGAGGAACTAAGAATTAGTGAAGAGTTAGAAACCATACTCTCGAATATGTAAAAAACGACAGCAGACTGTATTCCACCATAAGTTTATAAGTTTTAGGACATATTGGTAAACTTCCCTAACCATACACCCATCTATACAGACGGGTCAAGATATGAGGACAAGATAGTATGTGCAGCAGTGAGCCAAAATATTACGGAAAAAGGCGACTTCAAAAGGGAAGCTCTATTTTCACTATAGAGCCTAATGCAATCCAGCCAGATCTCAACATTGTCTCAGACAGCAAACAAAAAAGAATTTCTAATTTTTTCAGACTCACTATCCGTCTTATTGGCTTTGAAAGAAAAAAATTCCAACATGCCATTTATTATGAATATATCATGCGAAATGAGCAAAATTAAGAAGGATAAAGACATGAAATTATGCTGGATTCCTAGCCACATCAGAGTTAAAGGTAATAATGAAGCAGACCTAACAGCCAAATCGGCTTTAGATGTGAATGTGGATACAAGAACCCAAATCCCATACACAGATTTTAAGGAGGTTTATAATAAATGGAATGGCAACGGTACTGGGACGATAACCCGTACAATAAACTCTTCGCATTTCAGCCCTAACTAGGAGAATAGAATTCAGCTCCCAGAAAATTTCGAAAGGAAGAAGTGTTACTGGCCCGCGTACACATTGGTCATACGAAAATAGCTCACTGGTACTTACTAAACAAAGGGGATAAATCAGTATTCCAAACATGTAAAACGGCATATGCTATTAAAGAATATATTAACTGGGTGCTCATATCTTTCCCTCTCGAGACAAAAATCCTAATATAGACAATATGTCTGAGCAGTTCGAGAAAGTAAAATTGGATGAAATAATATTATTTATGTAAACAGTAGGAGTCTACCAAAAATTATAAACCAAATGAGAATGTCAAAATCAATTTCTCTTCAAACCATGTATCTGAAAAGTATACATCAATAAAAGCAGACTCTCGACAACAAGCCTCTTTATATTAATGAAACCGGATCTTCAAACTGTTTCCTTACAAGGAATATATATTCTATACGTACGAATCTCTTGTAAAAGTCTTGTCAGCATTAAATAATCCACTGAGGTTGATACGCCGTAAAGAAAAACAAACTATCAAGTTTATCCCATGGTAGTTCTGGGGCTCACTTCAAACTTTTGAACTGTGTTATAGGTGGATATAAATCTAGGTAACGTAAAAGGAATTCTAAATTGAAACATTTATTTCACCAATGGGGATAGACTGTTCTTGTTTCATTGCTCATGTCTAGGGATATCTCATCTAGTTCTTATTTTTATTTAGTACTGTTCAACTAAAATCGCTCGTTTCTTCTAAGTGCAAGTACAATCTGCCGGGACCAGGGATTGAACTTACAACTACTTAGTCCCTAAATTCACAACGAAAAACTTTTATCTTCTTTTGATGAGCCATGTCCTTTCAGGACGTAGGCTATCATGCCTGTCCACCTGCCTCTATCCCTTGCAACTCTCAACAAGTTTCTTCTCTCTCCTTCCTCCCGCTGACCATGTCATGTCATCCACTTGATTAAGCCCGCCAGGTATTTCACGCGTTGTTTTCCCTTGTCTCACTTTCCCTGTATTCGGCACTTGAGTATCAGATTCTCCAGACCCCTTTCCTCATTATGTGTCCTAGAAACTTCAGCTGCCTCTTCTTGATATTAAGTATAAGCGTCCTTTTTGTTTGAAACCTCTGTAAGACCTCGTCGTTGCTCACACGCTCGCTCCATGATATCCTTAACATCCTTCTGTAGAACTACATCTCTATCGCTTTGAGTCTCTTCTTCATCTCTGAGGAAATCGTCCAACATTCGCTGCCGTAAAGAAGGACAGAAGTCACGTAGCAGCTCAGTATTCTTTTCTTCGTTACCAAAGAAATTCTCCTGTCATGTATTCGAATATTTCTTTTTTATGTGCCATGTCCTTTCAGGACGTAGGCGATCATGTCATTTCACCTGCCTCTATACCTTGCATCTCTCAACAAGATGCTTCCCTCTGACACCTCCCTCAGACCACATCTGTCGTCCACCTGCTAAAGGCTGCTAGGTATGCCATGCCTTGATTTCCGTTGTCTGTCCATCTCTCTATTCGACCCGTGAGTATCATATTCTCCAATCCCCACGTCCTCATTATGTGTCCTCAGCTACCTCTTGATGTTAAGTATAAGCATCCTTCTTGTCTGCATCCTATCTTAGACCTCATCGTTGCTCACATGTTCGGTCCATGATATCCTTAGCATCCTTCTGTAGAACCACATTTCTGTCGCCTCGAGTCTCTTCGTCATCTTTGAGGAAGTCGTCCAACATTTGCTGCCGTGACTGCTTGTTCATTATTCTGTAGGAAGACAAAATGGCGGAAACGTTTTGCTAACAACAACAAAGACGAAGACAATAAAAAATATAAAAAGAGTAAACAGACATACAGTTTATTTTCGCAAGAATAATTTTATGAATTTCGAGCATGAGTTAACTTGTACAAAAATACAGTAAATGATTAATAGTACCATCGAAAGGCTTGTAAAAGTATCCATTCATCTTAACAAATGAAGTAGAAAAATATCGGAATGTAAGGTAAATATCAGTAGGAATAATGCAAGTTGGTCGGAAAACATTTTTTAAAGAGAGGCGTTAGAAAATGTGAATAAAAAAGAAATAATCAATTTTTGTTTTTATTTGCTGAAGCAATAATATAAAATACAAATGATTTCTTCAAACAGGCGTATAACTCGAGTGACAGATGTCCAATAAATAAAACGCATGCCTCTTCTTGGTTTGTTTAGTTAGAAGAAGACAAGTGTGATAATCATTGGCAATCACCATTCCTCATTCCAGCTGCTTAGATTTCTCTCTCTCACTCTCTCTCTCTCTCTCTCTCTCTCTCTCTCTCTCTCTCTCTATATATATATATATATATATATATATATATATATATATATATATATATTACGGCAATAAAACAAAAATGACCTCAACAAGATATAGTCTATTTCAAGACATTCTGTATACAGCTATCATCAGTCTCTAAGTGTCTGTCTCGGACCATCGTTTTAAATTTATTTTCAATTTCAGTCCTCCCCTCGTAGACGCCTTGTTAATGAGAGTGGGTTTGTGTTAGCGATTGGTGGTGGCGTAAGGTATCTTATCGCGGGGGAAGCGGTCTTGAATTGGAATATATTAATGGCTAGAAATTGTTTGTAGTTTAATATCAGTTCCTACCATGTGATATTAAACCACAAGCAACAAATCCTGGCCACCACATAGTAGGAACTGAAATTAAGCTACAACTTGAATACAGTTCTAAAAATAAGATGGGAAGATAGAGATTTTCTTAAGGGAGGAATATATATATATATATATATATATATATATATATATATATATATATATATATATATGTGTGTGTGCATGTGTGTGTGTGTGTGTGTGTATGTGTGTGTTTGTGTTTGTGCGTGTGTGTGTGTGTGTGTGTGTGTAAATATCAACACTCAGAGGCGACAGGCTGTTTCACGCTAGACGCGATCGGAGTCCTGACGATTGCGTCCAGCATGAAACAGCCTGTCGCCTCTGAGAGTTGACTGCAATGTTCACTTTTATTTTTATATTTACATACGCTCTATCTCTGATATTGAGCACTTTGTCCCATAAATATACCACATCTTAAAACTATATTTCTTCATATATAAATATATATATATATATGTATGTATATAGGGAGTGAGGGGGAGTGAGTGACAGGGGGAGAAAGAAAAGTAAAGCAAGAGTGGGAAAGAAAGGGAATGAAAAGATTAAGTAGTCAGCCGACGGGTTGATCTAGATATTCTTCCTTTTACCCGGGCATAACAAGTAAAATAGAGAGAATAAGCTCAAACAGGGACAAAGGAAAAAGAAAAGGAAAAGAAAAAGGGATAGAGGATAGAGAAAAGAAAAGAGTAAGAAAAATAAGATGGAAGATAGAAATTTCCAAAATATTAAAAAAAAAAAGATGGTGAAAAGGAAAGAAGGGGAGAGATATATAGAGACATGTGGGAGAGGGAAACGAGGGTAAGAGAGGGAACGAAAGGTGTTAAACAGCGAGACGGATTGACTTAGAATGTTCTTCCTTTTCTCCCGGACATGACAAGTAAAAGAGGGAAATATGTCTTAATGTGTGCTATATTTATGGGATAAAGTGCTCAATATCAGAGATAGAGTGTGTGTAAATATAGAAGTGAATATTGAAGTCAACACTTAGAGGCGACAGGCTGTTTCATGCTAGACGCAATCGTCAGGACTGGGTGGCCTGACGATTGCGTCTAGCATGAAACAGACTGTGGCCCCTAAGTGTTAACTATATATATTTATGTGTGTGTGTGTGTAACATTTAATAATCAAAGCGTAAAGCCGACTGTTAAAAGGCAGTATTTGTTGATATTTATGGCCACACAGTTTATATTCACTTACGCTATATTTTCATAAATGAATCCATTTTTTATTATTAAGCTGTCAGAGTTTGTTTTTTATCTACCAAGCTTTATATCATTTTAAAGTCAATCTATCCCTTTTCCTTTCTCTCTCTCTCTCTCTCTGTCTATTCAGTTTATATATATATATATATATATATATATATATATATATATATATATATATATATATATATATATAATGAGTACGTTTTCTCGGTGTTCTGCTCGTCCTGAAATGATTCCCCAATTTCAGTAGTTTCATTTCATTCTTTCTGTTCATATTTATCTATACACTTGTGGCTAAACCTCTCCAAGTTTTTTTTATTGCCTATATCTCTCAGTTCATCTATATCTAGCCATCAATCTTCCTATATACATTTAATTAGATTGTGCCTGTTGCATTGTTTTCCTCACACATTGTGTCAGTTAATGTCGACTTGGATACAACATCTGTCAAAATCTACAGATTAATCACAATTAGAAGATTTTCATCAAGATCCTTTACTTCATATCAAATAAACAATCCCCAGTTATGAAGGAAAAGATATTTTCCTTCACGGATGAACATGTTGGCTTCATGAAACCTTGTAAATTTAACTCAAGTGTATTTTTCCCAGATTTGAAATAGACTAATCTTGCAACACCATCCCCGTCGCCCAAGATTTCCAACACCGCGACTCTTCGCTGAAGTGACCGCTTTAATCCAGAGCTAACCTTATCCCACGTTGGGATTTAAGTTTGATCATAAGTCAACCAAGTTCGAATCGTCACAGGTTTCTTCGTGTTGGGCTGGTCCAAGTAGGGCGATATCGCACAGAAAAAAAATAGCACTCGAATAAATTGAACAAAAGTAAACACTGTTTTTATATCAGTCCTTCGTAAAATAATTGGTTTATATCAGGGTTCGCATGCAATTATCAGCCCAACCAGCATTTAAATCGGAGGTGATACTATCGTTGTTGACTAGGTAAGTTTTGGTTTGCTGTTTTGGTAAAGTTTGGCACAAGGCTGAAGTCGGAGGTCCTCTCTGCTATCTCTGTTCTCGTCTCCATCTCTTCTCCCTCTCTTCTCACTTCTACTGACTACTTTGCTTCGGGCATTCGTATTTATGGACATTCGCCCAAACTGGTATGGGCGTATGGAGAGGTAGGAGCATTTCAGTGAATCCCCTCAGGTTTACGTCATAACTCTGAGGAATTCCCTCTCTCCACCTTCTATTTATTTATCTCCTCTCACCGACCTCTTCAGTGGGTGGTTCCTCCATCCTCTATAATGTCTTATCTGCGCCTGCCACCTCGACTCCTACTCGTCCAGGAAAACTCAGTTCCAAATTTAGATGTTTACAAAAATATATGTTTTCATTTCCCAGCCTCTATTTGGAACTGTGTGTCAATCATTGCCTCCTAAGTCTGGGTCACTTTTCCATTGTTCAAACTGCTCGAAATACAATTCATGTCGTTTACGTGTGAATTAAAGGACTAAAACAAAGTGGTAGGAAAAAGGAAAGGAAAGAAAAAAAATCGACTCCTAAACATTCTTAGGGAAACGGAGGAGTGGGTTTCAATCTAGAAGTAAATATTAATTCAGGGTAGGTAAACTGGGATGGATGGGGGTTGAGAAGTGTTGGTGCATGTCGTGGAGGGGGTCAAAGGATGTTTTTTTTGGGTAACCAACTGCCATTTATCCATGCGTATTTCCGTTGTTTTTGATATCCATTTCCAACCCTAATTCTTTTGAATGTAATGTTAGATCATAGTAATCATAGTTTGATAATTGTTGAGTGGTAATTCTAGTATTAATTCGCTAGATTCATTTTGAATAATATTTAACAGATAGTAAATGTGAATATGTTACTTAATTGAGTAGTTTAGGTTTCCTTTAGTTAGTTAGGACTTTTTTTTAGTTATTTAAGGATTTTTAGTTATTTATTTTTATTTTTTTTCCTTTCTTAGATTAGGCCATCGTATTATTTAAATCGATAGATTACAAAACTGGTAAGGAATTTCAAATAAACAGTACGAGATGAATTTGTAATGAACGATTTCGTAAAATTAATTTAAATGGTTTTATGTGTGCGTGTCCGTGAGTGCGTGTGTGTATGAGTGTGTGTGTGTGTGTGTGAGAGAGTACATTTACTACATTTATATCTAGAGGCGTGAACGTGCAAACATTTTTCTAATTTCGTTTGATTAAGAGTATAAGGTTAAACTTAAAGATTTTTATATAATAGTAAGAATAATGAATATATAAATATATGTATAATTTTTTTAGGAAAAGTAATATAAGTGGTAAAGTTTAGTTATCGAATTAGTATTTAAAACGTAAAAAACGTTTGATTGAACTATGCAAGAACGAGTCCAGCTTACCTCGTTATGAATTCCGGGAAAACAGCGCGAATCCAAACCGGATGAAGCAAAAGACAACACTATATAGGAGGGAAGCGGGGAAAGCCTTTATTTCATTGGCTGATGTTAATTGACGTCCAGCTTAGCTCGTTATGAATTCCGGGAAAATAGCGCGAATCAAAACCGGATGAAGCAAAAAGACAAGACCATATAGGAGGGAAGTCGGGGAAAGCCTTTATTTCATTGGCTGATGTTGACTGACGTATATCAATAAGAACTATCGGAATTCTAGGCATATCTTAATTTTTTTTTTTTTTGCAATGTCGAGGTGCGTAGCACGACCCTATCATGGAGGCGGGATGCCCCATTTTGGAATCAGGTCGGGGCTGCTGTTTGAGCCGATATAATACAAACTCAAAATCGGCGATAAAGACAGTGCATCACTGCAGACCATCCTTGATGCATCTGAAATGTATTATTCTACTTCAATTCTTCCCACGGTTTTTTTTCTGGTATTTATCCTTCACGTTTCAATGTCTCTCAGCACATAACATTTTCTTATATTTTAACAAAATTTTCTTTCGTTTTACCGGGGTAACAATAAATAGTATCACACAGCGGCATAATAGAATACCAAATTAAGGAATCATTTAATCGTTGAGGAAAAACTCATAGGATCGTTATATAAAAAAAAAATTCTCGCTCGGCGCCAAATTTATAATATGATTCTTCAGCAGGAGGCTGAGGATACCATATTCCGGACGTTTTAGAGAAAAGAGAAAAAAAGGACACATATTTAACATCTGAAAGTGACAGTTGAACTTTCTAGGGCGCATAGTGAGGAAAGAAGGCTTCGAAAATTTGTTACTCCCACGACAGAATGAAGGCAAGAGAGAAGGTGGAAAACAACGTATACCTTATTTAGTAAGTTTGAATAAATGGATGGGGAAATAGGGTTGAATAAAAATAACAGAAAGACAATTTATTAAGAGCTACAACGGACAGGAAGTCATTGACAGCCATGATCTTCTACGTCATGAGGGGACACGGCACCTAAAGAAGAAGATAAATAAAATCCGCCCAAAGATGAAGGGGAGACTTGACGCAAGAGATATGTGGTTCTACAGAAGGATGCTGAGGATACCGTGGACCGAACCTGTGAACAACAACGAAATTTTAGAGAAAATGTAAACATAAAAGGAAACTAATACTTAACACCAGGAAAACAGAGTTTTGGTTTCTACGGTACATAATGAGGATGGATTGCTTAGAAAATTTGATACATTCAAGACAGATTGAAGCCAATAAAGGCAAAGAAAAACAACGCATGGCATACATAGTTGAATAAGTGGATAGTGGAACATGATTGAGGAAAAATAACAGAAAGACAAAATTTATTAAGAGTTTCAAGGGATAGGAAGTTGTGGAGAGACATGATGGCCTACATCCTGAGGGGTCACGGCACATGAATTAGAATTCCTTAATTTATGAAATAATGAAATACAGTTCTTCGTCCATCTCTGTCTATCTTTATCAAACACTGTCTTGCTTGATATGAAACTTTTATAAAATTTCTATTATGAATTTATAGCCAACTTGAAATGCAAACTGACTTGTTGGCTCCGTCATTGATTTGATATAACTCTTCTGAAGGGAAAGGTTTAACCCCTTTTGCACAGGGGAAGACATTTTATCATCCTGAAAAACGATCCATCAGCGCAAAAAATCTTTCTTGCTCGAAGATATTGAGTAAAAGGGTTTCACAGTTTTAACGGAGATCCGTGCCTCAGCTAACGAGATAATGATTGCCAACGCACTTGATATTCTACGTGACATACAACCTAATCTAAGATGAAAGGGAAAATTGACTTTCTTTCTTCAGTTAATCTTCATTATAAGATTCACTGGAACGACAACAGACAAAAAAGTATCATCATCATCATCGCATTTGCTAATGCAGATTCACTGAACATCACTATTATCAAAGCATCCATTTCCCCCGCAATGTTTCTCTGCAGAATATGTGAACATTTCTTTTTCTCTTTAGGTGTAAATGAAAGTTTTAGTTTAAGTTATATTTAATGCAAAATGCATTGTATTCAGAAAATGTCTTCCAGAACAGTCATAAATAATCTATCCATTATTTCCTCTTCATTTGTACTGTACATTTTCTATTTATAATTCTTTTCGTTTTCATTTCTGACGCTATAAAATACTGCAAAATCTATTTTATGTTCTCTTGTTTTAAAATTTTTTATTTCGCTTTATATGCACCCGGCTACATACAATACAGCTGACTGGGAACAACGAACGATATTGCATTAGTGTATACTTATTTTTGTATACTTTTGAAGTTTTTCAATTATGACCTAACATAAGCGAGTAATGGATTCTTTAAATTACTCAAATCAAAACAACTGATTAACGTCTTAAAAGCTCTCTCAAATTCTAAAGGGATCAACTTTCTCGGTGTAACTTTGGATTGAATACGCCAGTAAAGAATCATAACATTCTAGATAATTTACATAATGGGATGCGACTTGTGCGGATACATTTTCGGTCGGCAATTTGATCAGGTCCGCGGTTGAGCCGGGGTCCGTCGCCCGGGACGCTGAGATAAAAAAAAATAGTTAAATATTCTTCTCTTGCTGATGGATTTTTTTTTTACTCCTGTGGCAATGGAGACTTCTGGGGTTATTGGCCCTCTTTCAATGGTGTTCCTTCGGAGGATTGGCGCGATGGCGTCTCCATTAAGGGATGAGCCTCACGAAACGGAGTGGCTTTTGCAGCGTGTCTCACTGGCGATGGTGCAAGGTAATGCTTTCTTCATCATTGTGGCTGGCAGAGGATAGCAATATATATATATATATATATATATATATATATATATATATATATATTTTGTTTATAATTATTACTTTGTTCAAACTTTTTTCAATAAATACGCAAACAATTCGGAAGACTGCGAGGATGTGGTATTATGGCGCATGGAGGAATGGTTGGCTTAGCGACGGATGAGTTTTGATGGTAAAGAGGAAATCGTAACGAGTGAATAATCGTGAATCCGATTAGCTAGGTATAAGATAGATAGTGAAGACCAGCTTCAACCCATTCACCCTTTTCGGCCGCGTGCCATAATTGTATAATAGATAATATGTAGATAAACTAACTTCGACTGTAAATTATCTAGAACATTGTGGTGATGGTTTGATACCTTACTGACGTATCAATGGCTATATAAATCTTTCTCATACACACACACACACACACACATATATATATATATATAAATATATATATATATATATATATATATATATATATATATATATATATATATATATATATATATATATATATGACAGGCAGGTGCTTTCGGCGACGTTAGATATTTTCAAGGTTTATTTTCCGTGTTGGCAATTTATCTTCATGCATTTACAACGCGTAAATCTCCCCCTTGAAAATGGCTAAAGACGTCGACGAAACCGTTTGGGGCAATGTACAATATAGGCAATTTTTGCTTTCCCTTTGTCCACCCAAACAGAAAAGTGTAAAAGGATACTAATAGAAAAATTTCTTGTCTGTAATATTTATAGAAAGATGTTTAAAAAAAGGTTGCTGCCCAAATATACATTTATACATACATAAATACATATATATCTATATATCTATATATCTATATATATATATATATATATATATATATATATATATATATATATATATAGGTTTTGGGTGTGTGTGTGTGGGTGTTGAGTGATAAGCTAATTCTATAAACAACAGTCACCTGCACTAATGCAAAGCTCCTAAGTAAAATGAATGGAGCACTTTGGCTGATTGGCATTTGTTTACATTTGTAAAAACAATATGCTTGATTTAGTTGGGTAACTCTACCGAGGGAATATAGCTCTCGCTGATACCAAATTAGTTGTGTTTCAATCCTGGCTTGAGACATTCGGATGTCTAGTCGCTCTGAGGAGATGTGATACAGCGAAACAGTACTGTCTGTGAATGACATAATATATATATATATATATATACTTATGCCATATACTTATGCAATATATATACTTATGCCATATACTTAAGAAAGATATATACTTACATACCTACATACATATATATATATATATATACATATATATATATATGTGTGTGTGTGTGTGTATGTGTGTGTGTGTATGTATGTGTGTGTGCCTGTGAATGTGTCTGTGTATGTGTGCATAGTTCTTTAAACGTCACTGTCCAGTAATATTCTGTTTATTCCTTTAAGGAATGTACATCTCGTGTTTTTCTAGAAAGGCCATATCTCTCAGCAGTTCCATCTCCTGCCAAACTCTGTAGCATGTCTTGCGTAACATTCTCCAGAACCTCATGGATTCTCTCCTTAAGTTCCTGTAGGTTTGTAGGAAACGTGCGGATAAAGATCTCTCCCTTCCCATAGCCCCATAGAAAAAATCACATGGTATCAAATAAGGTGAACGTGGCGACCATTTAAACAGCACATTGTAAGTATCACTGGCACCCCAGATGAATCTTCACGGTAGAGTCTCATTGAGATATGTCCACACCGTCTGCTTTTCTGTTGATTCTTTTTTTCGAAAAAGCAATTTGCACACTTTTGTTTGACTGTTTTTCCACAATATTCTACGACACAATGCCTTTTCAGTTCTAGTGAACGTCATTCTTCACCCTGAAAAAAAGAAAATAATAAACACCGCACTGAGATTTTAACACATCTTCTTCAAACGTGAAATCATTTGAACGAGAATTTTTATTAGGCAACGAAATAATGTCAATTCTGGCGGGAGATATAGATGTTAGACGTATAAAGATGATGATGGACTATCCCGTCGATTTTGACGTATGAAGATCCGACAACCTCATTCTGTTTTTTATGTTTGCGTCGTATGTGACACTTCAGTCCAGCGAGTGGCCTGCCTTCAAGTGCACATATTGTGCAACAGTAAGTATCGCGAGATGTTTCCACTGAAATATATGCTGATACTTTCCGCCGGTGTCTTTCGTCTCTTAGGCGGACAATATGACGGATTTCGAAAATTCTGCTAGCACTCTGGGACAAATATCCCCAGTTATTTCTATCCAGGGCAACTCGTTTGAAGATATTATGAGGCACATTGTCAGCTGAGATGTTGCTTGTCTTTATACCTGAGCCACACTTTAGTCCGCTGTCAAGCTAGCTGTTAATGAGAACCTTAGGTATACTGTCGCCACTCATACTTGCAACGTAACCATCCCAGCTGTTTTGTTTCAGTAACGGAGTCCCTTTTACGATATCACTTATCTTCTGAATATAGATTTTATATTTACTGATGTTTTGATCATACCATTCTTTTCTTCTGTGTTGTGTCAGTGCCTAGAAAGAGACTACCTCGCAGTTCCTCAATTACTAAAAGACCGAAGAACCGATCGGCTGAAAAGAGAGAGATAAAGAGATGCTATTAAAGTCTATTGAATGACAACGTTGTTTATTAGAATATACTCATGAGGGCTTCCAGGAGAAAACGGGGCATGTGCTTTTTTATCAGAAAGCGGAGATCTTTCCAACAATATTTCTTGGCGATCACTGAATAATTCAACGTAAATTTAAATCAGAGAAAATATTATTTTTTCTCTTCTCATTTCGTCAATAACGAGTGGCAGGGAAATAATGGTAAACGTCAAAAGATCTGAAATGATATCGCAAAGGAGCCCGTGACGGAATTAAATGTGCATTAGGAGAGGAGAAAAAAAGAAAATAGAGGAAGATTAAACTTAAATAAATAGCAAAAAAGAAATGTAGGCAGATAGATAGATTGCCCAAACTGAGATAGATAGATAGATAGATAGAAAGAGAGATATGCAACTACTGATATATATATATATATATATATATGTATGAGTGCAAGTATATAGAAAAATAGGAGGGAGAACACGTTAGGTAAATAATCCGAAGTTCTTTAGTATTTTTGTTTTTATTTTTTTTAAATAGTGCTCAATACAAAAGTAGAGCCTAAATTATAATTATTTTTTAAAAAATGATTCCTTCGCTACATAAGAGTTCTCATGTTTAAAAAACAAGAGCCAAAAACTTCAATATAATTATTAAAACAGACCTTGATAATTTAATTCAATTTAATTTTTATAATTACATTGAAGTTTTTGGCTCTTGTTTTTGAAACATAAGAACGCTTAGGTGGCAAAGAAATCATATTTTTTAAAAATAATTATAATATATATATATATATATATATATATATATATATATATATATATATTAGGATATCAAAACATTTTATAAAAATTGCTACACAATTAAAAGTATGTTTCAAAACCATAAATGTGTCTCTGAAGGCGTTGTTAAACTACTGGCGAATGAAAGATTAATTTGATTTCAAAAAGCAGTATACTTTAAAAAAAAATAGACTTTTGGCTTTGCCGTGATTAACCAAACGAATGTGAATTATGCTAATTTCAAATTCACCGGAATATTTTTTAATATATGTTGTCTGCATATAAAAGTTAGACAATTTCCTTATGGGATGATACAGATTGTTACATGTATCGAAATCAGACGGTAAAACGTACCAAAAAGCAAAAGCACAAATGATGGGGAGGTAATTTAACATAATGTTAGCCAGTTATATGGTCGTTCATCTTCTTACATAAAATTTTGTATTTGATAAATAAAAGATTCCTTTAAGAAACTGGCAAACAACTTAACCGTTCGAAAAAATTATATATAGATATATATATATGTGTGTGTGTGTGTGTGTGTGTGTGTGTGTGTGTGTGTGTGTGTGTGTGTGTGTGTGTGTGTGTGTGTGTGTGTGCGTGTGTGAGTGAGTGAGTAAATGGGGTTTCATTAAGTAGGATCAAAGTAAATAAATCAGTGTTATTGGTGAGAATTTATTTATTTCACTATTGGATCATGTTATTTAAGTCATGGCAGTTATGTACGAAAAATAATATCGCAAAATATCTGCCAAGGCATCGGCGACACACCTCTACTCGAAGGTCAAAATTTTACAGGCACTTTACATCGGGTCCCACAAGCCTTCCTTGTGTAAACAACGTGAGTGTTTTTTGGGGCTCGCTTCATTTACCTCTAGCTCCTTTTTTTATTTTATTTTATTTTCCCCTCCTCCTCCACATTTCCTCTCATTGTACATTTTCTGTGCTTTTAATTTAAATTAAATCTCCCGTTGTAAGCCTGATGAGCGGGAGCGTAACCGGTTGCTTCGCCCGCTTTTAATATGTCTAGTAATATCAAGCTTCACACGTTTATTGCTGTGATAAAATTATGTACCTTCAAATATATATATATATATATATATATATATATATATATATATATATATATATATGCATTAGAGATGTAAAAAAAAATCATTTCATGGAAAGCTAAACGTATTCGTGTATACAAAGCCTTTTTCTATGGTTTCTCTGGCTTATATTATCGGTATAAAAAATAAATAAATATATTGTAACTATGCAAATTATAGATATGTATGATAGATGTTTTCATTTTGGGCTGCTCGCCAGACATGTAAATTTTGGACCGATAAAGATCCTCTATTAAATCGGTGTATGCATTGGAAACGGAGTTTGGAAGGCGGTTTCTAATGTATGAGAAGCGGCAGTCTCTATTGATAGTTTTGTATACTGCTGCTGAGGTCTATATAGCGGGTATGAAATTTGTTTGATGACACCTATGTCAACGTGAAACCTCTTGTTGGATCTTAAACTAAATTCCTTTCTGAGTTGAATTTCATGAAACTGTTCCCATTAAGAAAAAAACAAATTTGTGGTGGCCTTAAGAAAATAACTTTAATAAATAAATTATCTAAATCTGAAACATGTGTTGAAAAGTCACTTGATAAATCTTCTTCTATGTGCCCTATCCATTCATGCGATTGTGGCTCTCCACTATTTCATGTCCTTTGTTGTACTTAATAAATTTTGCCTTTTTGTTATCTCTCTTAAACTTGTTCCGCGATCCATTCATTAAATTTACTAGGTAGGTTATACGTTGTTTCTCTCTATCCCTTTTGTCTTCTGACTATCCTGTGAATATCAGGTTTTCTAAGCCTTCTTTCCTCATTATCTGCCCTATAAATTTCAACTGTCTGTTGCCGATGTTAAGTATAAGTGTTCTTTCTAGTTTCGTTTTTTCCCTAAAAACTTCATCGATGCTCACAGGATCGGTCCATGGTATTCACAGCATCCTTCTGTGGAACCACATTTCTGTTGCAGGCAATCACCTATCCAGTATTCTAACGAGTTTACGTATGGTTGCTTTGACATCTGCTTTGACCAGATGTGAGGTTTCATTAAAATATTCGATTACCATTGTAGGCAATTAGACTTGGTTCATTCTTTCACTGATTTTATTTTGAGGCTATTTTTTTCTTTTACTAAAATGGCAACGACTCCGAGAGTTTTCAGAAATTTTCTTGTTCTTTTATGTACCGTCATTCTTTAAGATATTGGAGATTATGGCACTCCACAACTTCCTGTCCTTTGAAGCTCTTAGGTAGTTTTAATATTTTGCTATCTCTCTTTGATCCCTGTTCTGGCAATAATTTTTATAAGCTTGTTAGGTTATTCACTGCTTCCATCCAGTTTTTAAAAAACTTACAAAATATTTACTTTTCCGTATTAAGATTGTTTTACTATGTTTTAAATCTTTCACTATCAATTATATAACAGTAAAATATGTAAGATACACGTTATGATAATAATAGTTTTTCATTTAATATACGCGTCACTCTGTTATGTTATGCTTAGATAAATTCGTTTTAATTGTAGTTCTGATACTTGCAAATCAACTAATAATAATGATCTCGTAAATTTCTATTCTTCCCATATCATCAAAATAAAATCAGGAATGATTAACGGATTAAATAATCACACTCAGAATGTTTAGCCCTCTATATTTACATGAGGAGGAGAAATACATTGAAAATATTTTTAAACACTTCCAGTATCGTATTTATTTCATATTCAACACGAAACAAAAGTCTCTTAAAATATTTCAAATTAGAATTTTTTACCTGTCTGCTAAACCAAACTACTCCAAATAAATTGTACTACCGACCTACTCTCTGACAATTGTAACTGAAATGAATTTATTTTAACATAATATAAAATGCATGTCTATATTTCTCAGATGATGTATTATGTACACTGTTTATATTAACTGGACTATTGTCTTTGTCGCCATGTTTATCATAACATTTGGGCCGTTGTACGCTCCGGCCTTCTGCAGGTGGTTGAAATGTTGAACTGAACTCTTTATTTCTCTCTCACTGGGGTAGACAGTTCTAGATCCACGTAATGGTTGCTGAAGACATTAGGTATATAATACCCCAGACATTCATACACATATGTCGTCAAGGACACATGATGCAGTGGATAAAGGCGTTACTTGGATCCAGTGACAGGACACAAAGAGTGTGAGTTCAATACCTGGAGAAATATCAGAGGGGAATTAAAAGGAGATAACTGACATCCATTACACATGGCACGTGAAATTAGAGTTCAGTTCGACATTCCAACCACCTGAAGAAGCCAAGAGTGTACAACGGCCGAAACGTTGTGATAAATATGGCGACAAATATGAGGACAATAGTCCGAATAATTTAAATAGTGAACATAAAATGGGTTACAAATATTCTAAAAGAACGTAATATTATTTAATATAAAGCAAAATAATAGCCTAAAACTTGAAGGAGAATTTTCTATAATACATGCAGTAATTATCACGAGGAATATACTGGAGAATTCATAATGAATTTAAATGTAAGTATATATGAACACAAAATTGATATTTTACAAAACAATGTACGAAATTCATTAGATGCTCACTGAAATTAGTATGGTCATAATTTTGAGTAAAGAATGCTGTTTTAATTGTATGAGAAACAGTGCACAAAAAGTGAATATATAACACAAACACGTAATAAAAAGAAACATTTAAATGTAGTTGTAAATTCTCTTTGACGCTTCTTTTGTGCGCAAGTGTAGTCACGTCAACGTAAACATCAATTTGTTCCGATGAAGGACAAAACACATGACAGCGTCATAGGTGTTCTTGATATATAACAAATACATATCCTTTTACAATATATATATATATATATATATATATATATATATATATATATAAATATTTATTAAAAAATTATAACATAATTATGTTATATATATATATATATATATATATATATATATATATATATATATATATATATATATATATATATATATATATATATGATATATATAATTTATTGGAATATTATAAAAATAAATATGCTATAAAATCCCTATGAAAATAGCCATTTTCTTTCAACACTTTTGGTGTCTCATCAAGTGATGGAGCTAGAAATATTTATGTTATACTTTTCGAATAAAAGTAAAATCCTCATTCATATATATATATATATATATATATATATATATATATATATATATATATATATGTATGTATATATATATATATTTATATATATTATTTATAAATTATATATGCGCGGTACTTATGGGAAAGCGCTTGTTTAACGATAGCAATTAGCGTAAAACAGTATCCCAAACTTACATGAATCCAACTATATATATATATATCTATATATATGTATTTATATATATATATATATATATATATATATATATATATATATATATATATATATATATATATATATGTGTTGAGGACTGCAAATTCTAAGTGATCTTAAGTAGTATCAGATTATTGCGCATTTTATTTTATTGTTAATTTGAATATGTAAATTTTTTGCCGTCCTCAATATTTCCAACAGGAGAAATATATTGAAAATAGTTTCAAGCACATCCAGTGCGCTGATTATATATATATATATATATATATATATATATATATATATATGTATATGTATACAGAAAGTATTTCCGTTGTTATGAACAAAGTCAGTGTTTTAAAAAATAGAATTTGATTTGGATAAATCAGGATATATTTTTATTAATGTCAGCAATATATCGTATGAGTTTCTGTTCATAATATCTATCATTTTAAAAATATTGTCTAATAAAGATGCTGCATCTGCAAACTTTAGCAAACAATTGTTCCTTCCTGAGGCTTATATCACCGGCTTTATCATATTCTTAGACAGGTGTCACCATCAATTTCCACTCAACGCCATTATTACGGCTTTCTTGTCCTACGGCCCATAAATCGATGCGTCTAATCGCTAGCAATGTGAGCCTGTTTCAAAATAAGTACTAAGCCATGAGAAATATATCCATATGCCCCCGATACAAAATTTTGGGTTAGACTCAGTCATATTGTCTATGTGAAACATAAATTAATTTGGAGAGGTTTCAATAAATGTCTGAAGCAATGTCCTTCTTTTAAACACCGGTAGTGAACCAAATTAGCATTTTACAAGTGCTATCTAAGCCACACACACATGCGCTCTCTCACACACATCAGGCGCATATCATGCAAACACACACGCACAAACACACAGACTCACACACACACATATTCAAGGTAACAAAAAAAGTTCTGTCCGTTTTTAAAGGAAAAAAAGAAAACGCTTCACAGTATGTGTAACTTATATTTAGTCTTCGAAGTAATCGACATCGGCATCCAGCATCTTCTGCCAACGTGTCACCAGCTGTTCAATGCCCTTGCGGTAGAACTCGGGGGGTTTGACGCAAAGAAGTCCGTGAGGGCTTTGCGCAAGTCTGCTTCATTGGTGAAGGATTTCCCACGAAGATGATTATCCAGGGAGTGGAAGAGGTGGTAATCGGATGGCGCAAGGTCAGGTGAATAAGGTGGATGGCACAAAGTCTCCCACCCAAGTTGCTGTATGGTATCCCTGACCACTCGCGCGATATGCGGCCTGACGTTGTCATGGAGGAAAAGCACACCTTTGCGATTCACCAGTGCTGGCTCCTTCTTATTTTATTTTGCTAGTATTTTGGTGTTGTGTGTAAGTAGCTTGGACAACGTTTGTTGGGAATTTTTCCGAAATGAAATGCGTAAAGTTTCTGACGGAATTTCAACCAGAAAGATTATTTGGAAAAGTCGCTTTTTAAAATTAATCGACCCAAAATATCTGATTTGCGTTAAAGAACATTTTCTACCCTGAATTTATACATATACATATATATATATGAAGAGAGGGAGAGAGAGAGAGAGAGAGAGAGAGAGAGAGAGAGAGAGAGAGAGTTCAGCAGAAATATCTCTCATATATATCTACACGAAATAGCTCCCACATAATAGTAAGTTATTAACTAGTTGAAGATACTACTGCCGTCTGTGCAAGTTCACTATCACCATACAGGTGACATCTTAAAATGTGAAAGGTATTTCTGCCACATCCTGTAGATAATATCTTGCCATTATGTGAGAGATATTTTTTACTGTCCCTGTACATATATATATATATATATATATATATATATATATATATATATATATATATATATATATATATATGTATGATAAAAAGAAAGAACAGTAAGATATATAATCCGGTGTTCTTATTGATTTAAAAAATATTTTTTTATTTTTATAAAAGAGTGCTCAATATAAATTTACAGAGCATAAATATTATAAATTAACAGATTTAAAATATGGTTTATTCGCTACACAGGAATTACCATGTTTCAAAAACCGAAGGTAAAAACTTTTTCTATTGCTGGTATTTTTAGAAATTATTAGGAGGACTTTGTAATATAGAACTAAGCGGCCGTACAGTGTTTTCTGCATTCTGTTGAGGTTTCAGACTCGATGAATTACTTAAATATATATATATATATATATATATATATATATATATATATATATATATATATATATATATATATATATATATATACAAATGAAGGAAAGAACAGATGGAGTAAAAATTCTCAGTTCGTAGCATTTATTTTTAAAAAAGTATTCAATACAATTTAGAACAAAATATTATTATAATAGTTTTATTATAACAAATTACAATAAAACCATTTTGCGTCGCTACACAAACATTTTCAGTACTAACTTTGTACTTCGTCAGACGATGGTAGATATCTTGTGATAAATATGATTTATAAGGGATATTTAAAAACAAATCGTTTGCTCTTTCGGAAGTTAAATTGGTGGGCATAAGATCAGAATTAAAAATATACTTACGGGTATGTCTAGATTAACCAATTACACATCAGATCTACGCTAAAATATAAAAAATAAGGTCAGTGGGTGGAGGTGGGTGGGTTATTTTTACATGTCAAGAAAAGTGACGTTTGGTTATGTTATTCAACGGTACTAAGGAACATTGTAGCGAAAATTGTATGTGTGTAGTCAATTATGATTTTCCCATTTGTTGAAGTAGCCATAAATTTATCAGAAAGAGATTTTTAAAAAATTAAAAAATATTTATATACTCAGGAAACTGTTTAATGCGCCCAATTGATAAAATTAAAAGTATGGAAACATCTATATACGATGCTAATTATAAAGAATAGGCGCTAAAACATGGCAATATTAAAGTTGAAACATCAAATAAATGTTGGGCGGACCATTATATACTAATAAAATAATGGCTATACATCTGTAATAGGTAATTATGAAATTTTAAAACTATATTTTAATGTATAAGGTAGACAATGCCGGCATAACACCGTTAATTCATTTCTTTGGTTTAACGGATCTATATTGCTAGGAATCTTTATAGTATGCGTTTTTCTTTGTAAACATAGGTAACATGGATCATATAAGACTTTACAAGTTCTAGTTATTTTTAACATTTTCCATTTTACCGAAGAAGTTTCTTTTATGTGCTAACATATTTAGAAAAGGACGTTCTGTTACGGTACGCATTGTTGTTGAATGATAATATATAATGATACCACCAAGACTTAAAGGATTTTTGGTACTACCGATATAAAATTTTTTAACTGTTCCATTTTCACTAGAGGAAATAGTACTTAGGTAAGCAAGGGAATATGTTTGACATATATTTTGTAATGGACAGTCGTTATGATTTCAGCAATTACAGAATTTGCTATCATTTTTCTTTGTTGCTTTGGAATGGCTATTGTTACTTAGGTTTAAGTGTTAATTTAAAATTTTATTATTGTGATTTTTCATAATTTTTCAATGTTATCTGTACAACTATAGCTTAATTTAAGTGTATTTTATAACATTAATTTGGTTTATATGAAGAATGAAAAATTAAATATTAAATTAAAATTAAAGGAGGAATAAAAAGGGGTTTTAAAATCACATTAAAATATATAGATAAAAGGATGTAAGGGATTAATTGGAAAGAGAGTTGGGGAGACATTAGAGTTGGGGAGACATTAGAGTTGGGGAGACATTAGAGTTGGGGAGACATTAGAGTAGAGGAAGAAGGTTAATATTCGGGTGTAATTTTATAAACCTTCTTCCTTTTAAGTCAAAAAACATTCCACCCTGTCCTGACACCTGTCTCGTGCCTTTCATCTGAGTAAAACATTGAAATGGGTAAATTCTGTATTAGTTTTTAGACAGGTTGATCTTTTATTTTAGTTTTCACAGTTAAAGTTCTATTTCTTACACGAAATCATTCCACACTGGGTTTGATAAGACAGACGACCGATATCCTCGTCTGCCGAAATAGATTATTCCCCATACGCGATGATTTTTGATTTTCCTGCTTATTAGTTATTTTCTCTGTAATAATAAACACATTGAGCTCTTTTTGTTAATCAGTTTTAATATTTTATATTACTAGGATTCACTTGGATTATATACCAACGCATTTGTCACCTTTACTACACACACAGACACACACACACACACACACATACACACATATATAAGTTTGGTATTTGAGTATAAATGCAAGTTGTCTCTTTCTATCATTTCCGTTATGTTTGCCTGAAGATCGCAAGAGCATGCTGCTTAATACTTTAAGATTTGGTGCTGTCAAGCGTTTTTTGCTGTCTCTATAGCCTGGGCACTGCGCAAACTTATTTACTGCTTTCTTACTTGCTTGACGTTTGATAATATTGCTTCTTTTGTCTTTTTATTTTCGTGTAAGGTTTCACTTGTTTATTTTCCTTTTTGTTATTAATATTTTCTCCTAAATTTTTGTTACGTTTTTTGGAGTCTGGTTGTCACACCAACATTCGTGATTTGTATATATATATATATATATATATATATATATATATATATATCAGCGAATGTAATGTGAAAGAAAATAATATATAAATTCTAACGTTCAGAGCATTAATTAAAAAAAGGTCTCAATATCGATGGTACAGAGATAATTATTTATTATAATTTTTACAGTCATTTTTGTAGTCAGTAAGTTGGTATAATCCAGGCGTG
>OZ038505.1:28181384-28248884 GCA_964036315.1 Acanthosepion esculentum
TTTTCGGCTGCCTTCGGGCGCCATCTTTATTTTTTTATTTTTTTTTAAAGTCTTACGAGACTAGTTAGTTTATAGTTTTCCTTTTTGTTTTTTATTTTTCTAAAGTTTATTGTTATTTTATTGTTTGACTTTTGTTTTACTTGTTTAATTTAACTTCTTCTAATTTTAGAAAAAAATATTTTTTTTTGTGCTTTTTATTTTGTTTTTTCCTATCCCAACTCCTTGCAATTTGGAAACAATTAGGCCAGCTTTTCCACTTTAAACTTTAAATGGCCGACCAAATGAGTCGGTCAGGGGTAAAAAAAGACCTCTTTGGGGCAGCTGCTAAAGCCGATCCCCAGATAAAAGTAAAAAACAGGGTAAGGTTTCCCCAAACAAACCTGACCAGGCAAGTGTTTCTGACAAGGAGGAGGCCATGCAGGTCTCCAACTCATCAAACGACAAGGTGCCGAAAGTGGCACAAGCTAAGTCTACAGCCGAGGAATCGCCCTCTTGCTGGAAGTCCCCACCGAGCTCTATCGTGAATATCGCGGAGTTCTTGGAAAAGGCAAAGGATTTTGCCCATCTGGTAAATAAAGATGGCATCCTCAAAGACGTTCAAGAACTTCAGACATTCGAACAAAAATGGTGACCGTCTTCGCGGTTGACAGGCGTACGCGCAAAATCTGTCAATCCACGAAAGACACAGTGATCAAATCACTTATGTCCCTGGGGATAAAACCCCAAAGAGTTATTAAAGGTGTCAAGTTTTTTATGTGGGACGTGCTGCTGCCCACGCCAGAAGATTGCCTAGATATGGCAAAAAAAGAATTAATCACCAAAGACCTTATTCTCCGTACGGAATATCTAGGCAGGCGAAGGACCAGGGTGGCAGTTTTTGAGGTTCCTCCTCAAATTTCCGGAGAGCTCCTGACTGCATTTTTTATGCAGGACGGCCAAATTTTAGGGGCTCTCTCGGACAATTTGAACAGGGGGTGGACTTTCGATATCATGATAGATGAGGCGGCCTTCAAGTCCATCCCCAACTGTCTGGATTTTGGCAACCGGAGATTGCCAGTCATTGTGACTGGCAGAAACCAGTATGCTGGAGGTGTGGAGTGACTGGTCATCTCTCCTCCTCCTGCCCAGGGAAGAAGGCCCCTGGAGCTCCGGTTGCTGGGGACCCAAATCCCCCTTTGGCCGACACTGAAAAATCCGCGGCGCCTGTAATGGGCCTACCTACTAAACGGACCGGTGGGGAAAATCCCTCGGTTGGGTCGATGCCCTCATTACCCCTCAAACCAACGCCTTCCACAAGTGTGGATAAGGAGAAGGATGAGGGGGAATGGCGTGTAGTAGGTAGGGCCAAAGGGAAGGTCCAGACAGCGGGATCTCTGTCCCAGCATAACTCCAGGGATAAACTCACCTACATCCCCATTCCCTCTACCAGCTCTGAGGGCGACGCCTCGGCGTCTTACGAAAAATCAGCCACAGCGACGCAGAAGTTGAACGAACCCAGCTGGGAGAAAATTTTAAATCTGAAAAAGCTAAAAGAAAAAATAGATGCTAAACGGGCGAAGAATTCCAAGTCGCTGGGGGTGCCCTGCCCCTCATCCTCTGCCCCGTCTTCCCCTTCAGGTTCCATCAAAACATTTGTTAAACCACCTCCGCCCAAATCTCTGACAAACTCGCCAACAAGAGCCAATTCATCAAAAACTCCGTCCCCTTTTAAGACCCCATCTGGCATCACTCCCTCTCACACACCTACATGCACACCCACACCTACTCCCTCTCATTCTCCTCAAAAAAAGAGGGAGAGAAGCCCGGATTTCCCTGCAGTAGCTGAGAAGAGGAAAAAGAAAATCAAACCGCCATATCTCCCAGGGGAAGACGTCTGCGGCGTATCCGGGGAGCAAGTAGAAAGGGTCTGCGGGCAGACTAAAAACCCGAGGCCGCTGAAGATTCTCTTCAACTTCCGGCACATTAATGGAGTTGATGTGGAGGTGCCGGAAAAGTTTTAAAATGCCCGTAGACTCCTGACTGTTGTCCGATCTGGCCCGGGTACGCGGGAAATTTGGGGCATGATTGAGGAGGCGAACTCATCTCTGAAATTGGTGCCCCCAGCGGCTGTTTATGAGCCAAATTTGGACCCAACTAAAAATTGTAAAGGGAGGGTCCCTGTTTTTGTTCACCCTTCCCTGTATAGGGCTCTAAAATTAACTTATCCTGCGGACATCGGCGGTCTGTCTCATGGTGATACCGTCGACAATGAGATGGCGTCAGGATCAATGGGACAGGCTGTCGGTGTCCTCACCCCAGCTATGTTCAACTCTGATGGGCGACCCTAATCGATTCGATAATGGCACTCTGGTTAGCTAGTGTGAATGTCCGAGGCCTGAGGTCGGAGTCTCGAAGGGTGAGACTCGTTCGCGACCTTCAGAGCCTCGGGGTGAATATATGTTGTGTACAAGAGACCCGTTTTTCTTCTCGCGATTATGAAGGCATTCTGTCTAGGGAGTTTACTCTTTATTCAGCATGTTTTGATGGACGCTCGAGGGGTGTCTCTTGGCTGGTGAGCAAGACTTTGAAGGCTGCGTGTGCTCTTGTCTTCGCAGATCCGGCGGGCAGGCTTTGCGTGCTGGATGCTACCATAAAAGATAAGGCTTTGCGTCTCATTGGGGTTTATGAGCCCAATATCCAGGCTGAGCGACTTGCTTTGTTTCGGCAGATCGAGCCGTTTATGACGACATCACGTCGGTTAATTTTAGCGGGGGATTGGAATGCCGTCCTTGACCCCGATATAGATCGTATAGGGTCCAAATATAAAGCGGGTACTAAAAACTGGGGAGTGGAACATTTTCGGGGCTTTGTCGATGGGTTTGATCTCATCGACAAGTACCGGAATGAACACCCTCAGCGGGTAGTGTGGACTTGGACAAATAGTGGCAGCTCGGCTGTAGGTGTGCTTGCGAGCTACCTCGACCGAGTTTTAGTTAGGAGAGTCGATGTAGGACTCTTAGGGTGTCCAAGTTTTCATTATATAGTTTATTCGGATCATAGGCTTGTCCGGGTCCGTGTAAACTTAGATAAGCCTAATGTTAGGATAACTGGCTACTGGAAATTCAACTGCTCGTTATTTGGCGAGCAGCATTTCCGGGACCAGTTTTTACTAACCTTACAAAGGGAACTGACGGGGGCTGTGGTGGGAAATGCCTGGTGGGACAAACTAAAATCTAAAATTCGAACGTTTGCTGCCGATTTTAGTCGTCGACTCAACGTAGATAGATTAGCGGCGCAAACGGTTTTAGAGCAAAGAGTCGATCGGGCTGTGAAATCCCGTGATAGTGGGGAAGTAGTCCTAGCTAAGGCAGAGTTGGCCTCCTTGCTTACCAGAATGTCCTCTGAGGCGACGAATATGGCCGCAGAATTGCGTGCAGAGGAAAGTAGGAATGTTTCAAGACGGCATATCGCGAGCGTCACATTGCCGGATGGGCGGACAGTGACTACAAACTCGGGCATATGCGAGGCTTTTCGGGATTACTTTCGGGATCTTTTTACCAGGGAGCCCGGTCTGAGCTCTGCTCAGTTCGACACCTATTTAGCTGACTTTCCCTGCCTTGAGGCAGCTGAAGCGGCTGGGTGCGAGGGTCCGATCACTGAGTCGGAAATCTGGGAAGCGCTGAAACAGGTTGGCCTGGATAAATCTCCGGGATTAGATGGTCTTCCGTACGAAGTTTACTTGAGACAGTCGCCCGTTTTTGTTCCTTTGCTGCAGCTGGTCTTCAACAACTGGATGAAGCAGGGGTCTATATCTCAACGCTTCACCAGGGGTGTGATCAAGTTGGTGCGTAAGGGCAAAAGCGGTGGGAATGGGATAGGTAACTTTCGCCCTTTAACTATGTTAAATACAGAGTTAAAGATTTTGGCTAAGGTCTTGGCTAACCGTTTGCAGCTTGTCCTGTCTAGTCTGATTGGCTCCGAGCAGACTTGTTCTGTGAAGGGCCGGACTATTCAGGACAACCTTCATATGGTGCGCCTGATCATCGAGAAAGTCGACAGTGAAGCCGCGCTGATCAATTTAGATCAGTCCAAGGCCTTTGATAGGGTTGACCATCGATTCTTGGAGGCTGTTCTTTCGGCTGCCGGTTTCGGGCCGTACTTTCGCTCCTGGATCCGGCTTATGTATGCGACACCCGGTGCGCTGGTAGAAGTGAACGGGGTAAGATCGGAACCTTTCGTATTGTCTCGATCTATTCGTCAGGGTTGTCCGCTGTCGCCTATGCTTTACGTTCTTGCGTTGGAACCTTTCCTTCGCAAGTTAAAGGCGAATCCGGTCCTACGCGGAATCTCTTTACCTGGTGCTACCACCTCGGCCAGGTATTCTGCCTATGCTGACGACGTTTCGGTTCTTGTGTCGAGCAGAGTCGAGATTAACGAAGTCAGCAGAGAAATCAGTGGCTATGAGATGGTAACAGGGGCCAAGATCAACCGCGATAAGTCTGTTGGCTTGCGGTTGGGTGCGTGGAAGGGGGTTTCTCTTCCCGGACCATTCAGCTGGACGGATGGGCCGATCAAGATACTCGGCGTCTGGTTCGGTCCTGATATCCAGTTGGATATGAATTGGTCGGAGGTACGAGAGAAGGCCGAGAGCGCAATTAATTTGTGGTCTCGGAGGAGGCTTTCCTTGAAGGGGAGGGCGGAGGTATGTGTTTCACATATCTACCCGATTCTCCTTTACCGACTCTCGGTACTTCCACTTCCGTCTACCACAGTGCTTACATTAGTACAGCTCTTGTTCTCTTTCTTGTGGAGAGGCAGAGCTCCTAGGGTATGTCGGGAGATCTGTTGCCTTCATACTACTGAAGGCGGTCTAGGTATGCCTAGCATTGAGATTCGTCTCGATATGCTTCGCATCGGGTTCCTGGATCGTTTGTGTCGCGATTCGGATGACGGGGGCGCCTTCTGGAAGGAAGACGCCCGTAGATCCTTCCCATCCTTGAGAAGTGTGCACTCGGGTGAGGAGGAGGCTGGCCGTTTGCCTCGTGCCGAGTGCTCCTTCTACCGTGAATGTCGTCTGGCTCTGAAACACCTCTTACGGGCGACGGTTGGCCTCCACAACGTCCAGGCGTTGTCTCGTAGGGCATTATATCAGGTGGTAGTCAGGGGGTCCGTTCATGATGATTTGATTGACGAGCTCGGTCTTACGAAGCAGGAGGCTCGCTCAATCTGGCCTTGGGCTTCCGGGTTGAAATGTCTTAACAACGATGAGGCATCCCTCACCTGGCTGGTGATACGTGGGGCCCTCTGGGTCGGCAAAAGACTTTGCGCAGCGGGTTTGCAGAAATATGCAAACTGCCGACGTTGTGAGGGGGAAGTCGAGACCCTTGGTCACGTCTTCTTTCATTGCAAGTCGGTAGCACCATTGTGTAAGTTTGTTGAAGGTCTCATGGTTCGCATGTTGCAGGGAAAGTTTTTCGTCCTTGAGGCCGCTTCTGTTTGTAGCAATGTGGCCCCGCCGTTAACGGAGTCTGAACTTTATGTGTTCCACTGCTTGCTAGGAGTTATGAGAGTCGTGATTTGGGTGACGCGTCAGAAGGGATTCTATGAAGGTGAGAAGTTCACTTCTTCCCTAATAATCTTGTACTTTAAGCATCAGCTTAAAGTCAAGATTAGGACGGAAAGGCGGCGACTCCCTTCATCAGAATTCGGCAAAAGGTGGGTAAATCTTGCGCGAATGTGTAGAGTGAGAGGAGCTGACTTGGAGTGGCACTTGGACCTCGGTTAGGTGCAGGATTTCGTCCCTCATGGGTTCAACAGAGGCAACCCGTCCCGATATTAGACTAGTATAGGTTTATTTTGAATTTTTTAGTTTCTCGTTTCTGGTTAACTTAGCTAGAGTATGTATGCTCATTAGCCCCCCCCCCCTTTTATTTCTGTCCCTATTTTTCTTTAGTTTAATTCCCCATCCCCTCCCGCGTTAGGTGGCCAGTGACGTCAGTTCTCTGGTAGTTGCGGGATGACTTTCGTTTCGTGTGTGTGGTTTTTCGTATTTGTCATTGTGTCTGAATGAGTGTGTGTCTGTGTGAGTGATTTTGGAAGGATGACTGTTTTTCATACTTTTATAGTCCCGGAATTCTTTCGTCCAGTTAACTGATGTTACTGCCACATTTAGGTACTGTGGGGGGTTTTATTACTAATCTTATTTTGTTTTGTTTTCTTGTAAATAGTTCATTTGTTTTGTAAATATACATTGGGTTTTTTTAAATTGTTACCCCCCCCCACTGACTTTGTATTGTACATATGGGGACTAGTTAGATTTTCATAGAGAATTTGAGGAATTATGGTGGATGTAGTAAGAAAGGTATGGAAGAATGTGTTGTTTTGGTGCTCGGACCATTGTTGGTATGTTTGGGTCAGTGGTTGCGACTAGCTAAGTTTTTAGTTTAAGACAGATGATGACCGTCCTTTCCCATCCCCCTTTTTAGGCCTTGTGCCACATTTTGTATATGTTTTTCATATGCAAATAAATATCTCACAGTCAGTCCTTTTTGGACGACTCGGCTAGACGGTCGAACTCTCTGCCTCTGAGGCAGAGGGGAACTCTCTGCCTTTGGGCAGAGAGGAACTCGGACGAGGCTCCGCCGAAGGGCAGAGCCTCGTTCGTGGAGGTTGACCAGCCCGATCCCGTTTATACGGGATCTACGTGCTATTTTTTGACCGAGCCTACGGGCTCGGGTACCCCATTTTAAACCCGGCCTTGTGCCACATCTGTCCCTCGTGGAGAGGATACTAAATACTTCAGAGCTCAGTCCTTTTTGGACGACTCGGCTAGACGGTCGAACTCTCTGCCCCTGAGGCAGAGGGGAACTCTCTGCCTTTGGGCAGAGAGGAACCCGGACGAGGTTCCGCCGAAGGGCAGAGCCTCGTTCGGGGAGGTTGACCGGCCCGATTCCGTTTATACGGGATCTACGTGCTATTTTTTGGCCGAGCCTACGGGCTCGGGTACCCCACTTTAAACCCGGCCTTGTGCCACATCTGTCCCTCATGGGGAGGACACTAAATACTTCAGAGCTCAGTCTTTTTTTGACGACTCGGCTAGACGGTCGAACTCTCTGCCTCTGAGGCAGAGGGGAACTCTCTGCCTTTGGGCAGAGAGGAACTCGGACAAGGCTCCGCCGAAGGGCAGAGCCTCGTTCGGGGAGGTTGACCGGCCCGATCCCGTTTATACGGGATCTACGGGCTATTTTTTGGCCTAGCCTACGGGCTTGGGTACCCCACCTTAAACCCGGCCTTGTGCCACATCTGTCCCTCGTGGGGAGGACACTAAATACTTCAGAGACAGAGTGAAGAGTCCGACGATTACTGTAAAACATTGGAATAGTGATACTTGTCGAGACAACTTAGTTCACTCTAACCAAGTCTGATATTCATTACTAATACTTCTACTTCTTTGTACATATTTCTGTTTGTAATATATCTGTGTTATTCCATACCTGTGTTCGAGTTATTCTTTATTGGTTCTACCTTGGACCATCACCGTGGTACAAGGAACTTGGACCATAACAGTTAATGTTGTTGATTTTGTTATAATAAAATTAGTATTCCTATTATATTCCTTTGAGATTAATTTATGTATTATATAGCTTAAATAATATTAGGATCTTGAATAGGTTCTAGCTGTTTTCCAACAGATGGCGTTAACAGAACTAAGCGCGTCTAGTTTCAGATTGTAACGCATTTATTAGGGAGTACTATAAGCAGGCTTGAAATACGGTGCATGTCATTTCCTCAACTTTGTTTTTCATAGCGTTGAACATGTTGGATTTCGTTCTGAAGAAAGTGTATTTTCGGGGAATTTTACTGCATTACTTTATTCAAAAAATACCTGCAGCTGAAGCGCATAGAATTCTTGAGACTTACGGCGACCATCCTCTCTCGGAATCAACATGCAGACATTGGTTTAGATACTTCAAAAATAATGATTATGATGTTGAATATAAAGAACGCTCTGGCGCACCGAAGAAATTTGAAGACGAAGAATTGGAGGCATTATTTCATGAAGACTTTTATATTTACACATGCTCTATCTCTGATATTGAGCACTTTATCCCATAAATATAGCACACTTTAAGACTATATTTCTTCATATATATATATATATATATATATTTTTGTCATCCACATATATATATGTGGGAAGAATATGAAATATAAATCTATATATATAAGAGCAATCTTCGCTAAATTATTAACAAAGTGGAAAATATTCTATGTGATAAGTTCCGACAATCGACGTTTAAGACTACTTTGGCCTAAATTAATATTTTTTTAACAATTTATAACATTACTTGCGTCCAGTAAAACGTTAAAAGACTTAACCCATCACTGTGAATATCATATAGTGTATGTGTGTTTGCGTGTCTGTGTGTGTCGTTTATGAATTATTTTCTCGCCAGAATCTAGCATTCGTCCATACACTGAAAAATTGCTGCAACTGGTCGGGTCCTTCTGCGACGAATTTACAGATTAATAGTAAAATATAAAGAAGAATCTGCAATATTCTCGGTCCTGATGTGGCATCTAGGTTTCGGTCTCATTTCCATTGCCTGTTGCGGGACTTTTTCAATAATTATTTTCATGGTAATTTTTGTCACAATATCTATCTATCTATCTATCTCCATATATATATATATATATATATATATATATATATATATATATATTTATCGATGCCTGTACATATCAGTCTATCTATATATATTATACTAGATTTGTTCATATTTAACACTAAGTTCAAATATATATTTTTTCTGTCTGTCTCAGTTTTCTCTCTCTCTCTATCTCTGTATATATATATATATATATATATATATATATATATATGTATATATATATATATATATGTGTGTGTCTGTGTTTGTGTATATATATATACATGCTTAATCATATCTAACTATCTATGTCTAATCATATCTGTCTCTGTATCTATGTCTGTCATATTTGTCTATGACTAATCATATCTATCTATCTATGTATCTATCTATCTATCTATCTATCTGTCTGTCTGTCTTTCTCTCTCTCTCTATATATATATAGAGAGAGAGAGATCGAGAGAAAGAGAAAGAGGGAGATAGAGAGACTGCAGGTTATAAATAATGCGATTATTGATTGCATGATTTAACTTATTATTTTCAATTTTGCCTCGATTCCAAGTATTGCATTGCGTATGGAAAACCAATTTTGAGTTTGTCTTGTGTATTTAACATCACGTCTCTCACTTCCACTCAAACATGCTAAATAAATCTGCTTATAAATATGTGTATTTGTGTTTTTGTTTGTTCATGACAAGCGTATTTTTTATATTCATACTGGTTTGTGTATGTGCGTGTATTTGTAAGTGAACACTCGCTGCAAAATTCTCGGCCCGACTAAAGAAACCTTCCAAAATAATTGTATGTTTGATCATTTACCGAGATTCAAACCAGGCTATCTGCACAGACACATGCAAACACACCCATACATATATATATATATATATATATATATATATATATATATATATATATATATATATATATATATATATATGTGTGTGTGTGTATAATAAAAAAAGAACAATGCACAAATTTTGTTGGTGGGGAAATAAATTAAATCGTAATTAGTTGGAGGCCTAATACAAAGGTCTTCTGTTTACATAGAGAAGGCTTCAACGATAGAATTTAGATGGCCTCCAACAATTTTAGATGCTAATTAGAGTGGAACCAGCTAAGGATGGTAAATGAGTCCACACTAAAACTAACAACACAATTATGGTTATTTATTAGGTGGTCTGCGATGGAAGACCTGTATGTATTGGTCAAAATGTCTGAGGGGGTGTACTTAAAGTTTCGGATCTTCGCTGGACCGTGTTGCTTTATTCTAACATCCAGCCTTTGCGTCGTTCTCCCTATGTAACGCAATCCACAACTATATTTAAAAGAATAAATTAACGAACTATTATTATATGGCGGGAGAACATCCTTACGCATAGACGGAAGGACAGACTTGGCAGAGAAAACAACACGAGTGTTAGCGGCAAAGAAATAATGTTGAACTGCGGTAGAAACTTGCTTAGCAAACCTATCGCTGATACTACCTAGCCAAGGAAGGCGTAGGTACACAGGACATATTTTTAATATAGTGGGTTTCACTCAGCAATTTTGTTCTTAATAATTGCTTGAACAATGCCCAATGAGTAGGCATTTTATATATATGCACACACAGGGTGATTAAAAAATAAATCTCTATTTCATTTGTGATGAACTCTCCCGTCTTGTAAAAATTCTAGTTAGACAGAAGAGTTCATCATTAATAAAAGGGAATTACTTTTCAATCACCCTGTGTATATATATATATGTATATATATATATATATATATTTGTAATACAGAGACAGACTGTTTCGCAGCTCATCAGTGTGTCTAGACGCCCGGTTGCCTCTAGCTAGGAACGAAAACCGACTGAATTTGCGTCATTCCGAACTTCTCCCACTAAGCCGTCAGCGTACGGTACGGGATGAAGGTGAATTTTAGCGTGTTTATTTTTAGATTCAGATAAACAAACAGTGACTGACGGTGACTCAATTCTGTCGAAGAGTCGTGCAGTATTAGCTTAAATAGTCACTGTTTACAATTTCACACCTCAAACCAGAGGGCTCAACCGAAATTAATTTTTCAGGAGCTAATATTTTTGTCATCCACAGACAGTTATATATATATATATATATATATATATATATATATATACATATATATATATATATATATATATATATATATATATATATAAAAACAACTGAAAAGTTGCAAATTAAAAAAAAATTGAATGTTTTTTTGTGAAAGTATTTATTTATATATTTATATATATATATATTTGATATTTCATATCGGCCCCGATCTTTCATCTGAAATGACTGTTGTCAGAAGTTTGTTTACATTAAGTAGCATCCGAAAACAGTCATTTCTGATGAAAGATCGGGGCCGATCCGAAATATCAAATATATATATATATATATATATATATATATATAAATATGAATAAATACTTTCACAAAAAAAACAATCAATTTTCTTTTAATTTGCAACTTTTCAGTTGTTTTTTCTATATTATATACATATTAAGAAAGTATACGTGGCTTCTCATTATGCTATATATATATATATATATATATATATATATATATATATATATACATATATATATATATATTAGTGTATTTTTAACACAATAAGAGCTCTTTTAAAGAAATTACGAAAATTATGTGGTTATGCATAAAAAAATCTCAGGGACGAGAATTTTTTTTATTATCGAAAAACTATATTACAATCTCGAAAATGAAGGCGCTAAACTTTTCTTATGACACACTCAGCATTATCCCTGCAATGCTCTGAGGATATGTTATAAATTCCTTCTTTAAGAAATGCATCTCCAGATATATTTTGTCCGTTAAAATAAGGGAACTCTCAATCAACTAATGGAATGGAAACAGATGTTTAACAGATTCGATTTCGTTACTCGAATTCTTCATCTTCTTCTTCTTCATCATCATCATCTTCATCTTCTTCTTCGTCTTCTTCTTCTTCTTCGTCTTTTTCTTCTTCTTTTTCTTCATCTTCTTCTTCTTCATCTTCTTCTTCTTCTTCTTCTTCATCTTCTTATTATTTGTCATCTTCTTCATCTTCTTCATCTTCTTCTTCATCTTCTTCTTCATCTTCTTCTTCATCTTCTTCTTCTTCATCTTCTTCTTCTTCTTCTTCTTCTTCTTCTTCTATGTGTTATGTCACTTCAGTATGTTGACTATCATGACTCTCCACAATTTCCCGTCCTTTGAAGCACTTAATAAATAGAGTCTTTTTGTCATCTCTCCTGAATCTAGTTCCTTCATCCATTTACTCTAGTTTAGTAGGTAGGTTACGCGTTGGCTTGCTCTGTCGAATTTGTCTTCAATCTCTCCTGTGGGTGCCAAATTTTCACAATATTTAATCTTTGTGTTAAAATTGTATACTGATATAATACTTGTTTTCAGGAACTATGATCTATATTTGGAACTGTATTTCGATCGCACCCTTCAGACATAATAATTTGCTCAGCTTCTGAAAGGCACTTTTATATTTTCTATATGAATTTGGATGACTGTCTTCACATCTCGTTCCCTGTTATTAACCTATTCTCATATAAAGCAGCACCTTCATTCTTATGAAGATACCAAAAATGGGTCGACTAGTGGTTAACCTGAAAAGACGTGTCGTTTACCGAAGTGGAGTTCAAATGCTGCCATAAAGATGATAATAGTAGGGCTAGTGATGTTCAATACTTTCAGTGGCATTGTGCTTACAATTGTTTTGTAAATAAAACTTTACCTTTCATGAAAAATCAGCGAGAACTTAATCAACGTTCTAATAGAATGTTATAAATTTAACCGTTTCTTCAATTTAAAAAAAATTCTTATAGTTATTTATTTTGGCTTAGCAGAGAACATTGTTTTTAGGAAAGTAGTTCTTTGAAAAAAAGCATTGGCACAGATAGATAGATAGATAGATAGATAGATAGATAGATAGATAAGAATAGACTGTGATAGACAGATAGACAGATAGATAGATAGATAAGAATAGACTGATAGATAGATAAGAATAGACTGTGATAGACAGATAGATAGATAAGAATAGACTGTGATAGATAGATAGACAGATAGATAGATAGATAAGAATAGACTGATAGATAGATAGATAAGAATAGACTGTGATAGACAGATAGATAGATAGATAAGAATAGACTGTGATAGACAGATAGACAGATAGATAGATAGATAAGAATAGACTGATAGATAGATAGATAAATAAGAATAGACTGTGATAGATAGATAGATAGATAGATAGATAGATAGATAGATGGATAGATAGATAGATAGATAAGAATAGACTGTGATAGATAGATAGATAGATAGATAAGAATAGACTGTGATAGATAGATAGATAGATAGATAGAGAGATAGATGGATAGATAGATAAGAATAGACTGTGATAGATAGATAGATAGATAGATAGATAGATAAGAATAGACTGTGATAGATAGATAGATAGATAGATAGATAGATAGATAGATAGATAAGAATAGACTGTGATAGATAGGTAGATAGATAGATAAGAATAGACTGTGATAGATAGATAGATAGATAAGAATAGACTGTGATAGATAGATAGATAGATAGATAGATAGATAGATAGATAGATAGAGAGAGAGATAGATGGATAGATAGATAAGAATAGACTGTGATAGATAGATAGATAGATAGATAGATAGATAGATAGATAGATAGATAGATAAGAATATACTGTGATAGATAGATAGATAGATAAGAATAGACTGTGATAGATAGATAGATAGATAGATAGATAGATAGATAGATAAGAATAGACTGTGATAGATAGATAGATAGAGAGATAGATGGATAGATAGATAAGAATAGACTGTGATAGATAGATAGATAGATAGATAGATAGATAGATAAGAATAGACTGTGATAGATAGATAGATAGATAGATAGATAGATAGATAGATAGATAGATAGATAGATAGATAGATAGATAAGAATAGACTGTGATAGATAGATAGATAGATAGATAGATAGATAGGTAGATAGATAGATGGATAGATAGATAGATACGTACAAACAGTACAACTGATTACTTCCCGTTCCTTTGCTTCCTCATTACCAGGTATCAATGTTCTTTACTAGTGTTTGTGTATCACAATATTTAATCTTTGTGTTAAAATTGTATACGGATATAATACATTTTTCAGGAATTATGTTCTTAATTTCTAACAATATTTATGTGGCACCATTGAAGTCTATTACATTGGATTATTCAGAAATGTATTATTCAATTGCTTAATACTTTGCTCAGTTTCTGAAAGGCATCTTTTATATTTTCTATGGGACTTTGTATTTCTCTCTTCACATCCCGCCCCCTATTATTAACCTATTCTCATATTCTAATTTTCTGCAGTTGCTTGATTTTCATAAAGTATGACAATACGCTACATCCGTCAGCAAGTGTTGATTTGTTTTGTTTTATGGTATATCAACATCTCAGTGGGTCATTTAATGCCAACAAAATTTTGAAATAGATTCATAGCGATAGTTTGGTTTTGGTTTGGTTTGTTTTGTTTTACGGCACATCAAACTCAATGGGTTATTTAATGCCGGCAACTTTTTCTTTTTCCTGCTAATATTTTGTTTTGTCAAAAATCTATTTCTGGTAATATTTTTTCCTAATAAATGTATAACTGGTAATATTATTTTCAAAAACGTATTGCTGGTAATATTTTTTTTCAAAAACATATTGCTGGTAATAGTTTTTTTCTTCAAAAATGTATTTCTGGTAATAATTTCACTATTTCTCTAAATGCTAAAGCTTTGAGATCGTTCCGCATCCCGATCTTTGTATCCGGCATTGGTAGCTTAATGGTGTTTGTCGCGCCAGTCGCCCGCTTGCCACGCCTATCCTGCCAGTGAGTCTATGGGATGTGCGGTCGATGTTGATACGGGCCTCGACCGATCCAGCATGGTGCTGTTTTGATTCTAATTCGTCATGATCCTTTGAGTGGGCTTTCCAAAGAATCTTGGCGGCACTCATCTCCTCTCCAAGAAACGTAATTTTTTTTAAAGAAATTTGCAGAGATACCGACGGAGCCCATGTTGAAAATGTTCAATAATATTTTGACGTAAGATTTATATATCTATGTGTTTTATATTGTAAGTAACAAACAAAAAATATGTCAGTTTTTAAAGAGCTTCCCAGATCCATTGAAATAGTTCATTCTGTTGATTCCTGATTTCATTTGAAAGATTGAATATCAAAGGTCCGATGTGTGTGTGCTTTCCGGTTTAATGATCCGTCATTAAAGACAATCTGTTGATAATCTTGCCCCTACGTCACTTTACGTTTGTATGGTGTTTTTCATCTATGTTACAATTTCGGGGGGGGGGGCACGTAGACGAGTGGTTTGAACGTTCATATTCTGACCATAAAACCCGAGTTCGAATCTCACCATGTTTGATTTTGTCTGCAAGGAGACTTCTTGGATTAAGCCTTGTGAGTGCATTGGCCCGTCAATAGCCGTCCTAGCACGATGGCTTGAGCGTGCTGGCCTTGTTCAAGTTGTTGATCACACTAGATAACACGCTTCTTTCCCAGAAACTGTAACTAAGGCCTGCTCAGCATAGTTGGAGTATAAACTACATAAATGCGACTGAGCAAGTGTCTGCAATAGGGATTGGCTAGCCGCCCTAATAGACGGGTACCCTTGAATTCAAACAGGTATTAGAAAATATTTAGAAACATTAAGCATAAATAAACCTAATAATATAATAATCAAATTCAGAAACAAATATGATAGGTTTCATAAAAAATGATTTGTTTTTTATGGTTTATCCACCCTTTCTAAGAATAATTATTTTTTATGAATGTGAATAGTATATTAAAATGCTTTAGATAACACATATTTTTCCAGATACAATTCCTATTATTTAACCCATAGTTAGGGGAAGAAGAGATGGGTTTATAATTTTCCTAATAGAAATAATAATTCCCAATATTTGAAGGAGGTACGGTGGGATAAGGCTTAAAGATTAAGAAATCGAAGATCCGTGTTCGCATTCCAGTCGAGTTCATTACATTCACTTACGTACTATTAACCTTGGAAAAGGTAAGATTTCATCTTTTCTCCCCTTCTTCTTTAGGGTTAAAATAGCAGTACAGCCTAGGAGGAAAACTCTGATTTCAAATCGAAAGCACTCTCCTAAAATGGGTATGAATGCTAATAGAAAGGGCTGGTCAATATAGATTCCCACGGAAAATCCTACTATAGATTTGCACGTCTGAATGAATACATCCTCTGTTTCGCTTGGTCACCTGTTGTTCGGATGCGGCGACAAAAGTGAATGTAACGAACCAGATTGGAATTCGAACTCGGCTCTTTGCGCCGTGATCCATGACAGCGTCCCCGCACATACGACCTCATAAGTAAAAGACAACACGACAACATATGTTGATCCGTGAAGACGCGATGTATGTTGTGTGAAGACGTGATTTTTTAATAAAGACGAAACTGACATAAACTGACACAAATGAACCCAATCTTTTTTGCTGTTGTTTATTCTTTATAACTCATTCTCTAACCCCATGTATATCGTTTGCTCCCTGGTTCAGTCCACGGTACAGATGATCTGAAATATTACTGCATAAATCACGCTTTCCTTCCTATTTGAACAACATCTTTTTGTCGTATAAATACGTTTCTATGTTCTATGAAACAGGTAATTCAAAACGTATATCGGTCTACCGGATTCTATTCTGATTATAAAAATAGTTAATCTTTCCATGGTTGAAAATTCCAAAGACTGAAATTGTTAAATCTGAAAGAAAAAGAAAAAAAAATCATTAAACGCTTAAACCCTTTATAACATTTTTGACACTGTCATCAGTTTTCCTGCATATGATACTGTCGGCTCCATATGCATATTATCACACAAAAATAACCAAACAATCAGAGACTGTATTATTATTTTTTTAAGCGTTTCACCCCAAGTAAGGCGGGAAGCCACTAACACGCAAAGGGTTATAGAGAGTTGAAGAGAGAGCAAAGAGGAGTGATAGAGCAAAGGATGAAAGGAAGGATAGGGGATAGATCAAGGCATCTGGAGACGTCGATTGACATTACATTTGAATTGTTGGAGATTATAGTTACCAGGGAAACAGGAAAAGGGGAGAGAGTTCCACAGGCGAGAAGTGTGAGACATGAAGCTACTGGAGTAGAAGAGACCGCTACATTTAACAGTTTCGATAGTGAAAGGGTGAGAGCTAGATGCCAGCCTAGTTGAACGCTTAAATTCATGAAGTCTGGGAACCAGCGAAAGCAGCTCATCGGGGCAGTTACCGTGAAAGTATATGTAAAAAAGACAGAGAGGCGACGGCACGTCTGTGAGAGAGCGACTGCAGACGAGATGCCAGATCAGGGCCAATTACATTGCATATCCGTCTCTGGATTTTATCAAGGGCCTTCAGACAAAAAGAATGGGCTCCAGCCCATATATGGAAGCATTACTCTATTCAAGGGCGAATGGTTGATTTGTAGATTTGCCCTATATAATACTTTCAAGGCTTTCTATTACAAGAAGTGAATGAACCATATCTATCTATCTATCTATCTATCTATCTATCTATCTATCTATCTATCTATCTATCTATCTCATTCCATCCATATCTATCTATCTATCTATATATCTGTCTATCTCTCTATCTCATTCCATCCATATCTATCTATCTATCTATCTATCTATCTATCTATCTATCTATCTATCTATCTGAATTTGGTACATAAAAATGTGCCTGCCTGCCGAATATATTAGCCTTTGAGGTTGTGGAATTTGCCTGAACTCGAACAACGAGAACTGGAGCTTTTCTATGAGCCTTATGCATTATCTTTTGGATAAATAAATCTTGCATGTCTTTGTTTCCTTTTTCTTTATTATTTAATCAATATGTATGGGATTTTTGTTTATTTGATCTTGTTTTTAACAATTGTGTCAGATAAGAAACAAACATATTGCGTGGAATGGTAATTCTGACAAAATTTTAAAAGCGGGCAAATCAGAAGACATAATTCTTCAAGCGGAAAACAAGCGAAAGACGACGAAAAAAGACAGATTTGAAATTTTTCTCAGATTTGGTGCAAGAACAAAAAATTATTCAGAAAATACAGAAATAAATTTGAATACTTTTCATCAATTATCATTGTTAGTATTTTCTGCTCCTTTTTCTTCTTCTTCTTCTTCTACTGTTTCTTCTTCTTCTTCTTCTTCTTCTTCTTCTTCTTCTTCTTCTTCTTCTTCTTCTTCTTCTTCCTCTTCTTCTTCTTCTTCTTCTTCTTCTTCTTCTTCTACATCTCCTTCTTCTTCTTCTTCTTCTGTTTCTCCTTCATCTCCTTCTTCTTCTTCCGTTTCTTCTTCATCTCCTTCTTCTTCTTCTTCTTCTTCTTCTTCTTCTTCTGCTTCTTCTTCTTCTTCTTCTCCTTCTTCTTCCTCTTCTTCTTCTTCTTCTTCTTCTGCTTATTCTTCTTTTTCTTCTGCTTCTTCTTCTTCTTCTTCTTCTTCTTCTTCTTCTTCTTCCTCTGCTTCTTCTGCTTCTACTTCTTCATCTTCTGTTTCTTCTTCTGTCTCTTCTTCTTCTTCATCTTTTTCTGTTTCTTCTTCTGCCTCTTCTTCTGCCTCTTCTTCTTCTTCTTCTTCTTTTTCTTCTTCTGTTTCTTCTTCATCTTCTTCTTCTGTTTCTGCTTCTTCTTCCTCTTCTTCTTCTTCTTCTTCTTGTTCATTAATTTCTATTGTCTTTTCTTCTAGAACATTCAAAACTATATATTTAAGCTTTTTTGGTCTCTTTAATAATTTTTGTACATTTTAGGATTATGTTTCCTGATATGATTTGTTTTTCTCACCAACTAGAAATCTAAGACTTCAAAAGTTTTTCTCAATGTGTTTTTTTTTAATTAGTTTTTCCATAATAGGGGGGTAGCATGTCTTTCTTTCAGTTTGCTTCCTCCGAAATAGGTGTTATATTCTTTCAGAAGATTTTCCTGAGAAAGATTTTTTAATAAGTTCAAGAACTTTGTACGTCAGATTGGATGCTGAAAAGTTATTGGTTTTCCTCACTTAAAATAATCTGATCAAAGAACAATTTTTTTAAGACCGCTGGTCGAATCCACATCTTTTCAGTACGTACAAGTAAGTTCTTCTTCAGATCTAGACAAGTAGATAAACACACATACATATATATATATATATATATATATATATATATATATATATATATATATATATATATGTGAGTGTGTGTGTGTGTGTGTGTGTGTGTGTGTATAAATATAAAAGTGAACATAGAAGCCAACACTTAGAGGCGACAGTCTGTTTCATGCTAGATGCAATCGTCAGGCCCCGATTGCATCTAGCATGAAACAGACTGTCGCCTCTAAGTGTTGACTTCTATGTTCATTTTTATATTTACACACGCTTTATCTCTGATATTGAGCACTTTATCCCATAAATGCAGCACACTTTAAGACTATACTTCTTCATATATATATATATATATATATATATACATATATATATATATATAAGCATATATATATATATATATATATATATATATATATATATATATACACATGTATGTGTATATATATATGTATACATATATATATATATGTGTGTGTCTGTTTTTGTTTCTTTGTGTGTGAGAGTATTTAGGAAGTATATTGTTATTCAATCATGCTTGGTTAAATAATTTAGACGTAGATGTCTATTTATTTTAATTTTGAACCTTTCACGTTCACGAATTAATGTCATTGTGGCTGAAGAAAACTGATCAAGAAAAATCACAAACTTTTGTTTCAAGTAATTTTTATTTCCGAAGTACTTTCAATCACCGCCGAGACCATCTTCAGGGGATGCATATCTATGAAGGTGTTGCAGTTATCTCCCCGCTTAAAGTTTTAGCTTATTGTTTTGTTTCGTGATACTGATTTACCTGACCTACTAAGTCAGTGGAACCAAGTCGGACACGATGGAATTTACATAGGAAATGGAAGAATACAATTCCTTACCCTCCCTAAATATCAGGCTACACCCCGTTAACAAAAGTTGGTGTCCACCGGAAATCAACCAATAAAAAAGATGTAATAAATTCATGTTCCCATCATAACAACAACAAAAAAATCCGGAAAACCATCGGATTTTACCTAAGAACTCAAAGAATATGCAGCTCAGATTATTTACGCGAAAAGGAGAAATGCATTGAAAATACATTCAAACTTATCCGGTACACTAATTATTTTATATTCAATGCGGAAGAAAAGCCCGCCAAAACGTCCCTTCCTGAGAACTCCAATGAATAAAAAAATATATTATCCTGCCTACGAATTATATCATATCTGCAATCGAAAAAAATAGTCCAAAGTCAAAATAAAAGTTGTTATTACTGCATCCAAACAAGAAAAGACTTAAAGAATACTAAACAAAAAATAAGATAAAACCTGAAGGTGTTTACTGCATGGCCTGTAGTAAATGTCACAAAAATTATATAGACGCCTCAAGGAATCTAAATAGAGGATTATATAAACATAAAAGGGATATTTTACAAAATAATATATCAAATTCATTGGTTGCCCACCGTAATAAGACTGACCACAATGTGGACATAAAACATGCTACTCTGATCAAATGAGAAAAATAATTTCTTACGACACAAATGTCTAGAGAGTGTCATAATCGCATGGTTATCTACAGTAAATTTGCAGTGTAACTCTGACAAAATTTCAACATTCTTGGCAGACCTTCTAATACATGTGGAAAACCTACTTAGAAAAATGACGGAAAGAAAAAAAAATTAAATGAAATCGGACGATAAAAAAATAAGAAGAATAAAAATATAAAGTTCCCAGCATCCCTCTGTCGTGCGCAAGTGTAGTGCTACTGACATTATAAATTTTGTCCAATGAAGTCCTGAAGACAAAACGCGTCACAGGTAAACATTCTCTATTTTGCTAATTGTATAATTTACAAAATAAATTTCTTTACATATAAAAAATATATATATATATATATATATGGTTTCGCACAATAATGATGGGGCACATTACAAATGTAAATATCCTGAGTTATGAAAATGATATATGGTTTCAGATATATTTATTAAATAACTAATATTCAAGAATTCAATATATTATCTAATATTTATTATTACATCCCTGAGATGGTTGCCACCACGAAGAAAACATACACGAGCTCGCTCGCTCATTTCAAACACAGTGCCGCAAAGCATAACCACTGGAATGGCTGCAATCTCTCTCCCGTGCTTTTGTTTAAATTCCACTTCGGTGTATATATATATATATATATATGCTGGAATGTCAAGTCATATTCTACGTATGAGGGTCAAGCAGGTCAGTTCCTACGACCCGACAGCCCAGTCACTAGCACATATGGTTTGATTAGGGTGGTGAAAGATTTATGCAGACCCAACAACACTTTTTGAAGCACCGAATAAGAAGACCTGGTGCACTAAGTACCACAAGGTCCCCAAACGACACTCCGCAGGTTTTGAATTCAGAGCTTCCATTCTCCTAGACCAGTAGCCATCCAAGGCTATAGAACACAGTCTACCCAGCTATTTACCTATATATATATATATATATATATATATATATATATATATATATATATATGTATGCAGTGCTGTGAAAAAGTAAGTTAACCGATAAGATAATATTTCAAATAATTTATTCATTTTTCCAGATAATCGACAAAAATAAATTACCCAATGTATTCATTAGGAAACACCTTTATTAAATCATTTACAACAACTTTCAAGCTGGAATGAAAATATCAATTAAAAATTAAGATATGTCAAAGTAAGTGAACCCTTACATTACATGTCTGTGCAAATAATTTGTTGTGCACATGTAAAACTGAAAATGACATGTGTACAAAGATGAAAAGAACTTCCTGAAGCATTTAATAATCACACAGTTGGGAAGCTTTAATGATGGAACAGTCTAAAAAATCTATCAAAACGATTTGGAGTGCACTTCTTCACTGTGCAACAAATTATTTATAAATGGGATGCCTTCGTTATGACGACATCACAATCAAGAAGTGGTCGTTTGCGAAAAATGATAGCAAGATAAAGTAGGCATCTAGTTCGGCAAGCCCAGGCAAATCCTACTGTGACATTTGCACACTGGTCAATTTCGGTATCAATGTGTATACATCTACAATGCGACGAAATCTGAACAATTCCCGTCTTCTTGGCAGAATGTCTAGAAAACGACATTCCTTACTGAATAGCACAAGCATGTTCACCTCAGCTATGCCAAAGCTCGTATTAATAAGCTAGAAATATTCTAGAAAAAACTTTTATAGTTTGATGAGACGAAACTAGAGTTTTTTTGGGAGGAACAATAGGTGGTATATCTGGCGAGCTCCTAATAAAATAATTTTTGTGAAGAGAAGAATTTGATACCAACCATTAATCATGTCGGTTATAAGTTGGAGGTGCTTTGCTACAGCTGGAACAGGAAAACTAGTATGCATTGATGGCAGAATGAACTCTTCAAGATACCAAGCAGTTTTGAACGTTGCGTTAGACTCGCTGCGAGCACCGATCCCATCGGGCAGCTGTTCCACAGGCCTGGGGACCTCTCAGTATAATTTTATCAGTTGCTCCTCTGGGCGCAATCTGTCCGAGGACAGAGACGCAACTGAGAGATGATAAATAATGTACAGTGTTTACTCATTCCCCCACGATAATGAGATGTGACACAAGGTCTTTTTAAAGTGGGGACCCGCGCGCGTGCACCCGGGTCGGCACAAAAATTGCCCACAGCCCCCACAACAGTCGGCTGTGATGGCTTCGGTGCGAGCACCGATCCCTCCCTCTTGTGCAATGGGAGGGTGCGGCCTCGGGAAGCTCATCCCCAGGGCTGGGCACCTCTCAGTATTATTTTCTCAGTTGCCTCTCTATCCTTTGACAGAGAAGCCCCTGAGCAAACTCTGTCCAAGGAAAGAGACGCAACTGAGAGATGATAAATAATGTACACTGTGTTTACTCATTCCCCACGATTATGAGATGTGACACAAGGTCTTTTTAAAGTGGGGACCCGAGCGCGTGCACTCAGGCGGGGACAAAATTCCCACAGCCCCCGTAACCGTCGGATTAGAAAGAAATAAATCTATATTTTTTAAGGTTTTATTGAAATTTTATTTAAGTTTCCACATGTCCTCCATCATTTGCAATACAAAGGGTAATACGATTTTTCAGTTCACGGAAAACATTTGCCAACTTATTTACAGTAATGCCTGAAATCACATTAGTTATTTTAGCTATACTTAAAACTAGCTACATTAAACTTTATAACATTTTTACAGATTATTTCTATCGCAAATACAAATAAAGCTACAAATTTTTTAAAGTGCAGACGAACTTTATGGACATCTTCTATAAACCTATTAAGTGCACGCTGGTTAGATAAAGCCTGTCTGAAATAATTTGAATGTCTGGTCTGGTTTTAAATTGAGAGATTTATTTTTTACAATTCCGCGTCTAAAGAGTTCATTATGCACTATTACTGGATCCATAACCAGATGAAGCTTCATGACTTTTCCAAGTAAACGAAACACTCTGTCAGAATTTGGCTTCAACACTCCGATTAAAATTTTTACAAATATAACTGTTAAACTACGTTCATATATATGACAAACCGACATAAATATGGAGATAGCGGCTATACAAAGAAAAAAATAAAAATTTACTTTGGTTAATAAAGAGATAAAATGAATTAAAAAATATACGAATTCTCGCAAATGTTAAAAATGAATACGGTCTGTCATAAACGATCAAGCTGTTTGAAATTCTGAATTTTGTCTTGACATTTGCCTAGATTTACATATAATCCTGTTACCGTGTCTGCCACCACACTGTGATTTCTCAAGCAGTAAATTTTTGAATATTAAAAACTTATTTTCTGTTGATTCTTTCTAGAAAAATATATGCCTCATTAAATTGTGTTTTCCTTCTATACAGCATTTACGTTTTTCATTATTTTCAAGTATTATTTATTTTACTTTCAGAAATATCTATAGCAGCGTTATTAAGACGGTTGCTAGAAATACAATGATCATCTCATTAAAGAAATCCTTTGTCCGGTCTCATATTGCAAGCAAGAAGACCAGACTCTCTGTTCTCGTCTACATGTTTCTTTGTTGTTTTTTTTCCAAACCGAAGCTGATAATCCTCGCAGCATTTTCGATATTCCATTCTAACTTGACCATTTTTCGCAAGACGATTCTGGTTATTCACCAAAATCTCTCATGTGATTTCTTCTATTTGTTTCTTCTTTCAATCCATCCTATCAGCCTTCATTTATACCATGACATTTTTGTTAGAAATGTTAAATGCATGCCACTTTCTTTCTTAGTGAAGCTTCAGACGCATTTTTATGACACAATTCAGATGTCGTTTTCTTGACTGATCATTTTCTCTTCGTCCTTGGCCAATGTCTAATGATGCTAGATGATCAAATCGTATTAACCTGCAATATTGATCTGTTAAATAGGAATTCAATCCATTAAAGTTACTGCATTTCAATTATGTAAAGCGGGATTACATAGACATAGTAAATACTTGTGGTTACATTAATATATGCAACAATAAAGTTGTATATATATATATATATATATATATATATATATATATATATATATATATATATATATTTAAAGCCATTTTTATGTTTAACATTCTGTTTTATAGATACAAGTATTTAAGTAAATGCTCTGTTTATAATAAACAGTATTAAATAACATTTACCGGTCTGAATGTCCGAGAAATTCTAATAGAAAATATTCGTCCTCCGACATATATATATATATATATATATATATATATATATATACATATATAAATATATATATATATATATATATACATATATATATATATATATATATATATATATATATATGTACAGTATATACACGAAGGTGTGGTGAAACGTTCATTGAATGACACTGAATGATTGATGATAGAGCAGTTAAATCTTTCTTGTATAAAATCAATCTCTCATTTTTAATAACTGCTTTGCTTCATTCCAGGTAAACTGACATCTGACATTTCAAAGAAAAATAATCATCCTGTCCGTTCAAAAAGTCGTCAGAAGCAAGCATCATCACTGAGATACAGGTTCCCACCCAAGTGTTTTTTTTTATGTTGGAGAACAGATAATAATCAGACCAGGAGAATAGATAGAATGAGCAAAAAGTTCAGAGACAGTAATGCAAAGAAATGCATTGGAGCCAAGGACTTGTACAGTGGCGTATTGTCCTGATGAAAGAACAAACTTTCGTTAGTTTTCCTGGTCCTTTGTTCTTGATAGACGTTCGTAAATGCCTCATCAATTTGGCATAGTACTATCCATTTAGTATGTGGCACTTTTGAAGATAGTAAATAAACACAGTACCCTTTTGTCCCAAAAGATATAGGCCATCACCTCCCCTGTAGATGAAAGAAACTTGGCCTTTTTGGAGCAGAGGGATAGCAGTTATTCAACTGCATGGCTTGGCTCAAACAGATGAACCCAACCCTCCTACAGTGTTAGGAAACTTACAAGGAAAATTGATCTGTCTCAAACCATGTCAAATCTTCTGGGATGTGCTCAGCCTGTGCGTTTTCGATAAGGTGTCATAAGACGTTGCACCCTCCGAGCAGAAAAATATCGTCATTCCATGTCCATTATGGAGAGAAGTCTCAAATCTATCATGTGATATGTTAATTGCATTGACTATTCCATATATAGTCAATTGCCTATCACCCATAACCGTGTAGTGAACACGATCAATATTTTCCTCGGTGCTGGCAGTTGAAGAACCTCCTGAACTTGTACCCTCTTCAAGACTCTCCTTTCCACTTTTAAATTCAGCTGTCCACTTTTGCGTTGTAGATAAAAATGGGTTGTCATCCCCTAAGCAGCAACCATGACCTTGGGAGCTAACCCCCTTTTCTGTAGTTACTTGAAAACAGCATGATGCCAAATCTTATCCATTTTCGAGAGAAGGTGCTGCTAATTGAAGTCTCCTTTGAACATTCACATGTCAGTTTACCTGGAAGGAAACAATGTATTTATTATTAAGAAGATTTGAAATCTATCTATTTATATATGATAAATTATAATGTTATGTCATGCTACAAGTATAGGGTAAAATTAGTCAGTATCAAAGATAGTGTGCGTGTAAGAAATGTGGACATTGATATCAACACCGAATGGCGGATATCTGTTTCAAATTTGAACGCAAGGTTTAGCCCATGTAGAATGGATTATAACTTGACTAAACATGTTAGTCATTGAATCATTACGGTGGAAAATGCATGTTCTTGTGACTCATAATTTTCTGACATATATAAATAACCGAGCTACAATCCAAACCAGATGGTCTAAAGATCCAACGAAAGCATGAAACAGTCTACTTGATGTTGACAACAGTATTTAACTGATATATATATATATATATATATATATATATATATATATATATATATATATATATATATATATATATATATGAAAAAATGTAACAAGATCACAGGCATTGAAATCATTCTAAGAAAGACACAATTTAGGTGGGCTGGTCATGTTGTGAGAATGCATGAGCATAGGCTTCCAAAAATAAGTGGTGTATGGATAATTACCAAACGCTAAGCGTTCAGTTGGACGTCTACTCTTACGCTACAAAGACAAATTGAAAGACAACTTGAAATGTCTCAACTTTGATCTGAAAACCTGGGAAGACCAAGCATCAAACTGAAAGGAGTGGCATAAGAGATGTTTCATTAAGTTAAACGGTTTTGAAGACAGTAGACTGAAGCACCGTGATCAGCTTCGTCAAGCTCTGAAGCAGAGACGCCATCAAAATCCTGCTTCAACAAATTCAATCTCTCAGTGTGACTTAGTCGCTCGTAGCAAGGCTGGGCAAATATCGCAATTAAGAAAGCACAAATTAAATATGTCTTTCCCTATCCTGATTTTCTCCTCATAGTCTCTGCCAGCATGCATAAGTGTAAAACGAAAGACACCATTCACTGCTGAGCCTCATTTATCGTTCACGATAGGAGAGTTCAATATATATATATAAATGTGTGTGTGTGTGTTTGTGTTTGTCTGTACGCACGTGTGGATGTGAGTACTATATAGATACATTGTAACTATTGTATTTTAAACTATTTTTTTCGAATTGACAGAAATGTTTGCGAACGAATATGACTGTAAATGATTCAATTTCAAATGTGATGAAATGTTAATTTTTGGATGGAAATAAAACAAGCGAGTCTACGGGAGAGACTGTACGTTTCATTTGCTGCCCTAACCCACTACTTTTATAAACACACCCACATAATTTGAAATTTGCTATATTTATATGAGAAACGCGCTCGATATTTGTGATAGAGTGTTTAAAAATATCATAGCATAGCCACGCGTCTGTGCATGTCAATTTAACTTTTCAAAACCATAGAACTGTGAAACCGCTAATGATACTCTAAGTGAAAATTGTTAAAGACACCATTTTCCTTTTCAATTACTTTTTCACTATATATTTATATTCGTAAGTGTGAGTGTGTATGTGTCTGCGTATATCTAGTATACATTTTTTTTGTTGGTTTTCCGCATGTGGGGAACGTTTTTACATATATACCGCTCGATTTACATAAACATACGTTAGATTCTTTAAAAATGAATTCAATAAATATATTTTATCGCCTGATTTCCACAAAGAGAGATTAGAATTATTATATACTTACATACATGAAGCAATATTTACGATTTTTTAGTTAGGCATGGAATCTGTTGATTTCTTGAAATGGTCACGTCGTCTTTACATGAATTTGAAACGACGCAAATTATACTAACGATTGTTTAACAAGACGAATGCACGTGAAAAATAATTAACCTATGTAAATCAAACCACGCAAGTAAAAATACCAGATTTTCTTTCTTCTTTCTCTCCATATCACAATCACCAATAAAGCCATAATAAGGTAAACATTTTAGATTGATTAACCTTTCTTATTTGTTCTCTATCTTATATATATATATATATATATATATATATATATATATATATATATATATATATATATATATATATATATATATATATACAGTAGAGGCCATAATATAAGGAACGGAAACAACAAAGACATAAATATGTGCATTACTTAAAAAGTAATGCATGATTAGCAATGAAATTCCTACGGAATAAAGATTAGGGCGTAATGCATAAATATTAAACAAAGTTACAAAAATTTACATAATAGTTTTTTTTTAAATAAATATTAAATGGAACAAAGGAAATAAGCTACTGGACAAAAGTTAAGGAACGATGTTAATAATTTGCATAAACTTTTAATTTACATTGTTAAAAAACTCGATGGAGTTTTTCAACAATTAGTAAAAGTTCATTTATCATTAGGCAAATTCTACACGCAAAACGCTCTCTTTTGAAGAAAAAAACTCATTATCGCTAAGTATCAAGAAAAAAAGTCAATTTCAAAAATTTCTGATATTGTTCATAGGTCTAAAAGTGTCGTTCATCGTGTAATTAGCAGGTATAAAACAGATAAAACGTTAGATGCAAAACCCCAAACCGGCAGACCTCCAAAAACATCGCAAAGAGAAGATCGAAGAATTGTTAAAATATCTACAAAAAACCGTTTTGAAACTGCTACATCAATTGCCCGTACATCTAATGAAAGACAGATAATAAGATCTCAAGGAAAACGGTTGCTCTCAGGTTAAAAAATGCAGGATTGCATGCCCGTATTCCAGCTTCGAAGCCTCTCATTTCAAATTGAAATCAAAGGGCACGCATGAAGTATGCGAGAGATCATGTTGTTTGGACTGACGAACAATGGGATACAGTTCATTTCAGTGACTAGTCGAAGTTTACTATATTTGGTTCTGGGAGCAACACTTACGTACGCCGTAGAACAGGTGAAAGACTGTCTTCTCAATGTGTCAAGAAAACCGTTAAGTTTGGTGGCGGCAGTGTGATGGTGTGGGGAATGATTTCATCTGCAGGAGTTGGCCATATCATCCGCGTACATGGCAATATCAATGCTGAGTTTTACAAACGGCTTCTTCAGCAGCATGTGGTACCAAGATTACACCATAATCTTTATGAATCTCCTATTTTCATGCAGGACAATGCACCTTGCCACAAGGCTCGGGAGGTTATGACTTTATTTGAAGAAGAAGGAATCGCCCTAATGAAGTGGCCAGCCCCGAGCCCTATCCAATAGAAAATGTTTGGACGATAATTGAGAAAAGGGCTCAGAATAGAAGCCCGAAAAACCATGTTCACCTATGCGAGTTACTGAAAGAGGAATGGTAGAGAATTACTGCTGATTTTTGCAAGAAATTAATTAGATCATGTGGTCGACGATGCAGAGAAGACATTGAAAATAAGGGGATGTTTACTAAATATTAAATTTTGTTGATATTTTGTTCACAATCAAGTATTAACAAGATCGTTCCTTAACTTTTGACCAGTAGCTTATTTCCTTTGTTCCATTTAATCATTATTTAAAAAGAAAACTATTATGTAAATTTTTGTAACTTTGTGTAATATATATGCATTACACCCTAATCTTTATTCGGTAAAAATTTCATTGCTAATCATGCATTACTTTTTAAGTAATACACATATTTATGTCTTTGTTGTTTCCGTACATTATATTATGCCCGCTACTGTATACATACATATATATATATATATATATATATATATATATAGATAGATAGATAGATAGATAGATTAAAGAAAAGAAGAACATTTGTTGGAACCAATGGACAACTTGCCAAAATCTAAATTCTTATTCAGATGCAGTCCCCAATGAAATCGACAATGCTGAAAAAAAAGAAGTAGAATAAATGTCCAAACTTGTCTACTCCATAAAGTTCTCGAAGTCCAGAGAGACAAAGCCAAAAACGTTTACCAACGTTACATCATATGAAAAAAAAACACCAAAAAAAGAAAAAAAAAAACAATTATGCGATATTCAGATGACTTGAACGGAAATGAAAAAAGAGAGGGCCGTTCTTTATATAACCAGTGAATCGCCGTAAAGGATCACGGAAAAAATAATTTGATTAAAGATAATTTCATAAAAAAAAAACCGTGGATAACCACACCTACAGAGAGGACTAAGAAAATAGGCAAAGAAAATCACTTTGGGTGGGATAAACTACTATTTTTTGTATTGTAAATTCGGGTTCAGCAGGGGAAAAAGATACCACAAATAAACCAACACGCTATTCCGGTGACATAATATATGTTACAATGATTTTCCAAGCGTAGCTTAGATGTGGCAGAAGGCCGATAGCATGGGGCACCCAGTGAGAATCGAACTCACTAGTCAGTCGTAATTGATCTAGCCAGACAAGCTTGTTAACCATTACACCGCCTTATGTTCTATATCTACAGCTGCTAATTAACTCTGTTTTTTATTAGGTATTCTGACATCGCTACTTTGCATCACATTTTTTCCAAGCAAAGCTTACAGCTCTCCCTATCGTCTTTACATTTACTACTTTTTTATTTTTTTAGTTCACGGACTTACCTAATTCTATTTTAATCTTCCATTAATACGTTGACAATGTAGTAGCGTTTTCGCATTTGCTATGTTTAAAATTCACTTTATGATTATTGTACTTTTTTTAAATACATTTTCAGTAGCCCATATCTATACTTTCTCTTCCTTAGATTTATTATTATTTTCTACTTCTGTTTTAGCCAGATAAACTATATTTTCCATTAAACAATTACTTTCCGTGAAGCAGGCCCTTTTTTGTCTAATGTTGCATCTAGCTTTATTTGTTTATAATTTATTATTTTATTATTTATTATTTTTATTTGTTTATAATTTATTATTTATTTATTATTTGTTTATTACTTATTATTCATATTTGTTACAATTTTCAATTATTTTTCTGATATTTTTACCACAACTGTAACTGACTTTAACGTTATTCTTATTGAATAATTTCTTCATTTTCTTTTACATATGTAAACAACAATCTTTAACGATTAAAGAAAACACATTCACTCATACAGACACAAACGGATTTTGATATACACCCTGAACGACCCTAAAAGTTTAGTAGTGAAATTTACAATTTCTCGGTTATCTGTGAATTTTGATAAAAGTTTTCTCAGTTGGTTAGCACAATACGGCAACACCGATGTTAGGTTTTCATTATTTTGTGCAACACTCTTTACTTTTTTATTTTAGGCTCGACAGTTTTTGGGTGAACCCCGTTAATAGCCTCTCTCCTCTCTAAGAATAGTAGGACTTGGAAAAAGCCTCATCGATGAAGAAAAGGCTGTCACTACCAAAGGATGTGTTAAACGCACCTCTCTTCCTGTCATTTCGAAGAACTTAGGTCGTCATGTGGACAGGTTAGACGATTCCTGAGGGTTCCTTTGCCAGGGAAGAAACGATCCGATTTTGGGACCTCTAAGACTATCAGCTACGGATTTAAGACATTTTATCCGAATGTCACATGGGAAACCCGGACAAACAAGTAAAAGCCATTTTCACCGCCGCTGGACTTACTTAAGTACCGAAAAACACCAGAAATCTCATCCTTTGGACCATGGCTTCCATGGGAACTCCCTTGAAACTGCCTCCTTTAATGCCCGGTCACAAGGATTTGAAGCTTCGGAAGTACATGACGATGGACATGAGTTGTGTTCTGTTCATTGACAAGACAAGAACCAACCTTGACGGACTTGATGTTTGGGAAAATGTTTGGATTAATTTCGGAGATGAGCGTAAGCAACGTTTACGACGTTAACAACAGGCTGAAGGAGTCAACTTGTTGACTGGTATGATTGGAGACAGACGTACTGGCCCAGTCATGGTTCCTGAAGTCTTTAAAGTGATCGCAGGCGCCTACTGTAATCTCTTAAAGGAGGTCGAGAATCTGATGTCTATAGATTTCTTCAGATATTAGGCAATTATCGATTCAAGAATTTCTCAACACCTTCTTGTATATACATATACGGGAAGATATCAAGTTAGATACAGATTTATTTTCATACTTTGACGTTCAGACGAGTAACACCAACACGAAAACAAGGATCAGATCATATTCAAGCGTCACTTTTCCAAGATTTACTAGAGACTGAAATATTAAAATATTTTTTCGTGATCGCTTTCAAGTAACCTAAAAAAATCTTGAAATTCATGACATACAATCCGTTGTACTAAATCTGGATACACTCTTTTTAATCGTATTGGGTGTTAGACAAAAGTATGGTATAAATATATCCTTTGTTATATCGCCACAATTTTACTATTTCTATAAAAAAATTTCACTGACTTTCGTCTCAGAAATTATTCCAGATTTTCCTTTTTTACTTTAAATTTTTATCTAATTTTATTGATTTCGTTGAACTATATTCACTCAGATTAATTTAATGAGCATTTTATTTTTAAAATACTTTTTCCCTATTAACAACTGAAGCGCCATTGAACCCAAGGCAGAATTCATTTTAACGGGAGACGTTTAACAAGTTTTTTTAAAAAATATAATTTAATTCAGCAAAATGATTCCAATTTATTATCCATCTCATCTGAAGCTAGAATATCCTATATATATATATATATATATATATATATATATATATATATATATATATATATATATATATATATATATATATATTATAATAAAACTTTTCAAATGGTGTGTTAACAACAGGAAATGACAACCGTACCCGGCAAAATTTAGCGAGTCCTAATAATTTTGGATGATAGAATTCCTAGCCGAATTTATGATCAATTCAAAGTTCGAGATTTTAACGTTCACTCTAATTGTGTGAATAATAAAATTAGTTTTCATTTACGAATTCGTTTTATAAGTACCATCTTTTTCATGTTCTCTCTAAGATTATTGGAAATCGACATTTCGTGCATTATATTTTCTGAAAAAAGTAATTCGACTTTGCTAACAATTAATATCACTGTGTTGTATTACTGTGACTTGTGAAGGTCTATGAGATGCTTGTAGGCTACGATAATGGTAACTGAAGTGTAGAATTTCTGAAATTATCGACATGATGTGTTGATTTGAAAGATTTTTAACGAATAATCACGAAGTAAGCAAAAGAAAACTCCTAAATAATGACAAATGTATTCCAAATCCTTTTCTCACTGACGTCCTGGGTATGACGATAAACTACATCCGCGTCCTGTGTAAGACGATAAACTACATTCGCGTCCTGGGTAAGACGATAAACTACATCCGCGTCCTGGGTATGACGATAAACTACATCCGCGTCCTGGGTATGACGATAAACTACATCAGCGTCCTGTGTAAGAAGATAAACTACATCCGCGTCCTGTGAAAGACGATAAACTACATCCGCGTCCTGGGTATGACGATAAACTACATCCGCGTCCTGTGTAAGATGATAAACTACATCCGCGTCCTGGGTATGACGATAAACTACATCCGCGTCCTGTCTAAGACGATAAACTACATCCGCGTCCTGGGTATGAAGATAAACTACATCCGCGTCCTGTGTAAGACGATAAACTACATCCGCGTCCTGGTTATGACGATAAACTACATCCGAGTCCTGTGTAAGACGATAAACTACATCCGCGTCCTGGGTATGACGATAAACTACATCCGCGTCCTGTGTAAGACGATAAACTACATCCGCGTCCTGGGTATGATGATAAACTACATCCGCGTCCTGTGTAAGACGATAAACTACATCCGCGTCCTGTGTAAGACGATAAACTACATCCGCGTCCTGGGTATGACGATAAACTACATCCGCGTCCTGTGAAAGACGATAAACTACATCCGCGTCCTGGGTATGACGATAAACTATTTCCGCGTCCTGTGTAAGACGATAAACTACATCCGCGTCCTGGGTATGACGATAAAATACATCCGCGTCCTGTGTAAGACGATAAACTACATCCACGTCCTGGGTATGACGATAAACTACATCCGCGTCCTGTGTAAGACGATAAACTACATCCGCGTCCTGTGAAAGACGATAAACTACATCCGCGTCCTGGGTATGACGATAAACTATATCCGCGTCCTGTGTAAGACGATAAACTACATCCGCGTCCTGGGTATGACGATAAAATACATCCGCGTCCTGTGTAAGACGATAAACTACATCCACGTCCTGGGTATGACGATAAACTACATCCGCGTCCTGTGTAAGACGATAAACTACATCCGCGTCCTGGGTATGACGATAAACTACATCCGCGTCCTGTGTAAGACGATAAACTACATCCGCGTCCTGGGTATGACGATAAACTACATCCACGTCCTGTGTAAGACGATAAACTACATCCGCGTCCTGGGTATGACGATAAACTACATCCGCGTCCGGTGTAAGACGATAAACTACATCCGCGTCCTGGGTATGACGATAAACTACATCCGCGTCCTGTGAAAGACGATAAACTACATCCGCGTCCTGGGTATGACGATAAACTACATCCGCGTCCTGTGAAAGACGATAAACTACATCCGCGTCCTGGGTATGACGATAAACTACATCCGCGTCCTGTGTAAGACGATAAACTACATCCGCGTCCTGGGTATGACGATAAACTACATCCGCGTCCTGTGTAAGACGATAAACTACATCCGCGTCCTGGGTATGACGATAAACTACATCCGCGTCCTGTGTAAGACGATAAACTACATCCGCGTCCTGGGTATGACGATAAACTACATCCGCGTCCTGTGTAAGACGATAAACTACATCCGCGTCCTGGGTATGACGATAAACTACATCCGCGTCCAGGTTATGACGATAAACTACATCCGCGTCCTGGGTATGACGATAAACTACATCCGCGTCCTGGGTATGACGATAAACTGCATCCGCGACCTGGGTATGACGATAAACTACATCCGCGTCCTGGGTATGACGATAAACTACGTCCAACAGCAAGGTCTCTGATCAGATTGTATGGAGAAACGTGGGACCACCTCTTAATTCCTGTCCTTGAGTGGTAGTACTTGTTCGGGTCCCAGCTATTGGCAAATAGTTAACACCGAACATGGGGTAAAAACACTATGAAAGTCTAAAAATAGGTTTTAATACCAGAAATACCTTGTAAAAAAAAACTATTACGAGCAATAATTTTTGAGGAAAAAAAACTATTACTAGCAATACATTTTTATTTTTAAATTTTACCAGCTATACATTTTTGAGGAAAAAAATATTACCAGCACTACTTTTTTTAAAAAAAGAAGAAAAACATTTATTACAAGCAATACATTTTTGAAAGAGAAATATTACCAGAAATAGATTTTTAACAAAACAAAATATTACCAAAAAAAAAAAATTTGTCGGCATTAAATAACCCATTGAGGTTGATATGACGTAAAACAAAAAAAAAAACAAACCAAACTTTTCTCACTAAATAAAAAATAAGCCAGAATTTCTTAAAATATAAACCGATACAAGGTAAGTGGAAAAGTGTGGCTATATCAGTCATAATTAGTTAGTTCAATCATTTTTTAATGTCTCATAGATGTACCCGACAAATTTACAATGGTGAGGTAATGATTATTTAAATATCTAAAATCATTATGATTTTGGTAGATCCCACGTTAGTTAATAAATTAGTTAGCACCTGCATTATACCTTGTCATTGAACTCAGATAAATAATAGACCATTTCATTTTGAAATTGAGGAAAGAGGGAGGAATACGATATATTAGAAACGCTGCTTGTTTTTAGTAAGAAAGCGTAAGTAATAACGAAAAGAAAGGAAGAATAGGAAGATAGAGGAGAGATAATACTCTCATACATTTATTGCCTGCGTAAGTGAAATGGAAACATTGAAAATTTTAATTCTTTTAATTTTTACCCTCTTACTTCTTTAAATAATGACCTGCAGTCATACTTAAAATTGTTAATGCAGTAGTCTTTTTAAGCTAAAAAAATTATACTATATAATGATTGATTATTGTTTTTTTACGGCTTACCAAGCCTCTACATGTTATTTAATGCCACAAAATAATTTTAACTTTAAGAATACTTTTGGAGATGATAATAGTTTTAGAGATAGAGGTTTTACTAATTAACCCATAGCTGGGGAGAGGAGGTGGAATCATACGTTTTCCTATGGTAATTGCTCGTTAGTGAATATTATGAACCCAACTGGAATTGGAACTCGGTTCTCTGAGTAAGAATTCCGAGCCATTATCCATTACCCTACTCGTATATCCAAGCTTACAACACCTGGTATTCACGACCGGTAACCCTATCTAGGTACTGACCAGGATTGACGTTGCTGAACATTGGTGATCGTACGGGAACCGTTACTCCAACCTGATATGGCCGTAAGCCTGAATATTCCATGTTATAATCGTGGAATTTGTAAAGGGACTTTTTCAATCATTAAATTAAGAATGATATTTTGTCAGAAAAGTCAAATAGGAAAGCAGAAATGTTCGTGTCTACTGATAATGAAAGTAATTTCTTTAGGCACAAAGCAATACAAAAAGTATGTGTACTATTATTAAACACAAGAATCGACGTAAGCCTTGATGATTGTCAAGCCGTCATTTCTTTTAGTTGTTCTCAAAATAACTTTGTTGTAAAGACATTCATCTGATGTGAATTCGTTCTGAAAAACGGTTAAATTGGCTGAAATTATTGTAAAGAGTTTTTTAAAGAATTTCTTTCTGTAAGTTTCTATTATTGTTATTATTCCCTTTGATGTCTTTGTGATCACTGTTCGTTTTTATGTTCGTAAAACTCCTGTTATGTCTTCACATGAACTTGGAAATGTTCTTCAGAAGCAGTTTTTAAATAACTTCCAATCCTTTTTTCGTGTTCTCACTCTTGTTAGACTTCTGTTTTAGCAGGGATTTTGTCTAAAGCTTTCGTCATCTAAACTACTTTGTCCTTTGCTCCCAAAATGAAAACAGTTGTGTTTTCAGTGACGTACCAATGTTTCATAGATTTTCGTTATATTATTTACTTAGACATGAAGGTAATCCCTACAAAACGTTAGACCAGGCATGGGTAATCTTTTCCCAAAATCGAAATATGGTTCATTCTTAGGCGGGCCACACGACTAAAACCATTTTAAGAATATTTTTCATTAAAAACTCCCCAGACATTTTAACTACAGAAGATCGTACACGTAATTATCTGCATTAGAAATGGGGGAAGTTGTTTCTTTTTTCTTTGAAGTATTTTCGAAAATTCAAATACTTTAGTTTTTGTATGATATTATCACTGATTATAATGTTATTGAGACACGCTACTGCATGTGGGTTGTTTTTAATTTATTAATTTGAATATACAAAAAAGAAAAAAAATGTATTACTTCCGTTAAACATAAATTATTATGAACGTTTCTTCTCTCTAAAGCATACAATCGTTACCCGGAAGTTCATCTTTAATGAAAATCGCCAATGATTTAAAATGGCGGACGGTTACCTTTAAGGAAACGTTACAAAATTCAAGAAACATTGTATTTAATCAATGATATTTATATCCTTATGGTTGAGATAATGTAATTGAAAAAGCTAAAACATGACGTCACAACATTTTAATGAATCTTACTTTCCTCATTAAATTTAGTGTCCCAAAGAATTCGAAATAAGCCTCATGCGACTCGTTGGCCACAGTTTATCAATAAAATATATGAATCTGTCTTATGACGTATTAGACAGATAAATAGATCAGTAAGTGTTTAATTTATATAAGACCGCGCTACAAAAGTTGTTTAAGCAGCGACATACCAAGTAGTACAGAAATCAAATTCTCTCATTATTTTATTAAAAAATGATTTTAAATATAATCTCACGCTGACATTATTCAGGCTGTGAGTAAAAAATATTTGTCACAAAAATAGAATTTTATTGAATTTTTTCTTCTTCTCTCTGATATCCGACTCTGAAATTGATTGCTAAATGAATATAACATTCATGTATATTTGAAATTATGAAAATAAATATGAAATAAATCTGGTTATCTACGTACCAAGAAATAAACCTTGTTTCTACGTACCAAGAAAAATTCAATAATTGTATTTTTTATCGCTACTTTATTTGACAGAAGGGATTTGTGGACTGCGATATGCAGAGAGGACAGTTTTACTTGGTTCGTTGCCAATATTATGTAAAATAATTTTATTTATTTCCTAATTAGCCATTACAAATAAGATTACTGTTCGACAAGGAAAAGGCGGAAAAAGCTAAGATGTGTATTTTTCAGATCGTTTCGCACTCGGGAAAAGAATCTTTCTGTAAAAAAAAAGTGGGGAAAAAGGTAATATCAAGAAAATTAAGAATAAGGTAGTCATACAAAGAAGATGACATTTTGCTTCAAGTGAAATACAAAGTAACTTCAAGTCTGGTCAGTGTGAATGGATAACGGCTCGAAAGTGCCAAGTTCCACCCTCAGTCGGGTAGTTATATTCACTTACATGCAAAAACCCTTTGGAAAGGTATGAATCCACATCATCTACACCTAGCTATAGGGTAATTTGCAGGACTTGTATTAGTAAAATTCGTTAGTAATTTCTCCGTATTCTAAAATATTTTCCGGCTTTAAATGACCTATTAAAGGTTGATAAGACGTGAAACACAAATCAGTCAGTTAATCAGTTAAATGATCAGAATCCCCGAAATTTGTCGGTAATATTTTGCATAAGGTTTTAGTACAAAATGTTTTGAATCATTTCACTCCAAACAAGGCAATATAGCCACTAAGACAAGTGGGTTTAATGAGTGTGAGAGAAGAGGAGAAGAAAACATTATGAAGGAAAGAGAACAATAAATACGCATGAATTGAGAAGACCGTAGAAGGCGTTAGATATTGTATTTACATTTTTGGAAATCAGACTTGACTGGGAATCAAGAAGAAAAAAAAGAGAGTTCCACATGTGAGAAGTGCGGGAGAAAAATTGTTAGCATAGAACTTACGTTTACATCTAGCCATTTCAACTAGAAGATGATGAGACGTTGCCGTCAGTCTATTACTTCTCTTAAATTCATAAAGTCCAGGTACCATAGAGGAAGATTCAACAAAACAATTATCATGAAAATATTTCAGAGTCTGTCTATATTTCTGAGATGAGGTATTATGTACAGTATTTACATTAGTCGGACTATTGTCCTCATCTTTGTCGCCATATTTGTCACAGCGTTTTGGCCGTTGTACGCTCCGGCCTTCATCAGGACACATGGCACAGTGGATAAAGGCGTTGGTTAGATCCAGTGACAGACCCAAAGAGTGCGAGTTCAATACCCGGTTAAGGCAGTGGAGAACTTTCAGAGGAAAAATTAGTAGGAGATAACTGATAACTGACATCCATCAAACATGGCACGTGGAACTAGAACAGTCTGCCCCAGTGATCAAAATAAAGGGTTCAGTTCGAAATTCCAACCACCGGAAGAAGGCCGGAGCGTACAATGGCCGAAACGTTGTGACAAATATGGCGAGAAAAATGAAAATATTTATAGAAAAATCATAAGGAAGTTATATAACGTCGGTAGGAAAGTGGCTGAAGCTGAGATGCCATGTCAGGACCAATAATATTGCAGTTTCGTTCTTTGTATTTTTTCAAGCCTCTGTAAATAGATAGCAGAAGCACTCGATCAGATGTGACAGTAAACGTAAAATGCGTGGCCGAATGATAGACTTGAAACAATGTTGTTAATGATATAATTTTACACTTTGAATCTATTTACCCAATATGTTTCCTTCGTTAATTTTGAGTTTATATTTTTTTATTCAATCCTTCGGTCTTATATTCTCCAATGTCTTTTATTACAAAAGCTACTGTGTACACAAACGAAAGGTAGGAAAAAAATAAGCACCCTAAGACGAAGTAAGTACTTTGACTCAAAAACATGCAGTACATAAAATACCGCGTCTAACAAAATTAAAACAAGAAAATTTTAATCGGTTTCAGTTTTAGAATAGAAGTCAAGATAACTGAGGTTAAAATTATGAGAAGCGCAAGTGTAACAGTAATTGACGCGGACAGGGTAATCGTCGACCTGAGTTCAAATCCCAGTCTAGTCTGTTGCCTTCGCCGTCGCACAAGTTCCATTGCGAAATGCATCGATCCATCTCTTCTCCGTCAGCTATAGATTAAATGTCTGACTATTCAGAGCTTTGTAGTCTTTGGTAGCAGCCAGTGTAGATGGACTACTCTGAATTAAAAACAGTGGCGAAGGCAATGTGAATCACTTCACTATCTTTTCTATGAATTCCTAATAATTCACGTTTATTTAACGAACAAAAACTTTGGAGAGTATTTGCTGCCTATGTCAAGAAAGGTGTTGGCAGTTAAAAAAAATGGTCACACCGGATTTATCATACAGCCCACTGCAGATATATGCTGATTTAGTAAAGAACAAATATAAAATCTTAAAGAATTTGACGAACTGAAAGTGGAATACGTTAAGGTAAGCAATTCTGGCATCAGTAAAAGAGGTCATCTCAGGTGATAAGAGGAATTAAACAAGTAAATAACAGAACAAATCTCCATTCCAATTTGTTGTGGTGTGCTCCCTCTAATGAGGCTATTGTGGACTCTTCAACTTACTATAAAGTTAGCAGGAAAAGTAAGACTCGGGGGAACAGTGCCATAGCCTGTTCAACTTTGGAAATCTTTGTGTTTGTCAGAGAGGCACCCGGACGAGGCTTTGCCGAAGGAGAATGTTTCGTCCGGGTAGGTAGACAGGCCCTGAACCCGTTTATACGGGTTCTAAGGGAATAGTTTTGGCCGAGCCTACGGGCTCGGAGAACACACGGTAAACTCGACCTTGTGCCACATGCATCCCTCTTTGGGGGGCTGTTAAATATTAACAGTGCTCCAGCCTGTTCAACCATCGAACACTCTGTCTTGGCAGAGAGGAACCTGGACGAAGCTTTGCCGAAGTGCAAGGTTTCGTCCGGGGTGGTAGACAGGCCCTGAACCCGTTTATACTTGTTCTACGGGAATATTTTTGGCCGAGCCTACGGGCTCAGGAACCCACGGTAAACTCGGCTTTGTGCCGCATACATCCCCCGTGAGGGGCTGTTAAATATTAACAGTGATATAGACTGTTCTACAGGGGCTGTGACTGTTCGCTGCTCCTGTCAAACTCTCTGCCTTGGACGGAGAGGAACCCGGACGAGGCTGTGCCGAAGGGCAGAGTTAAGATCCGGGGTAGTTAAACAGACCCGACCTCATTTATGCAGTAAATAATAGACCTGGTTTCTTTCAGATCGCGAGCACAGTGGCGAGATTAATGCGTGACAAACGTACCGATAAGCTATAGTTTTAAATAGTCCCCCTCACCTTCCACTTAGGACACAATCTTCTTCCCTGTGCGCAGGTCTTCGTAGTTGCCGCCCACGCGACGCCAGCATATCCGACTCTAAGAAAGAATACTTGACTTTAGAATTTCAGTTTTTCTGTTTCTGACCAGTCCTGTATATATCGTCTCTCCATCAAACTTAAATCTAATATAAATATGTCTCCATTAACCATGTCCCGAAGAAGGTCTATTTGACCGAAACGTCTGACGTCGACAGAATAACAAAAACAAAAACAAAATAAAAACAGTAAACTCATATATTCGGATTTTGCTTTGTCTTTTCCACATTTTCATCATACCGTCGGATCTACATCCACACATTTGCTTACATATATATATATATATATATATATATATATATATATATATATATATATATATATATATATATATTGACCATATAGATTTTAAAGCATGTAAAATGGGTTACTTTGGCTCCAAAATACCTTAAAGTTGAATTCCACCGGCATAACGATACCTTATTCTTTTTCAAGAAATAAATGGTATCTAATGCCTGACCTGAAAGCCCTTTTCTAATTAGGTGCTATCCCAGTATAACCTTATTAAATTTCGATTGTTTGATTTGTCCTCAGGCTTTCTGTTGTTATTCCACCTCTTCGATATCCGGGCATTCCATTTAACTTCTGCGACGCGATTTGCACGGAATTTAGTCGATCTTACGATCGTTGTTTTTTCTCTCAGTAATATCGCAATGAATCAGACATTGAATGATTTACTACAGAAAAAACGTCGATGTTATTCTCTTCAGTGTGCAGACCTTTAATCACAGCGATACGATGACCCGTAATATAGAGCAACTCGAATTTTAAACCAATACGACCAATCGGGCACGGACAACTTTAGCGGCATAAAAATGTCATCCATTTTTGTCTTTTTTTTACTTTGTCGTCTTATGCTTATTAAATATATACAAAGTTTTCCTCTCACTCTATCACATTAGACTCGGAAACATATATTGTATGCATTATAAAATAAATATTTGATTATATAGGGTTAAAACTAAAGACTGCTACATGAGGTTACAAGCAGATGCAGTGGGCAAGGCGATCACTTTAAATCCATTTTTCCGTTTAATGTTGCTCTTTATTTGAGGTATGAGGACGAAAACCGCTTCTTGTCGGGAGCGAAATCTATCGACTGTTTTATTGTGTTGCAGTCAGTATGTTTTGTCTATATAATCAATGTCTTCTTTTATTATAGACAGAGTCCTGGGTAGGACGATAAACTACATCCACCATCAAGGCCTCTGATTGGATAACTGGATATTTTGAGGTGCGTGGAACCAACGCCTAAATCCAGTTATTCCAAGACCCGGGTGGTGGCACCTGTTCGGACCCTGGCTATGTGCCAATAGTGAACACTATGAAAGTATATAAACACATTCTTTAATCAATTTAGTGGAAATACTTTTTTATATACATGAAATTTCCAACAATACCTATTTATAATAAAATCACCAATAATAAAATTTTATAGTAAATTACCAACAATACAATTTTATAGTAGAATTACGAACAATACATTTTATCTGTAGTTGAAGGCATACAATTACGTTCAAAATGTATTCAGTTGAAACTATGAAATTGCGTTCAAAATATTTGATTTCAGCGTTAAATAACCCATAGATATGTTGATATGCCGTTAAACAAAATCGACTAATCAAATAACAAACATGAAAAACTATTTTATTACTTCAATACATATAATACCTTAAAAAAATCAAACTATGTTACCAAATATAACTTTCACAAGACTACAATATAAAACACTTTTATCGCTGCCTCTAGTAAGCATGTCCACATAAGCATGTATATGTACAAAAGCTGAGTATCACCTACCATGCATTCAACTGTGAAAGCAGAATAACACGTTTCATATTTTTATTACTTTAAAGATTCGCTCAAAATTATGTTTCGGTATTTAATCACCCATAAGGAGTTGATGTAACGTTAAACAAACAAATCAAATCAAATTAGTATAGTGCAATAAAATAATAAAAAAACAAAGACTATTATATAAGAAGAATTTTTATTCCCATAAATCAACATATCCTGTATTCAATATCGGGTTTAAAATAATAATGGTGAATATCACTGGGACAGTTGTGCCTGGTTTTTCTTGACTACTGCTGCAATATTTGGGCGAATGTGAGAGAGAGACACACTCTTAACTCTTCTTCAATATTTTTAAGTCTTTCACGTTTTTTATTTTTAATGTTGTTTAGGTAAGAAAATCCCAGTTCACATAGGAACGAAGTTGAGAATTGCAGTAAGATTTTCATGGCTTTTTTACTTAGAGTTGGATACTCTTCCATAACAGAAATTTAAAAGTCGTCCAATGGCAGTTGTGCGAACTTCAATTTCAGACCACGATCACTGGAAAGGCTTGCTAATTCTTCCTCTTCACATAACTCAAAATTGAAAAGGTTGATGACTGATAACTCTAGAAATTCGGCGATTTTGAATTGAGCGGTGTCATCATGATTAAGAAATTGAATGTCTTTATTAAATAAAATGAAATTAAATGGCTTCTAGGTATTATCTCTTCGCGGCACACCAGTAATCATTCGGCGGCACACTAATGTGCCACGGCACAGTGGTTGGGAACCACTTGAATGTAAAACAGTGTAAGGGAAATTTGACTGATATTTAATGAGCTTAAAAAGACAAAAAGTTAAACAGAATAAAAATAGATGTCATTACGTAGTTTTTTGCGGATATTGGTTTGAAAGAGTAAAAGATGCGGATTTTTTCAAATCAATTCGTCTCAGGCAAAACGACAACATCACTAAGACATAAGGGGCTACTGGGAGTGAAAGAAAATGAAAAGATTTTAGAAGGATCCGGAAACCCGATCCCAAACAAGGAAAGAGAAATAAATATCTGCTACTTTTCAAAAGACCGGGGCGGATTGTAAACCAGACGATAGGCGAACCTATCAGCTCCTATTAAATCAGGTTATCGACTTATTGATCTTGTTCATATTTCGATGAAATAGCCTTCAACCCTTCTTCTCACATCGACATTAAATCTACGTTTCTCATATAAAACAAAACAAAAAAAAACGTTGAAATATTGCTATATTTGACTGGAGATAAGAACGTTTACAGACTCCCTTCACGTGCCAAATAATGACTTTTATATTAATTGGAATAATCACAGGCTCTGCTCTCATTTATTTTATTTCTTTATGAAATAAATATATAATTGAATGAAAAAAATCGCAGAATATTAGTCGCACGTATTTCGCTGAAATTCTGAAAGATTCTTAATAACCTTCTGGAATTTAAATACAACAGAATTTTCAGTAAATGAAAACTTTATATTTTATTTATTTACTTATATTTCAAGTTTAAATATCGTCTGTTTTTGTTTGTTAATCTCTTGCATATTTTCAAGTTCAATAAAGTGTTGTATAACGACTTTATGTGTTTTTCTAATCGATTCAGATGGCTAAATGTCATTCTCGGTTAGGTTTTTACTTCTATTCATAAATATATTGATGTTGCATTTTGGCTCATTATTCGTTGCCGTTTCTGGCGCTTTGTCTGTAACCAACGAAGCAAAACGCAAAAGAGAAAGATAATGAACTTGGGACGACTGGAGCTCATTTGGCCGCACGAAATGTCACGCTCTGTTGCCCACAAACAAAAGCGTGCCTCAGTGTCGTGTACACAAATTGAGTGGCTCTCTGGATTTACTATTTGTGTGTGTGTGTGTCTGTGATTTATTTTTTTTTTTGAAGTGGACAGTTCTTCTCTAACGAGGAGGTGTAAACAAATGATTTCGTTTTTTAGTTTTAAGGAAGAACATATCATTCGCTAAAATCGAATTATCTACAGTTGTCAGTTTCGGGGACGAATGGAAATAACAAGATTATATAAGTAAATAAATAAAGTTATTTTGAAAAAGCGTCATTAACATCGGATTTTGCGTAATTCAGGATGGTATCGATCTCAATACCGTGGATTTTTTTTTCTTTGCTCAGCACGGGAGAAGTTAGATAGAACGTCTATTTATAGAATCAACGGGTTTATGTGGGTGACGGTGAAATAGTTTGGTTGTTATATATCAAATGGCTGGAATTAATGTTCCTACCGGACTATCTTCCACCAACAGTTCTTTTTATCCTTAGAACATTTTAAAAAAAGAAACGTTTATTCTTCTTACGAAAACTTGACTCTTCTCTTCATTTCCTGAAGAAAGCCGTAGAGTGCATTGGATGAAGTGACCAGGTAACATAACAAAGAAATCCAATTACGCGAATAACACCTGGACTTTGATTCGAATACAAGTACGACGTCTAGAAATAACGGTTGTGTTCCTTTTCTAGTGCACATACAATTCTCGAGAGTATATCGTATAATCGTATATTCTACCTGACATCTATTGAAATTACAACATATCTATCCAAAATATTTAACGCTATCAATAAATTACAATGGTCTTAAGTTGACTTATTTTTAATATCCTTACAACATAATATTTCAAAGTAACCAGGGATAAATCACAAGGAAATATGGAATTCATGAGTTTCCCTTTATTAGTGTAGAAAAAAAAACGGAGCCAGAAATATGGTCTGTTGATAGTAAAAATAATTAACCTTTGATGACAAAAGTCTTTTTCTAATTATTAATAATTAAATAATATTTATAACCTAATTTATGAAAAAACAAATTACATATTTCATTACAAATTTTATTTCAAGGTATATGAATTAAATGAAAATATTAATTATTTTATTAAATATGTTACCTATATTAAATGAAAATATTAATTATTTTATTAAATATGTTACCTATATTAAATGAAAATATCAATTATTTTATTAAATATGTTTGCTATATTAAATGAAAATATCAATTATTTTATTAAATATGTTTGCTATATTAAATGAAAATGTTAATTATTTTATTAAATATGTTACATATATTAAATGAAAATATTAAGTATTTTATTAAATATGTTACCTATATTAAATGAAAATATTAATTATTTTATTAAATATGTTTGCTATATTAAATGAAAATATTAATTATTTTATTAAATATGTTACCTATATTAAATGAAAATATCAATTATTTTATTAAATATGTTACCTATATTAAATGAAAATATTAATTATTTTATTAAATATGTTACCTATATTAATGAAAATATTAATCATTTTATTAAATATGTTACATATATTAAATGAAAATATTAATTATTTTAATAAATATGTTACCTATATTAAATGAAAATATTATTTCCTTTGTGTAAGCAAACAGTATAAGTATTCTTCCATTTACATTTTTCATATAACTTTTTTTCTTACAAATTATTTCACATGATCGATTTTACATGAGTTCGTTCAACAACGTTAAACTAGCATGAAGTAATAAAAAATCGAATCGAAAAAGAGAGTAATATTTCATTGTATTTGCTGGATAAAAATTGTACTATTCTTAGAATAGTACATTATGAAAAAAAACAAGAAAAGACAAATTGCTCAATTTCAGAGGAAAAACTTTCTGTGATAAATTTGACAATGTCACGCCTTGATAAAACAAGGGACGTTATGACTTACTGAAAAATATGTTACTTTTTTTAAATAACAACAGCGACAATTGGGCGCCTATCTTTGATTGTTGCAGGAGGATTTGACAGTTAACTTAAAAAAAAGTCGAGTCAGAAGAAAGAAAATTGAGATAGTGAAAATAGGAAGTTTTTAGAATTATTAAAACAAGAACTTATTTACACTATAAAGAAACAAACACATCATTTAGAAAGAATGTTTCTAAGTCTTATGTCTGTTCAGGATTCTTCACATCTTCCTTTTCTCAAATTTTTCAATGTAAATGTAGTAGATTGTTTTCATAGTTTGTAAATTCATAATGTTCCTTCTCTTAAATTGGTTGTCATAACAGGACTTAGGCAAACTGATACATAAACTGTTACACATATCTAGGGATGAGAAATAAAATGATTTTTGTAATTTACGTAAAGGCATATAACTAAATAATATATCCCACGTCAAAACCTGTCAAACCAGCTGTAGTAGTGAGGTACCTTAAAGACCGTTTGCCGTCTAGGACTTTTCTTTGTCATGAGAATTATGAACATAGACCTCTCAACAGCACAGATCATGCTTTCATCCTTCTCTCTTTTTCTTTCGACTATGTCCCAGTGGCGATGAAAGGTTGGCATTCTCAATTCCCAGAAAGAGAGAATGCACGAAGTCGAAAAGAGACCGATGGGGTATCTGTCAAGAGCCATACTTCAACCCAGGTATTTCCACTTACACCTGATAATTCCGAAATTTGAATTCAGAGATCAGGTCCATAATTTTATTAGGAACAAAGAGAACGCATATTGAACTGTTACGTGATATCGTTCCTCGTATATGGCTGCGAATGCTGGACAGTCTCCTCAAAGATGAAGAAAACACTTGAATCAACGGAAATGTAGTTGTACAGAAAGATGCCGAGGATACCATGGACCGAACATGTGAGCAACGTCGAGGTTTTGGAGGAAATGGAAACAAAAAGGCAACTTATACTTAGCATCAGGAAAAAGCAGTTGAATTTTCTGAGGCACTTAATGAGGATGGAGAGATTGTAAAACCTGAGAGTCACATCACAGATTGATGGAAATAGAGACAGAGGAAATTGGCGCGAATAATACTTGATGAGTTTCAGTAAATGAATGGTAGAACTGAGTTTGGGAGAAATAACAAAAAATACAAAAGTTATTAAGAGTTGCAAGGGAAAGGAAGATGTGGATCGCTTACGTCTCGAAGGTACATGACACCTGAAAAAGAGACGAATAACCATGTCATATGATATGGCCGGCCAACGTCGCATGAAAGACATAGACAAGGCGGAATAGAATAGAAGGGAAGAGAAATATGATATCATTCAGTCAGTTATGTACTATGCGTGATACTCGCTTGGGCATATCTTTTGATACATGACTGACAAGGCAATTCTTTTTCCGGCGGTAGGTTGCCATTACTTTCTGTGGTTGACCAGTTGCCACTCAAGGCCATAGAACCTGGTCTGTCCGGCTATTTACCCACAGTTGGGGGGCAGAAGAAAGGATGCATACCTTTCCTAAAGGTAACAGAACGTAAGTGAACGTAATGGATTCGACTGTAATTCGAACTCGGCTCACCGATTCATCAATCCGATTACTCCACCATACTCAATTACTCCACCATACCTCTTGATGAAATCATTTCTTATCGTTATCGTTTCCCATTTCAAAAATGGCAAATGATAATTTTAAATAAAATTAACATTTTCGCATGGCACTAAAATGATCTGTGATTCTTATTCATCTTCATAAATACTGTTTAAATAATAATGTTTTTTGAAAACATTTGAGCCAGAGATTTTAATATAACAAAAGCTAACACAATGTGCAATCATTTGAAAGTCGAACACACTACAACGGAAGCTTATCTATGAGCTTGCTAACTAATGGACATCAAGTAATGAACTTTTTATTTTTTTATTTCGATATTGCATATGTTGATTCATGTCAAAATTTGAATAAATTGTATTCTTAACTGAATTTATTGACATAATAAAATAGTTTCAGCTGTAGATAAATACATTTAATGAATAATTTTTAATTATGAATTATAGTAATTATTTTGTTTAAATAAATCGTGTTTTCCATTTTAAACAGTTTCATAGTTATATCACTCTATCGGAATATTTAATTATCGTAGCTGTTAAGAGATCGCTAGCCTTGTTCTCGTGGTCTTTGTTTGTGGGCAAACTTTGTCGACTGCACAATAAATCAGGTCAGTTTTGGAACTTTGGTATAGCACTCAATTTGAAAGTTAGGCTTTTTCATGCTATATAATGACACAAAAGATTCTTTTTCAAATTGTAATCCTTGTTTGCGGAAACCAGTTTGATGGTTACGTCTTGGTTCAAAATCATAGGATTACAATTTCCTTCCGGTGATCAGTCAACGCCGTATAGAACAGCCTTATATAATTTACGATTTACTGTAGCTTCACAAATTTATATGGACAAGATGCTAGGCACATCCAAATTGTTACTAAATCAATGTGACCTTAAATAAGACCTTCATTTACTTCAGAATAATATTATACTGAACAATTTATCTGTATTACGAGGTAATTATTATGACGTGAAGTAGTTTTAAACAAAGCAAATTTTAAAAAAATATATCATGATTTGTACCCATACACACATTATCAATTTTAGTTTTTATTAATTATGATCTAACAAATCTTACTTATTGAGTATCCTTTTTTCAATTTTTACATTTTTTATGCATATTTTTGTATCGAATACAGTAAGAAATTCCATCTATATTCATGTCTATATTTCTGAGATGAGGTATTATGTACACTATTTACATTATTCGGATTATTGTCCTCACCTTTGTCGCCATATTTATTACGTTTCGGCCGTTTTACGCTCCGGCCTTCTTCAGGTGGTTGGAATGTCGAACTGAACCCTTTATTTCGGTAGCTGGGTTAGACTGTTCTAGTTCCACGTGCCATGTCTAATGGATGTCAGTTATGAGTTATCTCCTGTTAATTCTCCTATCCAAGTTCTCCACCGCCTTAAATCAAGGGCACATGGCTCAATGGATAAAGCCGTTAGTTAGATCCAGTGACAGGAGCCAAAGATTGTTAGCTCTCAATAGCTAGTTTTTTTTCTTCCACTTCCCAAATTTTGCTAGCCGATTTAAAAGTGACTATTGGGCTTCAGACTCATACCTGCCCTTAAGTGGAATTCGGGCATAGGATCGATCGCTAAAACTACAGGTAAAATGGTCGTCTCCCTGTATTGCTCCTGTAAGTGCCTGACTGCTCATGAGATCAGGCCGAAAATGGAGTAATGTTGCCATATGTGGACAGGAGGTGCTCAGTCCTCACTTTCCAATCTCGGTATACTTAAAAAGAGTCTCCGATTCCTTCTGAGTGACGAATTATTTTCTACTCTCCAACCTCTTCCACGCAGTCGAGATATGGCAAGCCTCTCAATGCTCTCTGTCACTACTTCCATAGACATTGATCGGATGAATTACATTCCTTTGAATCGCCAGACGTAACCTTCTCGGCTAGGAATCGCCATGCCACCTACATTGTGCCAAACATTCCCTTTGTATTCAGTTGTTGAAATGTAAGTTCTCCTCGAGCAGCTTTTTACTATGAACCACTTGTCTCTGGAACCGACTACCAAGAGGCTGTTTCCCCAATCGCTACAATCTTAACATTTTCAAATCTAGACAACCGTTCTCTTCCCCTGCTATCCATATAAACTGCCCATTAACGTGACCTCGAGTGGCACACAGGCCTTGTACAGGGCGAACCTTACAGCAGAAAAATAGTTTAAAATTATATCTTAAAATTAACAACATGGCAATAGTTTTATCCTGTATTATAACATCTGCAATAAAAAATAATTTGAATAATTATCATGATTTAACATCAAGAAAAAACATTTAGGAGAGATTTCTACAATTGTTGAGTAAGCGCCTTCCCAAGTCGCTTGGCAAATCCGTGTTCTTATTATCGGAGTAATTCCCATCTAAGCTTTCAAAAGACTATGTGCGTACATTTTCGGATAAACCCCGAAAAGAGATCTGTCAAGAATTGGAAATATACACCAAAAGAATAGTTACTAATCAAAGTCATACTGTGATGGTCACAAATCGTGTTTTAACATGTAGATAATCTTGGAAATGAAAGTAATAAACTGTTGATTCATTTCATACAACCTTATATTATTTTACAGACATCCAAAATCCCAGGAAATCTAGATATTTAATTCTTAATATTTCAGTTCCAGTTTTCTTCGGAAATGCAACAATGTAGATTCCTCAAATACAAAATTGGGCGGAGGACAAAAAAAAAGTCAAGGCGTGAATTTCACAAATTAACTTCGTTCTTCGATTAAGAATTATGTTCGGGAAAACTTTAATTCTCATCATATAGGGATAAGAGCGTTAAGACAGAAATTTTAAAAGTCTTGCAAATGATAGGTAAAGATGTTAAAATCTCAATAACCAGTTATATTGGTTCGAATGTGAAACAGATCAGATTTTGGCATTTTTTCAAGACGTTTCAACTGAGATAAAACATTAATAACTTTGCATCTTAGAGATGATAATAACGTTTATGTTAGACAAAAAATCTTAATTTTCAAAGTAATCTCCTTCTCTGTCAGTTCACGTATTTTAATTTCTCGATGCGTGGGCGTTTGAGAACACAACGAGTTGTACGCTTGGATGTGCGGTTAGGGTATTGGATAGTGGCTCCTAATTCTTAATCGGAGAACCAAGTTCCAATTCCAGTTGGGATGATCATATTCACTTACACACAAATATAATTGTGAAAGGTATTAATCCACCTCTTACACCCAGCTATAAGTTAATTAGTAAGACTTGTGTCACTAAATGATTAATATCCGTCCACCAAAAAAGAAATTATTAAAATATATTCTGCCTTTAAATGACCTTCAACCGGTTGATAAGCACTAGTGAAAGAATCCCTCAATTGAAAACACACACACACACACACACACACACACACACACACACACACACACACACACACACATGTATGCATACATTGTTATACGTTATTTATATAGACACAAATATTTAAGTAAATACCCTGTTTATAATAAAAAAAAGTAGTAACAACATTTACCGGCCTGAACGTCCGAGAAATTTCCATAGAATAATTGGTTCCTCCGACAGGTATCGAACCTTATCATACACAGTAACGTCACATAGCCTGACATGCTATACCAGTTTTACTACAGAGGGGCAGTTATTTAATACTCTTTATTATAAAAAGAACATTTACTTAAATATTTGTATCTACATAAATAACGCATAACAATAAAGTATATCAAAAAAATAATTGTCGGACTTTGTCCATTTTGTAGTGGGTGACTCTCTCTCTCTCTCTCTCTCTCTCTCTCTCTCTCTCTCTCCATATATATATATATATATATATATATCATTATTTATTTAAATATTATAACATAAATATGTTATAAAATCACTACAAAAATAGCCATTTTCTTTCAACACTTCTGGTGACTTATCAAGTGATGATGTTGAATGTAGAACCTACATCATCACTTGAGAAGACACCAGAAGTGTTGAAACAAAATGGCTATTTTTGTAGTGATTTTATAACATATTTATGTTATAATATTTAAATAAATAATTATATCTGCTCTACTCTGTATTGAGCACTCTTTTAAGAATAATAATTGTTGGTTATTGGAATTTATTCCGTATATACCAATCCTATACTTGTATATATATATATATATATATATATATATATATATATATATATATATATATATATATATATATATATATATATATATATATTCTAATTGAAAGTATAAACACAAAGACATAAGATCAAAATGTAAAAGTGTATGTCGTGAATAAAATTGTTGTTAGCACCCTTGATAACTGGACTTCTCGAACAATGGCTCAACTGATATCAACAAAAATCGATGGGTATCCTAAGACTATTATCATAGTTCCAATGTTTCACACAAATCCCAAAACAATATATCGCCCTCGCCATGCTGACATCACAACATGTGAGTAGAGAGTCGACTAGTAGCTAGCAAGACTTTTCATATCCATTCGGCTTATCACGAATAGCCTGGCGTGTGTCTGCGAAAAGGAAGAAAAATTCTACTCTGTTACCAAATTTATTCGATTTTCTCCGTGGAAGCTGTTTGAACAAGTTTACTGATCGGTCTCATAGTTTTTCTCAAGATTTTGGACTCGATATCTTTTGCTTTTTTATACTTCCGCGCTGCTATAAAGCCTAAAATATTCATAGCCTGAGAAAAATGGATTTTTCATAACTTCTCACGTTATAGACACAGATCGGCGAGATAAAAGCCGGCACCTCACTGTTATCAGAACCGCATCTCAGTCAGCCAGGAACTACAATGTTCGCTTGTACTAGCTGATGATTCCTTTTAGATTTTTGATGTTATTTTAGATTTTGGTAGCTCTGAAGTTATTAAGGATTTCTTTTTATCGGTGAAATCGTCTATACGACTCATATTAAATCTTAAAACTAAGTCTAGTGATTTGGGACGTAGCAATTCAGGTCTTTCATGCAGATGGGTACCGTTTGTAACATTTGCACAGAACGATCCTATTTTCCATTTAACTTAGCCGATATATGAACTCTTTAGTCAGCAAATATATTTCTATATTCCAATAAATATTTTAAATATTGATAAAGTATGAAGTGGCTAATGTGAAATACAGTTTATATGTATGAACTGATATAAAGTGGTATAACAAACATTTCAATAAATTACAGATAACATAAAATAAATGATGATAGGTTTTTCTCTGTTATAATTAATTTGCAAATTGAGAAACTGTGGAAATACATTTTCTTTGTTATTTTTTCTTAATGGAATCAGCTTGGGGTCAGTGTAAATTTATTGTTATAAAACCATTCTATTATAGAAAAAAAGATTAATACGCAACTTATTGATTTTAAATAATTATCAATTTGGCAGTGTCTGAATAAAATTAATTTGATAATATGTGTATTGTAACATATTGTAACAGAGATACTATCATCCTTAGACGATTTCGTAATCGTGAAAATGTCTGTTAGCTAATACGCAAAATATATGATAATGGCGAAATACTGGAAGGCCTCAAAATATCTATCTTCATAAAGATGATAAAAAGACAGGAGCAAAAGAGTGCGAACTCCATCAGACAATCAGCTTAATGAGCTACATAACTACGCTTATCTTTTAGAGTCTGAGAAGAACAGCTCGAAGAAGCATTACGCCAAATATAAAGGAAGAACTCTGTCGCAATTTTGAAGTCTTTTTGATGAGAATGAATTAGAATTATATCAGTATGAGAAATAATCCGCAGAATGTATTATAATCTTGTTACAATAATTACAAACAAGCATTTGATAATGTTTGACACAAAAACGAACTTAAACCTCCAACGGAACTTAATATAGGTAAAATATTCGAAACTTCCATAACATTCGGGACAAACTGCCTGCATGGGGATTGAAAACTAGTTGAGCAAGTACACAAACCTAAAACGAGAAGAAAAATATGCTTTCTTTCCATACTTATTTTACTTCTATAGCAGGATGATCCCGCCCACTGAGTCAGGTTGTGACACAAGGTCGGTTTTTAACGTGGGGACCCGAGTGTTCTCACCCGGGCCGCTGGTCTTGGCTGGTCATAGCTTGTCCAAGCTAGTCATAGCTGGTCTTAGCTTGTCCAAGCTGGTCATAGCTAGTCTTGACTTGTCATAGCTGGTCCAGGCCGGAGCCGGTCCAAGCTAGTCGTAGCCATGATACCACCAGCGCAGGGACGAATCCCTACACCAGGTAAGTATCGAGTGACACTCTCAGCCAAAAGGCCGACAAAGCGAGCGATCTGAGAACAGATACTACATTTTGATCCAGGCCTTCGGGCCGAGCAGCGTGATATAGCAGGATGATCCAAAGAGAATTAGAAGATTTATTATCAGCAGAGAACAACATAACATATGCAAATGATTTTATCGATGACGGATAATGAAATAATCTTAAAAATCTGCTAGACAGGCTCGTAATGGAAAGAACTACTTATAAATTATTAAAAGACTGATTTCATAGTCACCAGCAAGGTAGACATCTCAGGCTGTGAGCTACGCTGTGAAAACCTCTAGATAAAGTCGATAAATTTAACTCGGAAGTTTAGTAGCAGAAGATGGAAAATATGACACAGAATTTTAAAGACACATTGGAAAAGAGAAAGAGCCAACATAGTTATCAGATCGAAGAAATGCTTGGTAAACAGTGAGGAAAGTGGGTTTGGAGTATGTGTCACTCACTGGGCATACTGAAGAAAATAGGGAAACAACGAGTAATTTAACTAACAAGATTTTATAAATATATAGCAGAACAGAAAGTGGGAAGGAGAGTAAAAAATAACATTAGATAGAACAACAATGGCAGTATGTTTTGGAAACATGATCGTTACGGCCGTCAGGTTCTCAGCTGGAATACGCCCAATCTGTTCATATTCTCGAGGGATACGCTTAATCTTACCTACAGACGCCAAAATCGAACATTCGGATTAATCTCTCACTTGTCTTGCAGCCTTTTTTCTTTACTGAGATTCTTCCCTCTTGGTCAGTTTTCGTGGGCTACATGATAGTTGATCCGAAAACAATTCCAATGCCTTGAAAATTCGAAAGGATGTTGGAAGTTCCTTAAATTCTTCTTTCCGTATCTATTGCTAACTGGCTCGTATCATTGGCCATCTTCACTATTTTCATGTTGCTTTCTTCAGAGGTTTTCAATATGAATTTAAGTCATGCCATCCAGAACGTAAACAAATCATTAAGATATTGTATAATTGCGTAAGAAACAACGAAAAGAATGCTGAGTTGCTATATCATATTTATCATCCGATATGGCAAAGGTTGCTGGACAATTTATTTACAGATATTTAATGATAATTTTATACTTTTATTAGTTTTGTTCTTTTACTGATTCGTTTCTATTATTGCCATTAAAGCAATAATAATGGAAGTGATATATTTACCGTTAATGGTAGACGGCTTACTTGCTCCAGTGATACAAAGAGCAAAGCCGTCCGGAGTTCCAACACCTTCAGGGCCATCCATGACGCTAAAATCGAAGAGGAAGAACCAGGTTAAACGAGACCAATACCCGAAGACCCACAACGGCGGAATAGGTAAAGATCTACACGATCTCAAAGCCAAACAGGCGGAAAAGAGTAGCACCAGTCGGTTTGGCGGACTTTGACATACTAAACATTCGACAGCTCGATGCAACCAGGTTTGTCGATTTCGTCTGTCTCAATCCCCTTTGAGACGGGCTTTTCTTCTGACCAAGTGTGTGAGATTTTCTGTCGCGTAGATTTGTCCACTAAAAACAAACTCAAGTGAATGGCCTTGTCAAACTGTCCTTCATTCACAGCCATGTCTACGACCGCCACAAGGTGCAAGAAATGGAATGGGTAGAGAGAGGATGACGATCCTGATGATCGAATGCCATCGAGTGCCGACAACTTACAGCTTAAAGGCTCGAAGTGGGAGAAATGTGGTTCTATTAATCGATACTAAGAATCTGAACAACTAAGACTTTTTAAATAAAATAAGAACTAAAAGGAAACTAGTAATTAAAATGAGAAACAGGGTGTTGGAATATCTGAGAGACATTAAAAGGAAGAAATACTTTGAATGTTTAACTTATAGGACATATTAAGTGCTGGAGAAACAGGGAGAGTAACGGAATTACAGGGAGAGTAATGGAGTTAATGTGTTGTCTAAAGGGATGTCCGAGCTGCAACAAAGACTGTGGTAAAGTTTCAAAAATTCCTTTCAGCTACGAAAGATAAGAATATATGTAGAGCCATGATCGCCCGCATCTTGAAGGAACAAGACAAAACAAAATGGTCCCAATGTTATTTTAATAAACAGTTTCTTCTGTATATTGATTCTTAGTGATCTTTCACAACTTGATTGTCGAAACGTGTGATTAGCACAGATGGAAGAAATATTAAAACCAAATATTATTAGTAACCACAGATCGGAGACTGAACAAGAAAAATAAAAATCGGCACTATGTAAACAATCAGGAAATTCGCAACAGAGATTATATATATATATATATATATATATATATATATATATATATATATATATATATATATATATATATATATATATGTTTCTTTTTCCAACAATCAAAATTGAAACTATTTGTCAGGTGACTCCAAAACATGCGTGTGTTGTGTAGTAAGCAGTTCTCAGCGAATGGCGCTGAGGTCTTGTCGTTTGAGCAATTCTTAGTACTAATGGTAATGGTTGGTTAATGTGGAATTCATGTCGGTTATAAAAGAGAATTAAGAATCAAAAAGTCTTTTGCTCTTGAATAATTGTTAGTACACTGTCCTAGTAAACCATTATACCATAGTTCTTTCATTTTCGGTCTCAGCTAGCTTTGTGGAAGAATAAGATATACAATTACTGTTTTCTAATAATGTTGTGCCAGTCGCGGCATTCACCCGGTCGGTTGAAGCGGCTCAGTCAAACAAACCCGCGCAGCTAAATGGAAGCTGACCAAGCGTAGCAGAGGTCGTATTCATACGGACGTGCAAATCTAGAGTGGGAGTTTCAGTGAGAATTTTTCTTTTTTTTCTTTTTTGAAAACGCTATCTTGTTTAAAAGCAATGTTTCATTCTCCTAGACTGGTTGTCATTCAAGGCTATAGAGCCCGATCTGTCCTGTTACTTAACCCATAGGTGAGGAGAAGAGATGCATTTTCTAAGGATATTAGCAAAGAAGTGAATGTAATGAAATCAACTGGAATTCGAACTCGGCTCTCCGATTCCTCAATCGTTGTTGTATGTTTGCTTTAAGAGCTTGATATAATTTACGTTTGTGTAGGAACTAAAACTGGAATTCATAAGATGTTTGAAATCCGTGCGCGTGGATGGTGTGTTGTGCGTGTGTGAGTATGGGTACAAAAGACAAGTGTTGTGTGTGGGGAAGAGTCTCCCCCCCCTACGCAATCGTTGGGTTAAAATAACTGTCGATGTGGAGAGTTTCACCGAGAAAAGCCCGTAAGTGATGTAAGATAAGAATCTGATCTGGTAGCGATATGTTACGTTCCCGTTTGATAAACACAATTTCGAAATGAACTTGTTGGAAATGCTGATCTAACGAATAGAGTTGCATGGGACTAAAAATAGCTGACGTGGAAAGATGGCAGGAAGTCTGTATAACACAATGTACGGCTAATAAATTTCCTTTACAGATTCATGTTCGCTTGTCGCATTATTCAAGCCGAGACCAGTTACTAGCCTAGATTATCAACAATATCCAATTGTCCAATGAATCGTTCAACCCAAAAATGATAAGCGAGTTTTCTGTAGTTTACTGTGAATCTTTCTTCAAAGATTAATCAATTGGATTCGTTTGGATGTTCTCATGTTTACAGAAAGTTATCTTTTCTTGCAAATAGAATAATGTTTTTTTTATTTTCTTTATATATCCTGCATATCATAATAAACATATCTTTATTTATTTTTGTCATATAGGAAGAAAATACGTAACTACCGACACCAAGGATCGAGTTTGACACTCTGGACTTATGAATATATGTTTCTCACCAGGTGTATAAATAGCGGTGTCAGGCTACTGACTGCAGTGATTATTGAGTGACTATTGAGTGGAACTATCCAGTCGAATTAGTGTGAATTATGAATGATTTGGGGTCTGATTTGAGATTTACCGGACGGTAAGCCGAGCGGCACTACCAACAATGTATTCAATGAAATGGTTAATTAACTTTGGTTGAATTTTACTTCTCTGTTCTTGTTAAGTATTTATTTTTGGTTGTAATTAAATACTGTTTTAACATTGAAGTCTTGAGTTATAATTAATTATTAGCGACCAACGTACGTCACCAAAATTTTCAAACCCTTTTCCAATACCGATCCTTTGTGGAATTTCCGAATCAGATATAATCCAGAATTAAAGAAGGTAATGAATTTCGAATGTCCGTTTTATATTAAGTTTTAATTAGAATAAAGCGGAATTTTTAAATTGCTGAAAACTATCATTTAAAAATGGGGGCGAACGAAATCAACATGCAAAGGAGTAAATTTTAATGACACTTCTAAGATGACGCTGGAATTAAATTCGCAAATTCTGGCACTTTAAAATATCGCATCTTCCTAATACACGACGTGTGACAGTTTAATTCCAGAAAGCTAAATTTCATTTTCAGTTTGTCTTTAGTTTCCCATTGGGAGTTATGTGAAGATAAATAACAAATCAAAAGTAACCATTTAGGTAATCGTTGCTTCCGGAACATCACTCCAGGAATTCAGTTGCCAAATGTCGAAGCACCAGCTATATTTCGCATTTGGAAATCCTCTGTTAGAATCTACTTCAGTGATACACGAATTCTTTTGTGTAAATCTCAAAAATATATGTTAAGCAATTTCGACCCTGATCAGTACCTACATGGGTGACCGCTTGGAGATCGAATGCGCTGTAAGATTTATTGTTTAGATGTTGTAATGGATAACGGCTCAGAATTAGAAATCGGTGAGAGTCGTGTTCCATTCCAAGTCGGGTTCGTTATTTACACCTACACCATTGTGCAAATTAATTGAAACAACCACTTTAGTTTCATTTGATTCACCATACGGTCAGTTTTTGGCCCACTGGTGTGATAGGATGTAATCGATTTGTATTTTTTTTCCTGGGATTGGGTGATTTGCAGTGGTGTGCACTAATATGAATCTTTGTTAGTGGTGTATGATGACGTTTGTTTGGCCTTGAAAAATATTGCGTCATCCGTGATTGCATCAGATTTTCATCACGACGATACACTATTGTCTCAACTGTCGATTAGTTATCCTACAGCCATTGTCTGCCAGGGACGTTACTCAAAGGAAGTGTACGAAAACTGTAAAGCTGCACGAAGACATTAACAAGCCTTACTAGTGATCAAATCAAACTACTTTAAACTAGGCCGGCAACTCTCCTGATTTGAATCCAGTCGAGAATCTGTGGTCAATCTGCGAGGAACGACTCCATGGAATAGATATACGAACTACTAACATGTGCAATGGGGCATGCTTCATTGAAAAAATACGAAAAAAGTAAATAATAACGGAATTATTCGTTTTGTTTCAATTAATTTGCACAAGGGTGTATGTATAAATACTTTAGAGAAAAGCATTAATCTCCCTCGTCTCCTCTCAGTTATGGGTTGATAAGTGGGACTTGTATCATTAAATCATTATTATCTAAAAATATTTTCTGGCCTTAAATAACATGCATGTTATAAGCCGTAAACAAAAAATCAATCAATCTGCCAAATGTAATCTTTGATCCGAGCGAAACAAACCCACACCGTCCACATTGTGGGGTGGACTGTCCATTTATTGTGTTTTTCCAACCAACGTCTCACCTGATCTTAAGGTCCCTGCTCATCCTCAAAAAGCTTAATTTCAAGTTCAACCTATCATTACTTTTTCATAGAGTTGACACTTTCCTGACTTTTTTTTTATCAATCTTCATTAAAAAAAACTATTCTAATCCGATGTTTCAGATTCCGTTTGCTTATATTACGCCAATGTATAACATGAACACATAAAACTCCCTCTAATGCTCGGCATGGAATAAATGATATGTTTTGGTTCTCAAGGAAGTGGATGTTTTCGATTGTTTGCTGGCACAAATTTTTGTCTCTTTATACTACCGGAAACTCTGCAGTTATCCCAGATATAAAATTGTCTCACTTCGCATGTAGGTATTTACTAAGCAAATTTAAGTACAACCAAAAAGCACGTTATGGTCACATTGAATAAATCTAATTTTTTAGACGAGGAATGTCATGAGAAATTAATTTGAAAGATATCGTCCTATGGATTGGGTCCGAAACATTTCTACTGTTCATTATGAATCAATATATTGATTTATCATTTTGTTTGATAAAGATTACTCAAAAGATTTTGATTAGTGAAGAATATATATTTCCTACATATGTTGCTTCGTTTACAACATGCAATTTTCTATAATTCTGTTTTGTATTAATATCCGGAAAGCCACTGAGAAGAAAGCTATTTCTTTAAAAGATATTTTTCTCCCAGAATCAAAGCCCTAAATATATGTTTTGAGGCCTTGGCATTGATGAACATCCATATATACATCAGTGTCTAGTCGTAGAAAATAGAAAAAATTATATATTTGTGTATTTATGTGGAGTAGTGTTAACGTAATATTTGCAAGTCAAGTTTTGATCTTACCTATAAAGATCCAAATACCTCGCTTTAAAATTTTCTACAATTGATAATTCATTGTAAACTCCTCATTTTCGATGAAACCACACGCTCTCAATCAGACTATAAGAAAAGTGTCGGAGTAATAGAGGAATCGGAGACCCGAGTTCGAAATCCAGTCGAATCCATTACATTAACTTACGTGCTAATACCGTTGAGAAAGGTGTGAATCCTCTTCTTCTCCCTCCAACTATGGGTAAATAGCAGGGCAGACTGGGTTCTATAGCCTTGGATCGCAACTGGTCTAGGAGAAGGACAACTCTGAATTCAAAACATGCGGAGGGTCGTTTGGGGACCTAGTGGCACTCAGTGAACCAGGTCTCTGTATTCGTCCCTTCAAAAAATGTAGATGGTCCTGCACGAAACCTTCACCACTATAATCAAATCTCATGTGTCGGCGTGGGGCTCTCAGAACTGATCTGCTTGACCCTCATACGTCGAATTCGACGGGAGAGTCGATGATGATATATATATATATATATATATATATATATATATATATATATATATATATATATATATATATATATATATAATGTATGTTTCATTAAATAATATGTACATGTTTTGTCTATTTTAAGCATATTCCTTTCATATCGCCTGATAAGCTTAATAACATTATCATTAAAAGACGAAAGAAAATCACGATATTGATACATGTTTTTTAATCCTATCTAAGCTTTCGGCTTACATAAGCCAACATCAGATATGACAATTACATTACAATAAATTTAACAATACACTGACATAGCAACAACGATTGTCTGTTTTGTTTGAATGGATATTTACAAGCAACGTGTATACGAGCCGCTGGAAACGAAAATCGCACCGTGGCCCATGACATCACACATGACCACGCGAGAGTGAAAACGAGAAGTGTTAAGTATGGGAAACCGTTACTGTAAACCAATGGCGTCTGTTATCAATTATAGGCATTTAAGTATATTTGTGGGTTTTTCATTGTTTATTTTGTTCAGGTTAGGTTTCAACTGTTTTATATATATATATATAGCTTCAAGAATTTTTAGTTTTTGTATATATAGGAAGACTATCCTCATTCAAACATGTTTCATTGAATAATATAGACTACTTATTTTTATACAGTTCCGATTGTGAAATCATTTTGTTGATGTTTAGGTGAAATTCATCAGGGAAGGTGCTGTAGTTTTTTGTGTTTTTTTTAACCCAAGTTCTTCGGTAAAAAAAAAATTAAAAAATACGGCGCCATCCTTAATGAATTTAAACTAACTGCCAGACTACTCACACATATCATTTGATTATAGTTGTGAAGGCTTGTGCACTTTCTGGAAGAGCCAAAAATAGTGACCTGGTGCAGAGTATGCCAGATGGTCCCTAAACGACACTCAGCAAGTTCTGAATTTAGAGTTGCCCTTCTCCTAACCTGTTCGCCACTCAATGCTAGAGGACCGATTTTGTCTTGCTATTTACTCATAGCTGGTAGAGAAGAGATAGATAATTTTGCCAAGTGAATGTAATGAACTCGACTGGAATTCGAACTCGGCTCCCCGATTCCTCAATTACTCCGCTATCCATGACTCCACTGCCCTTCTATATAGATATATCTATATATTTATATCTGAGAAAATAAAGAAACTGTTAAAACAACTATTAGCGTTATTTAAGAGTAAAAGTGTTCAGTATCGGAGACAGAGCGCACGTAAATGTAAGATAATGAGAGCAACACCGAGTGTTACATGCTAGAAAGTAAACATCATGGCCTGAAGACGTTGGCCTCAGTACTCACTCTTACACATACACGCAGACACGCGCACATATGCAGCGGCATATATATATATATATATATATTTAGTTTACGGAAAAGTTGGTAATCCGTATGGGTAGACCCAAGGAGGATAAAATCCAGAGAGCTCAATGTAAATCAGAGCTAATAATTTAATTAAAACAGACCACTTTAAGGTTCCGTATAATAAATTATTTCACCACAGCCCTTTTAAAGGACCGCGGATCTTCAGATTTTACTTCCAAAGGTTGAAGCGAAAGATGAAAAGAAATTTACACATTTATGACAGGCAGTACTATATATATATATATATAGAGAGAGAGAGAGAGAGAGAGCGAGAGAGAGAGAGAGAGAGAGGAGAAATAGTGTGGATATAAGAATCAACATTATATCGTGTGTGTGTGTGTGCGTGTGTGTGTGTTTGTGCGTGTGTGTGTGTGTGTGTGAGAGAGAGAGACAAAGTTTTTTTTTTTTGTTCCCCGTGTTAATCTTTGAATTTCGTTTTATTCTCCTGTCGTATATGTGCAAGTAGTGACCTCACGATAGAATTTAAGTTGCTGAAAAGTCGCATCCTTGATGTAGAGGTGGAGGCACCATAATTGAGAACCGCATGATCTTGGCAGACATCCATTTCCGAGACTGCACCGAGGAAATCCCGTGACTGGGTGTGGTTTTATTTAGTAATTTTGCTTCTATTATTCGAAGTTGAACAACTATGTATTTTTAAAGTATACATATATCTTTTTTTTATAGAAATCATAGCTTTTTCATAACATAATTTATTTTATATTAACTAACGCAACACACACACTTACACATATATATATATGCACGTATGTGTTTGCATGTACATATTGATCGGCATTCAAACATATGGATGTGTGTGTGTGTATGTGTGGGTGTGTGTGTGTATGTGTGGGTGTGTGTGCGTGCGTGCGTGGTTGTATATGTAAATAGCTCGGCTTGAATCTGGGCAAATGGCCAAATATAGTCTTTTTAGAAGCTTTTCTTAGTCAGGTTGAGAACTTTGCAGCGACCCCCAACTTACATCGGAAATTTGCTGCAGAAATACACGCTATATATATATATATATATATATATATATATATATATATATATATATATATATATATATATATATGGAGAGAGAGAGAGAGATAGATAGATAGATAGTTAGATAGATAGATAGGAAGAGGTGTTGTTTTAACGAGAGAAAAGTGTATATTTTAAAAAGAGAGAAAAGAGGCAAAGTGTGGATATTTCCACATATTAAAAAGTTATTTAATTTTCCTTATGTTTTCCGATGTTAAACATTCTCGATGCTAAACAAACTCTGTTTTGTGTGGTACTGACACAAATGACTCTCTTGTACTGGTAGTGAGAAAGTTTTTCTTCTTGAAGTGTAATAAAACAATTAAGATTGGTCCGAGAAAGGGTGAGGAAAGATATCTGTGTTATTATCTTATAAAATTTTTTTCCCACTCTGGTGTTGATCGTAAATAAGAAAAAAAAAAAGAAAAAAAAGAAAGAAAATGGATTTTTTTTTTAAAATGTCGTTAACATTTATGTTGTTTGCTTTAAGTTTCTGGGTCGAGAAATATATTCCTTGAGAATGGGAAGAAAATAAAATATTTGTTTTTGTGTTTTGTTTTTATTTTATACATGCGTTTTCTGTGTCGGGATCCCGTACCCCGATTTTATAACATACTTTCGACAGACATACTATACAAAAACACTCACACACACATAGGTGTGTGTTTGGGTGTATAATCAGTGTATTTAGGCAGCAAATACTCTTTAAGGTAAATATAAAAAAAAAATAATAGTGTCGATTAATTTTACTTAGAAACTTTCCCAAATTATAAAAAATCCGTCTCACACAAGGAGGAAGTCCTGTCTGAAAATGCCCGAAGCTTATTTTTGGAAAAAATATTTCCCAGCAGTCAATGCAACATCCGAATCATAGTAATACACACACACACAAACACACACACACAAACATACACACGAAAACACACATACACACAGTATTAGGGCTCACGGATTTAAAGTTTTAGTCAACACCTGATGTAAATACTTGCACTTCATGCACAAATGGTTTAAATAGTCTGAAAACTCGAGTTTAATATAGATTAATTAAACCATAGAAGTTATCAATTTTACTAATTCTTAAATCCACACTGTCGCCAAATATACATATATATATATATATATATATATATATATATATATATATATATATATATATATATATCCCAAACGAAGATACCAATAGAAGACAACAATTGTTCTTCCTTTCCGAGTCCTATGTACTGATGATGAGGGGGTTTATGCCGCTGAAGTTGGGATAAGAATGATCTTGAAAAGAAAATCAATATCAGCTATCATGTGTTCCAAGTAATAAGACTAAAATTAAATCTTTCCAAAAGGGAAAACATGATCTGGAATTGGAATGAAAGCAGTGATGGCACCTACACAGAAACCATTTTAAATATTCAGGATCTAGTAAATGCAAAACTTCAAATACCGCGGTGTACGGATCAGTTATAACACATTTAGTCTAGGAGGCAGGTGAATTGAATATGGAATAGGTGCACAGGAGATAGTTTTACCCAGCGCTAAAAATATCTAATAAACCAAAACAAGGACCTGAAATCTCGAGTCATGTCATTAACTAGACTTGTATGAACGAGGCCTTCTTATATATGACTTGTACGACCCCAGCCACTGTTAGAAATATCTAAACTGTGGTGTATACAAGCCGCTTTCCAAATTCAGAAAGGGTTTCGATTGTGTGAAGCCTTTGGTTCATAGTAAAGTCCCTACTTTATCAAAGGGTGGGAACTGGTGCTACAGAATATCAGACAAAGAACTGTACGAAATAACAGAAACCACATCACCTGTGGACTTACAATAACAGCTACAGCCAAAATGGATAGCATATGTGATTTGAAGAGAGACTAATGACCTAAACAAGATGTTAACCATCCATATTATTTCAAACAAACGGTTAGGAAGAAAATCCCATCGATACGGGAACGAGGGTTAAAGACACTTAGAAACGAGAGGTTACTCTGTGCGAAAGAATTAGAAAATAGAATCATTAGTGTGCGGCAGGAAAATCAGAAGAGGAATCGGGAAGACAGTAGATAGTGGTTGATCTTGCATTTGAATTTTTGAAAATTAAAGTTTATTGGAAAGCATAGAACTGGAAGATTGTTCCAAAGGCGGGCATGGCTAGAAAAAAATGTTCGCATATATATATATATATATATATATATATATATATATATATAACAATTCATCGAGTCCAGAATAAACTTCAGCAGAATGCAGAAAGGAATGGATTGAGTGAGTAGCTGCGCCCTATTGAAACGGCTGTCCAGTGCTTTCTGCATTTTTGTTGAAGATTATTCTTGATGAATTACTATATATGATTACTCTAAATCCCCAAACAATTTATTCGCCATATATATATATATATATATATATATATGTTCAAATATATATTGTTACATATAACAGGCAACGAATGTCTATTATGTTTGATGATTCTTTTAACAATATATGTTTGAATAATGATCTGCTGCCACAATTCACTATATATATATATATATATATATATATATATATATATATATATATATATATATATGTGTGTGTGTGTGTGTATTGCGTTTGTGGGCAGCAATCTCTCTTTTATACAAGTTTCCTTAAAGACGAGTGAAACGTACTGCGATTCAGCTTTTTATTTAATTTTTCTTGTGTTCGTAAAAGTGTTTCTTTCCTGGACCCAAAGTATGAAAAATGTCCAGAGGTTCTGCATTTCCGGCCGTTTTAGGCTATCCTTTTTTTGTCATTATCAAGGACGATTTGTATTTTTTTAAAGTTTTTAACTCCATCTGTGGTTCTTTATAATTATATGTCTGAAATTATCGGAAGGTTTTATTTTCTATACACGGTCACCGCATTGTGGCCGTGTTCTTAGTCAATGTTATTAATTGTTGGCTTTTCTTTTTTATTATTAGTACTTCCATTATTGTTAATCTTTTTATACATATCGACGAATCTATTACACATGTACTTTCTAATAGTGTGTTATAGTTGGAGTTTAGTAGATTACCGTGTTTGTTTAAATTAGTCATAATTGAGGTATAGTAGGGTACAACTACATCGACATGTAGTGATATGACCAACTTAATCATATATATATATATATATATATATATATATATATATATATATATATATATATATATATATATATATATGTATATAATTTAATGTGAACTGTTTATTTTGCATATTAGCTTCCAGGGTTTTGGATGTTTCCTTGTATTGGATGCTGTAGAGTATTTTTGTGTTATACACTAATGTCGTCTTATTCTGGTCCATATATTTTTGTCGTATACCTACCTGGCACGTGTCAGAGGGTATCCTCCAGACGAGGTTCTGCCCGAAGTGCAGAGTCTCGTCTCCGGAGTCTGACTCCGTTTTTATGTGGTCTATAGGGAACTTTTGCCCGAGCCTATTTGCACGGATATCCCACTTTAAATCTTGGCCTTGTGCCACATCTTGCTGCCTGGGGCAGTGGGTAAATAATTATATTTTGGTCGTTCGTGATGTGATGGTCAATATGTGCAATTATTATTTCGACAGGTGAAAGGTCAGTTCTGCGAGAGTGTGTGGGCTATGCATGCTTTATGTAAGTATTTAATTCTGTTTTTCATTCGTTTTAGAGATGCAATCTCCCAGGAGGCATTAGAATTCGTAGACAAAATTATTTTTTATATAGCCTTTTTTTTTTTTTTTAGTTCCAGTAATTG
>OZ038505.1:28253884-28266384 GCA_964036315.1 Acanthosepion esculentum
ATATATATATATATATATATATATATATATGTATATATATATATATGTATTATATATATATATATATATATATATATATATGTATATATATATATATATGTATTATATATATATATATATGTATTATATATATATATGTATATATATATACACACACACACACACACATATATATGTAATATATATATATATATATATATATAAATTAACTGATTTAAAAATATGGTCGGGCTGTCAGTTTACTTGGAACTGATCTGATCGAATTCGACGGGAGAGTCCAGTATATGGAAAAATCCGTGGGTAAGTAATCCAAGTGAATCCTGATAATACAAAATAATAAAACTGATTCACAAAGAGAGCTCAGTGTATTTATTTCAGAGCATATGTAGATCAATTACATATGGATGAAATTCAATACACCATCTGTATGGCCATTTATCCCCGTATGAGTTTGATCCGCGTAAGAAATTAATCCCCTGAGTTTTGTCAACACCAAAGGGTTTGAAGATAAAATGTAAAGAAAGCTTAAAATTTTTAAACTTAAGAAAATTAGAAGTAAGAAGGACGAAAAAGTAAGAAAAATTTTTAAAAAGGAGGAAAGAGAAAGACAGAAAAAAGAGAGAAAAACAAAAGAGAGAGGAGTAAAAAAATCGTCTAGTCAGAGCTAAGCACAGTTGGAAATCTGATACCATGTATATATATATATATATATATATATATGTGTGTGTGTGTATGTGTGTGCATATATATATATGTATATATTTATATATATATGTGTGTGTGTGTGTGTGCATATACATATATATATATATATATATATATATATATATATATATATATATATATATATATATGCTAAAGGCACATGATATATTTTTGCATTTTTCTAGTACTGCGCTTAAATTCATAAAGACGAGGTACTATAGCGAAAAGATTATCTGAACAATTACCACGAAAGTTTTTTTAGAAGAATCACAGAGAAAGAACTTTACTGTGGTGGAAAGTGACTGAAGCCGAGATGCCAGATCAGGACCAATGACATTGCTGATTCTGCTTTAGATTTTTTCAAGAATCTCTAAATATATAGCAGGAGCATCGGACCATATCTGGCAGCAATATTCGAATCACGGAGGAATGGTATACTTATAGATATGTAAGATTTATCCAAGAGAGAATAATTGTCTAGCACGACACAGTGATCTAACTTTATTAGCAGCAGATCTAGCAATGAATTCAGTCTCCACTTCATATCAGCAGAGAATATTAGCCCTAGAATGTAGAACGAGTTAACTCCCTTGGAGGTTAGCATCAGCCATGCTGATGAAGAGAAAAAACCGTTTCTTAGATGATTAATAGAGAGCAGTTTTGTTTTGGATGTTTGCCCCAGTTAACAACTGACTATAGATTATTTTTTAGATCAACCGTAAAATTTACCTGATCGATCTGAGCAGATTTACTATCGAGATCGGTGTAAATGGTTGTGTCATCAGCTTAGATGCAAAGTTCGGGGCTGCTATTCCTAATCTGACAAAATATGAGCTGCTATCTATAAAAAATATATCATACAACAGCATCATATTTTGTTTTCGTCAATAAAACCACCACCTGCCTTAATTATTGCTTTACAAATTCGTGTCATTCTTGTCAGAATTTTTTGAAAAGGATGTAGATGAGAGACCTTCCCAAGCATTCGTCAAGCACTGAAAAATCCCAATGTCACGTTTTGGGCATTCTCTCTGAACACTCCTATCCAATTCATCTCAAACTAATGCAGTTGAAGATAGATCAGGAGATTGACGCAGGCAAATCCTAATCTGTCATTGTGACTAGCCTTCTTTGAATAAAATTTCAATAGGTGATCTCATCTCAGTACTTAGCTGATTTGTTTTCTCCATTTTGTTCAAATTACTTAAAAATTAAAAACAAACAAACAATGGAAATATAGTCGTAAAGGCATAATCTCTTATTTCTTCAGGCAGACAGTTGCATATGTTTTGTTTACAACATTAGTCAGTGCTGATTAAACATTTATAAACTGTACTAATATTTGTGGATAGCGTCTCGAATTATGGAATCGGAGAGCCGAGTTCGAATTCCAGTCGAATCCATTCCATTTACTTACGTGCTAATACCCTTGGGAAAGGTATGAATCCTCTTCTTCTCCCCCATATATGTAAATAGCAGGACAGACGGGGTTCTATAGCCTTTGATGGCGACTGATCTACCGCAGAAAGAAATGACAATCTGCCTCGTCAGTCATGCATCGAAAGATACATGATCGCCTAAGCATGGCACATAACTGACTGACTAATATTTAACTTAGATGAAAAGTCTACCGAGGAAAACAAAATATACTTCTCATACAAAATAGTCATAATTTAGCAAAATGTATTTTAGCGAGACGATTCTAAATTTGAACATTTTGGTAGTAAGTGAAGTTTCTTTCTTTTTTTTTACAATGATGTTCATCTTGTTTAAGGCTCAAGAGACACTTGAGGTAGAGAATTACAGTGTAAGACGCACAGATTATGAAGATAAGGTGTTTAAAGAAAAAGAAAACTGTAGACTACATATTTAATAATGGCAGGTCGCTCGTATCGGAGTATGCTGTCTGCTAGTGCGACTAGGCAAATCCATATTGCCGATACATGTTCAGGCATATCTGTGTTTGTTCAAAATCCCACGTCTGTTTTATTCTGAGGGGACCTTAGATTTTCTGTATGATAGCGGATTATTTAAACAAGTCCAGTACGTTCCAGCCCTCGGTCACGATGACTAGGGGCTCCGTGCCAGCTCAACCATCGTCGTTTCCCATATAGTCGCGTCTACCCAATATCACGCAAAAAGCTTGGATCAGATAACGGTGACGCATACCTTCAAGCGAGCAAATATATAAAGATGATATAAGATCGGACGGAGCCTGTGAAAGCGGAAATCTGCCCAAGGATTACCGGATACAGCATTGCCATACGGAATTTGAAAAATGTGGGAGACAAGATTGAATAGGTTATAGAAAATAAGGAGATGATTTTATATGAGACTTTCACATTTTACTGAGCATGGAAGAATAGTTTCTTGAAAATATAGAAAATAATTATCTCGATTAGAATTTTCTCATTTCTGTCTGTTGCGATAAAATCGAGGCACATCAAGGTTAGAACTTGAAAAAGAAAGAGTTTGTTTTTACTGTAATGTTCAAATTAAAAATAAGATCGTTCATTATCACACCGAAATTGTATTCTAAAATTTTAATATTTGTTTTTGTGTATGCTGGATAAGCTGAAAAATATCATAAGTGCATTGATAGCGATTTCAAGGCTTGACTGATTTGTTTACTTTTAACCTTTTTGAGATTACTTTAATCGGGAACATATTTTTGTATGGAAACCTCCTTTTTTTTTTTTAGATAAGAATGATTTTCTGATATCAGTCTTAATATTTAACACATATCTGAGGGGAGAAAAGGTAAATTCATACATTTCCCAATGGTAAAGGGTGTTTCATTAAGACGGATCAAAGTTAACAGTAAATAAATCTGTTACTGGTGAACATTTATTTATTTCTCCATTGAATCATGTTATTTAATCATGGCAATTATGTGTGAAAAATAATATCACCCAAATGTCCGCCAAGGTTTCACACCTCCACTTGATGGTCAAAAATGTTTCATTACGTCTCTGCATAGTTGTTTCTCGATCTCACCAATATGCCTTATTATCTCATCCTTCAGCTGTTGAATTGTTGTCGGCTTGTTGGCATAGACCTTATTTTTGAGATGACCCCAAAGGAAGAAATCTAAAGGCGTCAAGCCGCACGATCCTGGTGGCTAATTGACTTCGCTGTTTCGAGATATGATGCGACCTGGGAACTTCTCATTCAAATTCTCTTTGAACGTCCATTTTCGTAATAGGCTTCGATAACTTTAACACGTTGTTTGATTGTTAATCTTAACATTCTTGAAATTTTCAAAAACGTAAGTTGTTAAATCTGAAAGAAAAAGAAAAAAAAATCATTAGACGCTTGAATTCAATTCACATTTAAAATCTGTCCAACTTATTGGACCACCTTTTATTTGAACGTAAATGTATATAACGCGACTGGAATTCAATCACCATCTTTGTAGCGATATCGGCTTAAACTGATATCGCTTCTATGTGAAGTGTGTAGTGTCTTTTCAGGTGTCAACTTAAATACTGCGTCAAGTGGTTGTAGTAGCTGCAGTAAGGATAAGGATATCAATGATATTGTAGTGAAATTCCTCGATTTACTCCCTGAAAATAATCCTTATCATGATATCAAATGGACACAAACTTATTTTTACTTTTGTATATAATTCCTTTTATACAAACAAACACCATTTCTTTTCTTTTTTAACCGAGACAAATATTTCGGATCAATTTCCCAGTGTCCATTCAATCTCATTGCAGTCCTCCTCCACTTCTATCACAGAGCTATTACACTGAAAAATTTAAAAAAATAAGCCCGTTATTTGGGGAAATCAATAAACTCATCAGACAGCTTTGTCCCTTTTTTTTCAATACTTTCTTGATTATCAGTTAAGTGAAGTGAACCTCACAAGGGTCATGGCAAACGAACCTGACAAAGAGGACAGGGAATGAAACCAGACCTTGATAAATTACTTTTTTCGACAAAAATGACAAGACAAAGTACAATGTTCTCTATAAATGACTGGTCACTACCAGCCGAAATCAGAAAGACAGAAAGAGATATGCCGCTTCGCCCTGACGCGAAACAGAAGACTCCCGTTAGTCTTTTCAATCCCTTCTCATTTCGCTTCATCTCTGCCTCGCTCCTCTACGGCAAAAGGTTACAACTTGATAAAATTTGTACAACTTCTACAATCAGGTTATTGTTTTGTTTTGTGTCTAACGATCTGGGTAAAGAGTTATTTTTAACCCGATAGCGTTTGACCGGAAGAAGCTGCACCTGTAGCACGGATATGATGCATGATTTCAGCTCAATTTTGCACCCATACATCGAAGCTTACAGAACCTGGGATTCCTGAACGGTAGCCCATCAAGGTACTGAGAAGTTTAAACGTTGCTTAGATTGTTCTAGTTTCACGTGTCACGTCTCTTCCGGGTTAAGTTCGAAATTTCAATCATGTGGAGAAGGCCGGGGTGTACAACGACCGAGACGTCGTGAATATGGTAACAACGATGAGGACAACAGTCCGAACAACGTAAATAATGTATATAATTACAATACCTAATATAAGAAATATATACAGATATCTATTCAAATATTATTTCTGTTGATTAATAGAACTGTAAGTAAATCTGACTTAACATTTTAAATGTGGTTTATATTTGGTTAATTAAAGTGAAAATTCGCTTGATTAGTTTAATTACAAATAATCATAATATGAATTCCCGGAGTGAGAATTGAGTTTATAGTAACCTTAACGGCTTCCTTTAACTATGTTAACAACTTATGGATGGATAAATAAAAAATACTTCATTTATCTGTAGTAAAAAAAAATACGCGGGATTTTTGTTAGAACGAATCACATATCGGATATTACCATGTTTTGTTTACCTAGTCTCCATAAAAGTAGGCAATGTCAACAGTATCTGCTACTGAAGTTGATTGTAATCGACTATCGATTGTCTGTCAAAAGTATGGGTAATCATCCATCTGAAATCTCAAAACCTTTGCAAAGTTATGAAGTATCCTGAGGTTTTAATTAGAATCCATTTTTAATTTCCTCCTGACAGACAGTCAACTGATTTTCTTTCTTCCTTTTTTTTTTTAGCTTTAAGAGAAAAAAATGATTCTTTATTTCATGATGAACTATTTAGGTACCCATCAAAAAAGAGTGGGGAGGGTTTTAATGAGAGGAATAAAGAAAAATCTTTAATTTCTTCGTGGCGTTTAAATTGCTTCTTTGCTATTTTTTCTCTGATTCTTTTGGGCAAATCTCCAGTTAAAAGAATAATTTCTTTATTAATTATTGAAAACGAAAAGGCGCCCATATTGGAAGCAATCAATATTTTTTTCAAGATGATCAATCATATACACCTTAATTAACGTGATCACGATCATCATCGGTAAAATGACTCCCTTTTCGGCATTATGTGATGTAATTAAACTCCGTATTATTGTTTTTGTTCAATTCATTAAACTGTCTTCAAAATGACATTGGTTATTTAGTGTAATCACAAAATTTGATGTTTGAATTGTGATAAATATAAACATGGCATACAATAATTTGAAAACGTGGGGATATATTTTACTTAGAAGCACAGCACAAAATTTTCACTCACACTGCATATCTTCGTCTATGAGCCGTGTCCCTACAATAAGCTAGCCCTCCACAATTTCCTATCCTTTGTAGCTTGAAATGAATTTCGTCTTTTTGTTATTTTTCCTTAACCTTGTTCTGCCATACATTTACTCGAACTCGCTAGGTAGGTGATACGTTGTTTTCCTCTGTCCCTCGTACTTTCAATCTATCCTGTGGGTATCAATTTTTCCAAATCCCTTTCCTAAATTTCCCTAGAAATTTCAGCTGCCTCTTCCTGAAGTTAATTATAAGTTTCCCGTTCTGGGTACGACAATAATCTACATCCATCAGCAAGGTCTCTGATCGGAAGGATTTGAAGAGCGTGGAAACACCTCTTATTTGTTGCTGCCCCCAGGGTCAACTTAATACAGGGTGGTAGCACTTTTTAGGATTCCATCTATGGGAAAATAGTTAACCCCCAAACTGGGGTCAAATCACGATGAAAGGATAAATATTTTTGTCGTAAAATTTTCCAGTTATACATTTTCATAGTAAAAAAAAAAAAAAATTCCAGCACTTCAATTTTGTATAAGAAATTGCTACTACTCCCGAGAAAATTAGATTTCGGCATTGAATGACCCATAAGGTGTTGATATGCCAGTAAATAAACAAACAAACTATTATACGTTTCCTTTTTGTTTCCATTTTCTCTAAAACTGTCATTGGTAAGATCTTCCGTCCATAGTATTCTCAGCATGCTTCTGTAGAAACATATTTTTAATTTATTCTTCAAGTCTATTCTTCATCTGTGACGCGATATCCCACCATTCACTGCCATAGAGAACGACTCATATTATGTAACGGTTCAGTACTCTTTTATTTATTTCTAACGAAATTTCGTTTTTTCTTAATACTTTGCTTAGCTTTTGGAAGACAGCATTCGCTATCCCAACGAACCTTCAGCTTTCAGTGTCGACCTTATTTTTTCTCTGTTAAAACATTTCCCAGATATTTAACTTATTGTACTTGTTTCATTTTGGTATCTCCAATTTGTAATTTGCATGTTGGGCCTTGCTTTGTACTGACATCCATGCATTCTGTCTTCTTTAGTAATACGAATGGAAAGAGGTGTAATAGACATTTTTGTCTTACACCCCTTTCTTTTCTTTTATACTAAACGAATTCATTTTTTATCCACGTACTGGCGGTTTGCTGCCAGCTTGTCTTTTGGTGGGTACTTCGTTCATCGGGGAAGAATTTCAAATCTAAATCTAGGAGGCTTAGTTATGATATGATAGTGAAAGATGGCAAAAAAGTGGGTTGGAGAAAGCTGGGATTGTAATATCTTGTAATATATTGGGGAAATCTAAGAAACATAGCTTTAGGAACTTTTAAAAATTTTGCATTTAAAAAACTTTTTTTCTTCTTATTCATTCGTTATAACTATAAGCGCCAGCTGTTTGTGCTCGAGATACGGTAAAGGCTTGTATTCCGATCAGTGTGAACATAAGGATGTGAATATAGCCTGCGAACATATTTATATGGACATCTCCAGTGAGGACATAACGATGGGAATATAGCCTGTGAACATATTTATATGGACCTCTCCAGTGAGGACATAAGGATGTTAATATAGCCTGCGAACATATTTATATGGACATCTCAAGTGAGGACATAAGGATGTGAATATAGCCTGTGAACATATTTATATGGACCTCTCCAGTGAGGACATACGGATGTGAATATAGCCTGTGAACAATTTATATGGACCTCTCCAGTGAGGACATAAGGATGTGAATATAGCCTGCGAACATATTTATATGGACATCTCAAGTGAGGACATAACGATGTGAATATAGCCTGTGAACAATTTATATGGACATCTCCAGTGAGGACATAAGGATGTGAATATAGCCTGTGAATAATTTATATGGACATCTCAAGTGAGGACATAACGATGTGAATATAGCCTGTAAACATATTTATATGGACATCTCCAGTGAAGACATAAGGATGTTCATATAGCCTGTGAACATATTTATATGGACATCTCCAGTGAGGACATAAGGATGTGAATATAGCCTGTGAACAATTTATATGGACATGTCCAGTTAGAACATCAGGATGTGAATATAGCCTGTAAACATATTTATATGGACATCTCCAGTGAGAACATAAGGATGTGAATATAGCCTGTTAACATATTTATATGGACATCTCCAGTGAGGACATAAGGATGTGAATATAGCCTGTGAACATATTTATATGGATATCTCCAACGCGAATATAAGAATGTGAATATAACATGTACTTCCTATGAGCATGCTGAGTCATTTATTTCAACTGACCACTTGATAAATGTACGGATGAATTTTTCTTATTTTTCCTCTTTTTTTATATTTACCATTCAGTCACAATCACGGAACCCGTAACTCAGTAGGGCTTACAGCGCCATCAATTTGAAACACCCGTATTTATATGGGTTACGACTTAGGAATACCAAGTACTGTAACTTGGGTTAATGGATAATGGCTTGGAACTGTTTAATCGACAGCCGAATTCCACTTCCAGTTATTTTCGTTATATTCTATTTACACACAAATACCCTTGGAAAAGGTATGTATCCACTCTTCAACATCCTAGCTACGGGTTAATTTGAAAGACTTGCATCAATAACGTCATTATTATCTCAAAAAATAATTCTTACTATCTAAAAACATTTTCTGGTAGTAAAGGGTTGGTAGGCCGTAAAAAACGAATCAATCAGTTAAAGTAACCCATTAATGTCGTAGGGGCACCAAACGCACTGTAGTGCATGTAGTAGCAATGGTGTGTCTTGTATAAGACACACCACCGGCGGAGCCCAACATTCTGTAGGCGGGTTTTAAATTTAGAGATATCTCTTCGCCGTTCTATATCAGCCACTATAAGCAAACTACACAAGTAGGTCATTTATTTATTTATTGTTATTTCCCAAAAGGACTTCCAATCGGTTGTGGACTGGGGACAGGAATTGGCTGGTTATCTTTAATGCCTAAAAAAAAAACCTGTTCTCTATTACCCACCAGAGACAACATACTTGCCTCCCATTAGAATGTCTGATGCTCAGCTCCAGGAAAGCACCTGTTTGCGATTGTTTGGTCTCACTCTGTCCGCTGACCTGAGATGGAACATATACATTGAATCAATAGCTTCATCCACCGCAAAGAAAAGTTGGTTCCCTGTGTGGCGCCAGAAAGTTTTTTCTCGTCCGTGTCCATCCTTCAAATCTATACATCAACCATTCGCCCTTGCATGTAATACTGCTGACATATATGGTCTGGAGCTCCGGCTGTTCGCTTTAAGGTTCTCGAAAAATCTAGAGAGGGATGTGCAATGTGATTGGCCCTGACTTGACATCTCATCTCATCTACAGTCGCTCTCTCACAGACGTGTCGTTGCTTCCCTCTGTCTTTTCTACAAATAATTTCACGGTAACTGCTCCGACGAGATACCTTCGCTAGTTCCCAGACTGCATGAATTTAAGCGTGTTACTAGGCTGATATCTCGGTCCCACCTTTTACCTGTCAAAACAGTTAAATGTAGTCGTCTCTTCTACTCCAATAACTTCTTATCTCTCATTTCACATCTATCGAACTCCCTTCTTCTGACTTGCTTCCCTGATAGCTATAATTTCTAAATATTCAAATTCAATGTCAGTCGACATCTCCAGATGCCTTGATCTATTCCCTGTCATTCTCTTCATAATTTCCTCTTTAACGCCTCTTTACTCTTACTCCCAATCTCTGTAACCCCTTGCGTGATAGTAGCATCCCGCCATACTTGAAGTGAAAGGCTTAAAAAAATTGCTATATTTCCTGGGATATTTCATTTTTTTTTATAGTAAGCAACTTGTGGATATTTGGACTCACTGCTATCTTTCCTCATTTTACCTGCATTCTGTATTAAAGACGATACTCGGTTTGTTAATTTGTTTTATAAGTACATAAGATTTAACAGTTAACCGCATTCATTCTGAATTTCTGTGTCGATTATATCTCCACTGTGGATTGTGAAATGATTATCTTTCAACATGTCATTATAGCGAATATATTGATCTCCCGATGGATTATAATTTGATGATATTCTTCATGTTTTATATTTAAATGTGGTTGGATTGATCGTCGTATTTTCTGTCTTAATAAAATGTTCAAAGAATTCTTTTTCATATATTTCTGACATGGGATAAAGAGATTGTAGAGCAGTTTTGTTAATTAAAGAGGCCGTCAAAAATTATCGATTCCATAGAACTGAAACCTTGTGTTTTCTCTAGACAGTTATTGGAGATTATATCAGGGTTCGATTTAGCCTAATCATATAGTTTTTAAGTATGTATATATATATATATATATATATATATATATATATATATATATATATATATATATATATATATATATTATAAATTAACTGATTTAAAATATGATTTCTTCGCTATACAGACATTACCATGTTTCAAAAACGGAAACTTCAAATTTAATAATAAAATTAAATTAAAAGCATTAGTTATGTTTCACCTTCAAGCGAATTTTGGAATAACTTATTTTTCAATTGACTGAGTTTTAAACGCACATACAATTCATAAATTTTTGTTTCCAAGGATACAGAGAAATCCAATCATTTAGACAGGGGCGGTAGCATGTTCTTTTTTTACTAACTATTATAGACAGACTCTAACTATTATTATATCAATTATGAGTTATTTTCGAAAAAGAGGTTAAGTCTAGGTAAGGTAGGGGTTCTTTCAATTCTTTACTGTTTTTTCTTATCAACGAGAATAAGTTTTTCGGCAATTTGTTTCGTTAAATTCGTACTTGTATGCATAAAGATTCTTTCTAAATGGGGTGTTTGGGTTAGAATACGTTATATTGAACTACAATTTTAATATATTATTTTTACTCTTAATTACTAATAGAATTTATTTCTTTTTAAAACAAATCAATGTAATAGAATTACTTAACTTATTTAAAAATTATTTAAATTATTTTATTTTATTTTTAAATATTATTTAAGGAAAGTTTTTGACAATGTCTGCTAAGAATAGCTATTTCTTTTCTTTGATTCAGTAAATTTTTATTTTTTATTAACTTAGTAATATATGTATACGCAAAGGACATGGGTCATTTGTGACCTACATATTCTAGCTGTTCTTATTATTTTCTAATTTTATTATAATATATATGTTTAATTAGATAATAAAGAGATATTGTGTCTATTTATATAATAGTTTTTATGGGATCTCTGAAAATCAGTGTATATCAAAAGCAATCTATCAAAACTGAAAGCTAATTAATTAATAATGGTTCATAAAAAATATTAAAAAAATCGCAATAGGCAATGAATAAAAGATTTGACCTAGAAAAACATTGAATAGATAAGAGGAAGTGATGGAAAGCAAAGCAAAATGTCAACCCAACGAACAGGGCTGTTAGGAGGAATAGAGTAGACGGGTATCCTCAAATGATATATACATACATACATACACACATACATATATATATATATATATATATATATATATATATATATATATATATATATATATATATATATATATGAGTGTGTGTGTGAATGTGGTGCAGATATTATAATGTATATATGTCTGTTGTGTGTATGTAGGCGTATATATAAGTATGTTTGTATATGTGTGTTGTACATATGTGTTTATTTGTGTATTTTTGTGTATATATGTATATGTGTACGTGTGTATACATATATGTGTGTATGTATATGTATATATAGGGATGTGTATATGTGTCTGTGTATAGATAAGAGAGTTTTTGTGTATGTATAGATGGATGTAGGTTTTTATGTAAAATTGTGTGTACATCTGCAGTATGTATAACTGTATGTATGCGTATGTATATGTATGTGTATGTATGTGTATGTATATATATATATATGTGTGTATACATATGTATCTATATGTGCATATATGTTTATATGCGTATGTATATATTTATCTATATGGGTATGTGTGTGTTTATATGTATATGCACATGTTTATGTGTATATATATGTGTGTATTCATATGTGTATAGATATGTCTGTATGTGCAACGCGTATTATAATTTTTCACTTTAGGCTTTATATATATATTTATATATAACCGTCGAAAGTACTTGTATATTTAATTTATATCCTCATGATCTAATAAAATATATCATATATATATATATACATATATACATATATGTGTGTGTGTGTGTGTGTG
>OZ038505.1:28268884-28301384 GCA_964036315.1 Acanthosepion esculentum
ATATATATATATATATATATATATATATATATATATATAACACTTAGAGGCGACAATCTGTTTCATGATAGATGCAATCGTCAGGCCACGATTGCATCTAGCATGAAACAGACTGTCGCCTCTAAGTGTTGACTTCTATGTTCTCTTTTATATTTACACACGGTCTATCTCTGATATTGAGCACTTTATCCTATAAATATAGCACACTTTAAGACTATATTTCTTCATATATATATATATATATATATATATATATATATATATATATGTTTAACATTTTTTTATAGATACAAATATTTAAGTAAATATTCTGTTTATAATAAACAGTATTAAACAACATTTACCGGCGTGAATGTCCGAGAAATTTTCTTAGAAAATATTCGTCCTCCGACAGGATTCGCACCTGTATCCTATATAGGATGTTAAGCATAAAAATGTCTTAAAATAATTGTCGGACTTTGTCCATTTCATAATATATATATATATATATATATATATATATATATATATATATATATATATATATATATATATATATCATTTGCTCTCTTTTGCTTCCTATAACTTTCTCTTTCTATCATTCTCCATATCTTTCTCTCTGTACGTCATCATGAATATCTCTCTTTGTATATATATAGGGTGTCCCATAACAATGGACCACATTTTCAATGCAATATCTTGGATTACAGAAATGAAAGAGCAAATATATATATTACCTAATTGTTGATATACAAGAATTCAACGTATTATCTATGAATTGAATATTATATCACTGAGATGGAAGAGCACATGCATGAGCCCGTTCTTGCATTTCAATCACAGACATTATGAGGGTTCAATTTGAGCAAATGAGATATCAGATGCTTGGAGGATATTGCAAAATCTGTTGAGCAATTGATACTGGGCTCGGTTTAAGGGATCAGAGAGCCGAACTTTCCGTTGAGTTCATTACTTTCTAATACCTTCGGAAAATATTTGAATGTATCCACACACACACACACACACCCCAGACTGTGTCCTATAGCCTTGGTTGGCGACCGGTCTAAGAGAAAGACATCTCTGAACTCAAAATCTGAGGTTGATGATTTCAGGATTTTTGACAGGATTTCAAAACATATATATGTCAACTTTCCAAAACTGTAGAAAATATCAGAATTTGGTGGGAAGAAGGTCTTCTTGAGCGGGCTTTGGATCTTCACTACCTCTCCATATATCTGATTTTGTTTGCAATAGTTTGTATCAATGGAATGTATATTTAAAATTAGTAATGATAATATTAATTTATACTTGATATTTTATTGTATCTGTACAAGTATGTATAAACAAGTATAAGTGTACGTGTGCATAAATATGTAAAACTATGTGTACAAGTATCTGATTACGTCACTTTCTGTTACCAAGAGAAAAGATCGCAGTTAATTGATTTTCTATCTTCTGAGACAATGAAACTGCTTTTAACATAAGAATATTACATTGCATTCATGGATTGTATACGCAATAAATCTCTAAAGTTAACAGGTATGGATGATTTAAACCTTAAAACAAAAAACCTTGTAAATCTAAAAAACCGGAAAGACGAAAAATTTAGTTTTTATGGTGAAAATGATTTCATATTAGAAATTTGGATTAGACATCTTCGTTACTTTTTTTCGCTTTTTGATGTTTGGTTTTCGTCATTCACAGGAGACTGGAAATAATTTCTTTGTTGAGCTTACATATCGCGGAAACAAACTTCTAAAATATTTTCAAGGTTTTATTCACACAATTCATAATGAGAGTGCGAATTCTTTGAGGATTTTTACCATGTTCTTACAATACACCTCTTTTCCTTGTGCGCTATCTGCAGCCATTGGCAAGATTTATACAAATCCTGTCTCTCTTCATTGAAAGAATCAAACAAAAAGAAAAAAAATGTTTTCAAAATTGTATTTGGCATACACAGAAAAGCGTATATGAACTTTTTTTCTTCTTTATTTAGCCTTTCTACCCAAGAGAAAAGGATTTCATTTCTCTTTCCTCTACTTCGATATTTCCTTCCTGTAACTTATCATCATGTCAGTTGTATTTCCCCTTTTTCCTCATTATTCTTACGAGATCTTTGCATTTGGCGCCTTTTTAATAATGTCCCGCGTTTCTTATTATTTATTTCTTCTTCCTTTCATCACCTGACTTCAACATTTTCTTCCACTGGACGTTTTTTTATGATGTTATTATTAGCAGACTACCAGTCAAAAATGGAATGATTAGCAACATTTCAATTGGCACTTCTACTTAGAATCATATGTGGAAGATCTACTTAGGATCAAAGTATCCCTTCCATATTTTTGCCTACAATCTGGCTGGGATCAGAGTTTAGTTTCTTTTCCTCTTCTAATTTATATCTTTCGACTTTGAGCGAGACTTGGTGTCCTGTCTTTGAGCTGATCCGAGCAAAACTTGAAGCCAATATGAATCTAAAAATTGAAAATGGCAGCAACGTTTAATTGCTTTTGATTGAAAGAGACGGAGTATTTTGATTTCTGATTGCGGGCATTGTGCAATTTTCATCTGGGGACCATATGTATACGTATGAGAAAACAGCATGCAACGAATCATACATCACATTCTCTCAAGGATTCTGTATTTAGACAAAACAGTGATCAACGTGTGGTAACTGCATCCTCTATAAAAACTCTTAGCATGAATAATGTGTATCTAAGTATATATATATATATATATATATATATATATATAATTTTCAGTTAAACACAACATAATTCGTTTTAGGAAAAACAAAATGATGATGACATTGTGCTAGTCGAAAGTACTCGGAGAAAATAAATATGCATCAGCATGTTAAAGTTCTTCCTTCCTATAATAAAGATACTAAGAAACATGTCCGTAAATATGAAAGGATCCTATTAAGAATAAGAATTTATCTAAATGATTTTCATGAAACAAGTCTTAACACGCATACACACACACACACACACACACACACACAGACACACACACACATATATATTTATATATATACAGTGTAACCCGGATATAAGAGACCCGGATATAAGTGAAACCCGGATATAAGAGACCCGGATATAAGACACTTCTTATCCGGTCCCGACAACTCTCGTATATCCGGGTTACACTGTATATATATATATATATATATATATATATATATATATATATATATATATATATAATTTTCATATGAACACAACAATTTTGTCTTAGAAAAATGATGAACACAACTAATTTGTTTTAGAAAAAACAAAACCCTGATGATGACATTGTGCTAATGCCGAAAGTACATTAAGTAAAATGAATATGCAGCTCCATGGTAACGTTCTTATTCCTATAATATGGATACTAATGTCCGTAAATATGAGAGAATCCTATTAAGAATAAGAACTTGTCTAAATCATTTAATGATACACGTATATATATATATATATATATATATATATATATATATATATATATATATATATATATATATATATGAATTTGTTTTGGTTAAACGTTATTTTAGATGGATACTCATATTCCAGTAGACAGTATTTTTATTTAATGACATTTACCGGGTTGAATGCTTGCGAAATCAAATCAGAAAATATGCGTCCCCCGGGAGGATTCGAACTTGCAACTCCTATGGGGAACCGTCAGTAGATGTGACGTGTTTAACCGATTCGGGTAAGTCGGACTTTCAGTTAGACAAAGTCGAACTAGTATTTTCGCACTCACATTCTCTGCCGATTCTGGAAACATCAGTATAGAGATCTGTTTTGTGACCTAACAAAAACAAACACATTTTTATTTGATGAAATGGTTTAAATCCGGCATAGTTTAGTTTGTTTTGCTAAAATGTTATTTTAGATGGACATTCATATCCGAGTAAATGTTTATTTCATCCATTTCACACACACGCATACACACACACACATACACACACACACACACACACACACACACACACACACACACATATATATATATATATATATATATATATAATACACATATATATATTTGAATATGAAAGGCAATACTGAAATGTATATAGCATAACATATATATGTATATATACTTCAGAATTTCTACGTGTATAATCTTTATGAATTGTCGGCAGATAATTTGACAATTATATCCGGAACATCTTCCCTTTATATGAAATGAACTTTCAGAAATTTATATAATTAATTGACGGAAACGTTCAGCAGAAGAAGCTTAAACCTTGAGCAATGTTTCAGTCGCTGGAAGCATGTCTCTAGAATGATATGAACAGTCTTAAAATATGACAAAAACGTCATTGAAAATGCTAAAATTCGAAAACTAATGCCTTGGCAGAAATTAGCATTTATTTTTATAACAACTGACCAGTTAGAGGATCTTAAAAAGTATAGGTTAGTGATTTTTTCCTAAAATTATATATATATATATATATATATATATATATATATATATATATATATATATATATATTACAAAGAGTTAATCATACTTTGAATCAATTAGCAATAGTAATGCAATAGTAATGCAATTATTGGCGAAATCCCTTTGCTAGTAGACATAATTATAAGCATTATACTACTAATAATCCACTGAATGATGAGATCCTTATCTATAAAATACATAATATATATATATATATATATATATATATATATATATATATATATATATGTGTGTGTGTGTGTGTGTGTGTGTGTGTGTGTGTGTGTGTGTGTGTGTGTGTGTGTGTGTGTGTGTATATATATATATCTAAGCAACTATGTGGATGTAGATCCGACGGTATGATGAAAAATGTGGAAAAGACAAAACAAAATCCGAAAACTTGCATATTCGGATTTTGTTTTGTCTTAGTGGTTCTTTTTAAATAACGTGTGTATCTATATCGATTCTTTATATGTCTATGCATTTGTGTGTTTACGTGTCCCGCTGTGATATTTTAGTTTAATTTATACGTTTATGATCAGTATCGCTGACTGATATAATATTGCCTCAGCAGTACACAATCTACACGCGTCACCACAAAACTACAGTAGACGCGTTAAGTTCTTTGATTTTCACCGAATTGAAGTCGGGCTAATTTTAATTTATTCTTTTTCAAAAGATTCATTCTGCTGAAAAACCTTATATTGTACGGAATAAATTATTAAAATGGACATTTACAAACAATGAGTAGAAATATAAATGTGATATTTGAAGAGCAGGGAATACAAGTCATTAGAGAATTTACAAAGATCATTTATAAAAGTAAAGGAAGAAATACATGACTATGTTTTCAACATCGGAGGGCTCAGATACACGCAGCCCGACTAGCCACGTTGATTTTATTTCATTTCTTTTTTTACTTTATTCGTTTTTTTTCTTTCTTTCTTTTGTCTCTCTTCTTGTTTATTATGAACAATATCAACGAAATGTACTTCGGTCAATATTTTGAAGCACATAGTTAAAACAATTAATTATGGATCCAGCCGAAGTCAAGAATGAAAACGGCACACTATGAAAGAGTTTTGTTGGTTGGAAATATATATATTGAATATTTATTCAACGGGCTAAACCCGACAAGCCCGACTCCAGAACCGTCACTGACACACACACACACACACACACACACATATATATATATATATATATATATATATATATATATATATATATATATATAGTTTACGAAAAACTAGGTAATCTGTATGGGTAAACCCAAGGAGGATAAAATCCAGAGAGCTCAATGTAAATCAGAGCTAATAATTTAAATAAAAACAGACCAATTTAAGGTTCCATGTAATAAATTATTTCAACACGGCCCTTTTAAAGGACCGCGGATCATCAGACTTTACTTCCAAAGGTTGAAACAAACCATTGCAAGTAAAGTTGGATGATCCGCGGTCCTTTAAAAGGGCTGTGGTGAAATAATTTATTACACGGAACCTTAAAGTAGTCTGTTTTTATTTAATATATATATATATATATATATATATATATATATATATATATATATATATATATATATATATATATATATATATATATATGAAGAAATATAGTTTTAATTTCTGTTTTGCATTTCAACTTGTACGTATTTTCTTATGTTAGTCTCATCTGCTTGGTCAGTCCTCGTAATTATTACTCTTTCTTTTATTTTCTCTTCTATTCCAACAATCAGAACTTTTATGGCCTAGTTTTTTTGCTAGATAGACAAGTTTTAAAACGATATGTACAGTCGTTAAACCAATGCCACTTGCCACAGCGATAGCATGGACTGGGTTGTAATTTTTTTATATTAATTTTTAGAGTTAGGAAATTTTGTTTTATCTGTTCTTGAGGGGGGTGTCGGTTTGGTTTGTTTGTGAGGGAGGAAAGTTGGTTTGCCTTCGTACTTTATGTATGTATGCTACGCCAGCTTCTTCTATGTCTTTTGAGTTTTTCTTCACATTGATGTATCTCTGGCAGTCTTTGGCTAGCTTTTGAAGTGTAAAATCAGTTTCACTCTCCAATTTAGTTAGGATTCTGCGTCTCATTTCCGCGTCTTTGGTTGAAACTAGACCTTGGACGTAAATTAAGCATTTGAAATTGTCCGCGCTGAGTTCCGATAATTTGAAGTCGTCACAATATTTGTTGACAATGGACGCGAAAGTTATGTAATCTTCGTTGTCCTTTTTTGTAAGGTTCATGCATTTCCATCTCTTGTGGAATAGTGAAGTATTATGTCTGAAATGTTCCGTTATCAGTTTAATGGCTTCACTTGTTTTTCTTGGAAGGATATAATCTACGAATTTGGTATATTCGCATGTGCCCAATTTTCTTAGTAATAGACGTACTTTACGTGCGTCTGACCAATCTTTGCAATCAAATTCATATAGATCTTCGTACCTTCGGAAGTAGTTTGCAAAAGTTTTATCTTCGTTTAGGTGCGTGCTTGAAATCTTCGATAGTACTCCAAATAGTGTCTTGTGAGAGAACTGTTTCGTTCTCAGATTTTTGCTCTTTATTCGACATTACACGTAGGAATAATTCTTGCAATTCCAAATATTTCTGGTTTTTTTTTGCTACTGTTGAAATTGGATTTTGAAAGTTTCCACAATGGTTGACTTAAAATCTTCCATGTTGACGTATTTTTGTGTAATCTGATATTCTGTGACCTGTGTACGCAAAAAATCCCTTTGTTGTCAGTGAAATTTAATATCCAAAAAGAAAATTATTTTCTTTTTTTTTCTTTGTTTTTTTTTATATGTTTTTTGTGTTTTTTAGAATCTCGCGTAGAAATTGTTTTTTTTTTCTTTTTTAGAGTTTACTTGTCGACCACTGTAATGTGCGACGGATAGCAAAAAAGGTATGTCCTCCGCGTATAGAAGTTGTTTTTCCTTGGGGTTACCTCGTCGCGACTGTTATGTGCGACGGGTAGCAAAAAGTATGTCCTCCGCATATAGAGTTCGTATTTCCTTGGGGGTTTCCTCGTCGCCACTGTTATGGTCCAGGTTCCTTGTACCACGGTGATGGTCCAAGGTAGAACCAATGAAGAATAACTCGAACACAGGTATGGAATAACACAGATATATTACAAACAGAATATGTACAAAAGAAGTAGAAGTGTTAGTAATAACAATCAGGTTAGGTTAGAGAGAACTATGTTGCCTCGACCAGTATCACTATTCCAATGTCTTACAGTAATCGTCTGACGCGACTTATATCTTGCTAAAAATTTCTTTGACAATACACAGATTTTATTACTCCTGTGATACACACAAGGCCTCCAGTACTAGATGTGGAGAAGCAGCCCTACAATATTATGGATCTTCCACCATGATGAACTTTTTGGTAGCTGTTCATTACTTTATAAGCTGCATTTTGCAATCTGAAAATATTTATTTTCGTCTGTCCACAGAGCATAATTTTAGAAGTATTGTCGTTTGTCCAGATACACTTTCGCAAAGCTCACTCATTCAGTTTCATAGCTTTTCTTCGGTAATAATGTTTCCCTCTGCTTAGTTAAGCGTGCGCTATAAGGTAACAAATTCAGAGAGACCGAGGTCCTTGGAGATGGCTTTATAGGCATTAGATATATTGTGCTTAATAATAGGACATCTAGCTCATCAGGTGGCTACTTTGAGTTTCATGGCGACAAAGGAACAGGAAATAAGGCGTGTCGTTTTGAAACATTTAATGGGGCTTTACATTACTTTCTCTCATAAGATCCTGCTTCGTTTAGTGTACGCTGTATTGTAATTGGTGTAACAATGACCCTCTCGTATCCACTGTCGGCTTCCATATATTTAGATGTTCTATGTGGTATATTTTCTACAGTTTGCACAAACTTTCAAAGGTTTCTCTCGTTCAATATCCTGTTACTCTCATGCCTATAGAGGTTCCTGTCAGTTTTATGTTTACCAAACCTCTGATAAAATTGTGTACTGTTAAAAAGACTGATGGATAGAGGCTCGGATTGAGGAATCGGAGAGCCGAGTTCGAATTCCAGTCGAATCCATTAAATTTACTAACGTGATAATAACCTGAATCCTCTTCTTCCCCTAGCTATGGGTGAATAACAGGAGAGACCGGGTTCTCATAGCTTTGTATGGCAACTGATCTACCGTAGAAAGAAATGTCAACCCACTACGTCAGTCATGCATCGAAAAATACATGATCGCCTAAGCGTGTATCACACATGGCACTGACTTAATTAACTGTTAAAAGATGTGTTCAGAGATATTTGGAGATGGCCTTATGCACATTATACATCTTTTGCATACTAATAAAAAAACTATTTACATCATTCGGACTATTGTCCTCATCTTTGTTATTATTTTATATTTATTATATATTATATTTATTACAACGTTTCGGCTGTTGTACGCTCCGGCCTTCTTCAGGTTGTTGGAATGTCGAATTGAACCCTTTATTTCGCTCACTGAGATAGACTGTTCTAGTCCCACGTGCCATGTTTAATGGATGTCAGTTATCAGTTAATTCCCCTCTGCAAGTGCTCCACTGCCTTTACTGGGTAATGAACTCTTTGGGTCCTGTCACTGGATCTAACCAACGCCTTATCCACTGTGCCATGAGACCTTGAGGATTTTTGTTGTTATTATCGCTTTTCTCTGGCATTCATTATTACTGGTTATGAATACAGTATGGGAAACAGTAATAAGGAGTGCCAGAGAAAAGCGATAATAACAAAAACATTGCAATATGACCACTGGTAAAAAAATATATGATAGCAGTAAAAATTGAAACATGAGCAATAGTGAAAACTAGTGGCTGAAGACATTAGGTTTATAATACCCAGAAATTCATACACAAATGACCTCAAGGACACATGGCACAGTAGATAAAGGCGTTGGTTAGATCCAGTAACAGGACCCAAAGTGTGTGAGTTCAGTACCTGGTTATGACAGTGGAGAACTTGGAGAGGGGAATTAACAGGAGATAACTAACAATTGACATCCATTAAACATGTCAGGTGGGACTAGAACATTGAGCGAAATAAAGGGTTCAATTCGACATTCAAACCACAAACATCCGAAACATATACATGTAAAAAAATAACGAAACAAAATATGTCCCTAGCAAATATGCGGTATTGTGGTATAAGTTAAATTGAATGGAGAGGTGGAGAGGGATGCTTTCTTGTGGATTAGTGAACTTTAGTGTAAATGAGTCGTGAATCCAATTAGCTAGGTGTAGGATATTCAGTGAAGACCAATCATTCCAGACATCCCCATTGGTCATATTCCAAATTAACAATGGATTTAAAAAAAAACAACTTTAGTAATAACGAGTTGTCAGTAGAACAAAGCTGTTTAACTAGATATCTTTCAAAATGTAATCCATATTATGAATTGAAATTTCATAAATATGTCCAGGACTATGTATATATTCAAAAAAGAATCAGCAATATTATTCGTCTTGACCTGGCGTCTAATCTTCATTTACTTACAAACCGCTCTCATGAACCTTCCCTGTGCCTTTTCTATAAATACTTTCATGGTAATTGTTCGGATGAACTCATCGCTATGGTACCTAGACTTTAAGAATTTAAGCCTAGTACAAAACTGGAGTAGAGATCTCATCAATTTACAGTTGAAATGAGTAGATGCAACCGTAAGTTCACTATTGACAAGGACACATGCCACAGTAGATAAATGCGTTCGTTAGATCCACAAATAGTGTGAGTTCAATACTAGCTTAAGGCAGCAGAGAACTTGGAGAGGAGAGTTAAGAACAGATAACTGATAACTTGCATCCATTAAACATGGCATGTGGAACTAGAACAGTCTACCCCAGTGAGCGAAATAAAGGGTTAGTTCGACATTCCAAGCACCTCAAGAAGACCGGAGCGTACAACGGCCGAAACGTTGTAATAAATATGGCGACAAAGATGAGGACAATATTCTGAATTATGTAAATAGTGTGCATAATAACTACTCTCAGAAACATTGACAGATACTGAAAGGCCGAAACGTTGTAATAAATATGGCGACAAAGATGAGGAAAATATTCCGAATTATGTAAATAGTGTACATAATAACTACTCTCAGAAACATTGACAGATACTGAAAGGCCGAAACGTTGTAATAAATATGGCGACAAAGATGAGGACAATAGTCCGAATTATGTAAATAGTGTACATAATAACTACTCTCAGAAACATTGACAGATACTGAAAGGCCGAAACGTTGTAATAAATATGGCGACAAAGATGAGGACAATAGTCCGAATTATGTAAATAGTGTACATAATAACTACTCTCAGAAACATTGACATACTGAAAGGCCGAAACGTTGTAATAAATATGGCGACAAAGATGAGGAAAATATTCCGAATTATGTAAATAGTGTACATAATAACTACTCTCAGAAACATTGACAGATACTGAAAGGCCGAAACGTTGTAATAAATATGGCGACAAAGATGAGGAAAATATTCCGAATTATGTAAATAGTGTACATAATAACTACTCTCAGAAACATTGACAGATACTGAAAGGCCGAAACGTTGTAATAAATATGGCGACAAAGATGAGGAAAATATTCCGAATTATGTAAATAGTGTACATAATAACTACTCTCAGAAACATTCACAGATAATAACCGTAAGTTCTATGCTAATAGTTTCTTTTCTCGCACTGACTGCATATGGAATTCTCTTCCGGCTCCATGCTTTCCAACTGAATTTGTGCTTCAAAATTTTAAAAAACAATGTCAATCGTTATCTACTGTTTCTTGACTACTCTTCTATTGTTCTCACTCCTTAATAATGTTTCTCATTTTTTCACACCCAGTAACCCCCGGGTCTTAGTGGTTTTATCGCCTTGCATAGGGTGATATGATTAATTTAGATGTATAGCAAAGCGTTTTCTGTTGGAGAATTTGTTTGTCTGTTGACCTGTTTTTGTTTTTTGTTCATCAGCAATATCATTTGTTATTTTAGCCAATCAAGAAGACACATCCGGGTTTTATATTTTGGCTGTACAATTCTTTCTCTTAGCAATGTTACTCCCAGAGCGACATTTTTTTCCTAAGCAGTGAATTATGTATTGGCTACACATAAAATCTTTAATGCAGCCATCAGAAAACTTTACCAACATTTCAGATTTTGTACGTGTATAATCTTTATGAATTGTCGGCAGATAATTTGACAATTTTATCAGGAAAATCTTACCTTAATATAAAATGAATGTTCAGGAAATTTTATAATTAATCTTAGGAAACGTTCAGCAGAAGCAATGGATCGCTTAAGCCTTGAGCAATTTTTTCAGTGGTTGGAAGCATGTCTCTTGAATGATATTAAAAGATTTAAAATAGAAATCGTCTAAACGTTACTGAAATTGCTGACATTCGAAAACCGATGAATTGGCAAAAAATATCTTTTATTTTTATAACAATTGATCAGTTAGAAGATTTTGAAAAGAATAGGTTGGTGATTTCTTCACAAAATTATATATTGGAATATTCAGTCAGTGCCAATACAGATCAACTCGATATATGGTGTTCAATTATTTCAGTATATTTATAAGAGAATTTTTGGCTGACACAATTTTTCAACATGTTTCTTGGGTAATTTATAGTCCCATGTAGTAAGAATAAAATCATCTTTTTAAGCTTTTAACTCAGCACTATGAAGCCACGGATGTTTACGGGGTTTCGATGCATGATCTTGTTGGGCGTGGGCAGAATATTGACATCGATTCTGTATTTGGTCCATGGCATTTGTTTTTCACTGAGTTTTAAACTCGTCGCTGCAGTATTATTATTTTCAAATTGCTGTATTGAAAGAATTCTTTATTTTGAAAATTTATTTTACTTTAAAAAAAATGAGGAATTGGATTTTCTTTTAAACTGATGATTTGGAGGTTTTTGGTTTTTGAAAATCGATATATACGTGCAATTCTTTTTTTTTGAAAACTGATAAACGGAAATATTTTTTAATTAAATATTTTTAAAATATATCGAATTGGAGTAATATTTTTTGAAAACTGGCAAATGATTGGCGATTTTTTAGATCCTATACATTGGAAGATATTTTTAAACCGATAAACTTGAGGATATTTTTTGTGCACAAATAACTAGTTTTTAAACGTATAAATTGGATAATATTTTTCAATTTTGTCAACTAATAAATTGGAGGAAGCTTACAGAGAAGTTTACACACAAAATCATGTAAAGCTTAAGAAAAATTCGACCAACTATTTAAATGACGCGTTCATAAATTCAGTTGCCCACAATGGCGGCATTATTAAAATGGATTAGTTACGTTTACAATGATCGAACGAGTAAATCACCCACTACCGGCTGTCGCAATCATAACGGGTTGTCATAGTAACATATCGTATTACTAAGTCATGGCAGTTGAAAAATCTAAGATCTCTACAAAGAAAGACTATGGAAATAATAATAATAATAATAATAATAATAATACCAACAACAACAATAATAATAATCTCACGAGTACAGCCCACACCTTACGAAGGGATTTATCTATATAAAATATGTGTGTTTTTTTTAATTGGTCATTGGAAAATGTCATGATGCCATGTTTGACATTAGGTATGTCGGCGGGACCCAGAAAGAAAATGAATGCGCACCAGAAATCAAAGGAAATAAAACAATAATAATAGTGGTGGTGATGCTGGTGGAGAAGATAGTGGTGTTAGTTTGATGATGATGATGATGATGATGATGATGATGATGATGATGATGATGATGATGATCACGATCATAATAATAATAATAATAAAGAAGGATCGTGGATAATATTAAAGTGCACACGGGAAGAGAGTTGACCATGACCTGTAAGAGACTGCAGACTGTTTCGAAAAACGGGAGGGACAAATGGATCAGCGTGTGAATGCCGCGACAAATTTAACTGAGGAACTATTATGGCGCTATTGTCCTAGATACGCTATTTTCGGTCGATTTTAAGTGGCATCATGGCTTCTGAACACTATGCAGTATATCCAAATGACTAGTAATTTTCATATTATCAATTAAATTATGGTGCTGTTACATGCAACCACCGAAAAGTCTGCTTCTGTCAGTAATTGAAACTGCATCGTTCTTTTTCCACCAAGGAAACCGCTTCTGTCTTCTCAATAGCAGTAACGACTCAAATTCGTGTCATAGCTACAAATACAATTTTTAATAAGAAGAAATAGTGTTAGATAAAAAAATCCTTTCAAAACAATTACTATTGTTTACATCTTGCGTAAGAAACAGACACAGGTTGAAGTATGCTGTATATTCGTAGAAGGCTCGACGAGAAAAAATATGTCTTATCAGGTTATTCCACTGTGCTCTGCTATTCAGGCTCCTTGGCCGAACTGGTAAAAACATGCTTCGGCGCTAAGTATTTCTTTTTCTTAGGGAAAAAGGGATGCAGGTTCGAATCATGTCGGATTCAATAGGACTACTCAGTTTGGGCCGGTTGTTTCACTGTTAAATAAAATGCAAAGTTGGTGTAACAACTCAAAACACATGCCCCCACTAAAAAGAACGTTTATAGTAATAACAAATAATGTCGGATAAAACAACCCTTTCTAAACAGCTACTATATATATTACTAGCAGGCTTCACCGGCTCGCTATCGCTTCACAATGTAAGATATATTCACTACTTGAAATCTTTGAAACAAAAATGTTAAATGAACATTTCATTCATATATTGGCTTGTTAGAGTTAAGGAAAGTTTTACAAATAGATGCCAACTTTTTGAAGGCCAAGTAAAATGCAAATTTCAAAGAATTTCTGCACTTTATAAGACGATATTCCTAAACAGAAGAATTTCTGATATGATAATCAAAAGAATCTTTGAATAAAAGAAGAGCAAAGAAGGACAGTTCATTAATGAAATTAACCTGGAGAGTGATATCACTTACAAATAGATAATATATAATACAGACTGAGCCTTTTCAGTGTAAAGTCCTCCTTGGTGGAGTTTCTAACGCATTACATATCATCTCTCAGTTGCATCTCTGTCTTTGGGCAGAGTGCGCTCAGGGGCGGCTCCGTCAAAAGACAGAGTCACAACTGAGGAAAATTATACTCTGTGATGCCGGCACTGGTGAACACCTGCGCTAGCCCGCGCCTTCTCATTACACTAGAGAGATGCATCGGTGCACGCAACCTGACCTCGTGGAGGGTGATGAGTAAAAACAAATTCCTACTTGGAGGAGTTTCTAACCCATGTCTTATCATCTCTCAGTTGCGTCTCTGCCTTTGAGCAGAGTGCGCTCAGGGTCTTTTATGTCAATGGACAGAAGGGCAACTGAGAAAATTATACTGAGAGGTGCCCAGCCCTAATGTCTTCAGCAACCATTTTTACCAGTGCTCATAATACAATTTTTGCTGTTATTATATCATGTTTTTACCAGAGCTCATATTGCATCTTTGTTGTTATTATCGCTTTTCTCCTTATTACTGGTTCCCATATTGTATTAATTTCTATGCTTGGTCGGCTCAGGAGATTTTTGTGGCCTAGCCTATGTGCTGATTCATTAAGTTTACGAATATTCCCATGGTGTTCCTTGTCTATGATCTTAACCTGATCCCGCAGAGGGCGGTGATCTCCCTTCTCTCTCCATATGTGGTCAGTCATGCCTAATTTTTCCACTTCCCCTCATGTTACAGCTTTCTAGTGTTCTTGAAGCCTTACCTTAAGGGGGCAGCCTGACTCTCCTTTATATTTCTTTCCGCAGCTGCACGGGATAGCGTACACACAGTCTTTAGTTATGTTCGCCTTTATGGGGGTCTTACTCAAGAGAGAGATATCTGCGAAGTGTCATCAAACTTTTGAAGGTTGTCCTGATGTTATATGGACTGCAGATCCTTTGTATTTCCTCTGATAACCCCTTCACATAAGGTAGGCAGACTGTTTTCTGAGTGTCGTTGTCCCCCTCCTCTTGTACCCGCCTATCCTAGTTTTTTGGGGCTGCTGCCATGTACCCAGGGTAGTTGTTGGTAAAAACATGCAATGATTACAGCAAAAATTGCAATATGAGCACTGGTAAAAATGGTTGCTGAAGACATTAGGTTTATAATACCTAGAAATTCATAATTAGATGTTCTCAATGACACATGGCACAGTGGATAAAGGCGTTGGTTAGTGAGAGGACCCCAAGAGTATGAGTTCAATACTTTCAGTGGGAAATTAACAGGAGATAACTGATAACTGACATCCATTAAACATGGAACTAGAACAGTCTACCCCAGTGAGCGAAATAAAGGATTCAGTTCGACATTCCGACCACCTGAAGAAGGCCGAAGTGTACAACTGCCGAAACGTTGTAACATGGCGACAAAGATGAGGACAATAGTCCGAATAATGTAAATAATGTACATAATACCTCATCTCAGAAATATAGACAGGAATTGAGCTCCAATTTCGCATTTATTGATATAGTTTCCATAATATAGGTTACACTTAATTAGCTATTATATTTCTCTAACTCTTCTCAGTTTCAATGTATGTATAACAAATTCTAATTTCTGTTTTCCCTGATTTACACTATATTAATTTTACCTTAGAAATTTTCACCTTTTCTGTCACCCATGAAATAAAAATAATTCTACGGAAAATAAGGATCTACGTACATGAATTCGCCGTTAAATTAAGTGACAGCAGAAGAATTAACGATGGACTTTTAAAAGGGGAGCTTAAACATTATTTCAATACTTTAATGCAGCTATAATTTTGAGTTCTGCATTTTATTGATCCGTATCGCATCTACTCCTCCCTAGCTATTGTGATTATGTCCAAACCAAGAGTCCTCTACAGGAGCTAGCTAAAATGCCGCCTGAGATGGTGTCTTTTAAGCTAGTTTATAATAAATCATACACTGCAATTTTGGATACAAATTGATAAGAAGAGTCACTCCTCTTGAACCATTAAAGCAACAATAATGCCCAGTATAAGATATTAATATATATTTTTAACCTCGCATAATGTGGCAACCCTTAAGCTCAACGAAAATCGTTTCCTGTCCATAACATTTCTAGGAGTTATGAATGAGCTATGAATCATTGAAATCGGACCATTGGGAGCAGAGAAGTTGCTTGAACACACACACGCACAAACACTGTACTTTATATATAAGATATATTTATACATTGAAGGGAAAAAAACAGTGATTGTAATAAGCCTGTTTTCTGTCTAATTTCATATATGAATTGGCCTTCCTTCTCAGTACGCTCTCCCCACTTGAAGTAATGTTGCGGCACACGATTCCTACTCTTGCATTTGTTGATTTATTCCAAACTAAGATAATCTATTCGGTGTTGATATATCCATGCATACACTTTTTTTCTTTTTACATCTATTCATCAAGTCTCGTCATTTTTAAAAATATTTTTTTCATATAGTTATTCTTAATCTAAATAATTTTACCTATTGTTATATTGTTTGGCTTGTATTTCATTCCTTCTGGAAATCATATTTATTGACGTATTATTTTTTTACTTATTTTTTCACTCTTTCTGAATTCGAATTTCTTTGTATTATCACTTTCTACTTTCCCGTCTTTTACTTATATATTTGTTTCTTTTTCAGTTTTCTGTCTTTCTTTCTTTCTTTCTTTCTTTCTTTCTTCTAAGATCTTAGTTTTATTTTGTTTCATTATTATCTTCATATTTCTCTCATATTTTCCTTTATTTCTTTTTCCTTTACCCACTTTCTTTCTTTCCTTCTTTCTTTCTTTTTTCTTTCTTTCTTCGGTCTTTCTCTCTTTCTTCCATTCTTTCTTTATTCATTTTTTTCATTTGTTCTTTCTTTCTTTCTTTTTTATTCTAGGTTCTTAGTTTTCTTTTCTTTCATTATTTCCATTCTTATTTTTCTCATACTCTCCTTTACTTATTTCTTTCTTTTGTTTGTCCGTTTTCTTTCTTTCGTTCTTTCTTTCTTCTTCTCTTTCTTTCGTACTTTCTTTCTTTCGTTTGCTCTTTCTTTCTTTCTTCGGTCTATCTTTCTTTCTTTCGTTTTCTCTTTTGTTCTTTCTTTATTTATTCATTTATTCTTTCTTTCTTTCTTTCTTTCTTCTAGTTTCTTAGTTTTGTGTTATGTCATTATTTCCTTTCTTATTTTTCTCATACTCTCCTTTACTTTTTTATTTCTTTTTTTTGTCCGTTTTCTTTCTTTATTTTTTCTTTCTTTCGTTCTTTCTTTCCTTCTTTTTTTCTTTAGTTTGATCTTTCTTTCTTTCTTCGGTCTATCTTTCGTTCTTTCTTTCGTTTTCTCTTTTGTTCTTTCTTTATTCTTTCTTTCTTTCTTTCTTTATTCTAGTTTCTTAGTTTTGTTTTCTTTCATCATTTCCTTTCTTATTTTTCTCCTATTTTCCTTTACTCTCTCCATTATATTTTTGTTCTTTTCTCCCGAACACTATTATCTTTCTCAACATTACTATTTTCTTCCTTCTCTACCGTCATGAACTCATCGCCGGTAACTGTTTCAGTGTGTTTTTCCGTTTTGTTTTTTTTGGTTTCTTGTGTCGTTGTTGTTGCTGTAGAATTTTTTTTATTATTATTTTTAGGTCAAACAACGAAATGAATTGTATTTTTTTATTTAATTATTTTGAGAATTGAATTAGTCTTCGAGAAAAAAGATAAAATATTCGGCGTAACCTGACAATCTCTTCTAATTAACATAGCCGTCCAAAATGGCGTTGAAAATTTTCAAATTTTTTTTTAGGAATATACGTGAAGTGATATGACTGAAAATTTTTACATATATGCACATATATCAATCCACTGATAGTGGAAAGTGTCAGTCCATAGGCTGCAAAATTAAGAACATTAACTAGACTAAGACAAATCTAAATAAAAGTCATTAAATTATGTGTTATTGTTTTTTAATTCTAGTAGATAAAAATCTGAAACAAATCTCATTTTTGTAACTAACTGACTTAGTATCCATCGAAAATGACGGAATCATTTATTCTTTGATCAATCCTACTGCTAAGCATCAGAGAAAAAATGCAATTCCCTACTCTCAGAATAGCAAGGGTGTAGTATCTGTGCAGTTTGCTGAGAAAGAAATTGTTGCTCTTAGGTTTTTGGTATAGGATAGTTTGTTATCTGTGCACTCTCCTAAGGGTCAATAAGTTGCTCAAAAGGTTTCAGGAGAGAATCAATGGAGTATCAGTGCACATTAAAGATGATCAAAATTCTGCCCAGATATTTTCAGCAGAATGAACAGGGTAGTATCGATGCATCAAAATGTTGCTCACAGATATTCAGAATAGGATCACTGTCATATCAGTACACGCTACTGAGGATCAAAATGTATTAACAGATTTTCAGAATAGGATCAGTTTAGAATAGGTAATCGCTAATGAGGATCATATTATCTCTCCCTGAACCTTGGATAGGATCAGTGTAGCAGCATTGCACACTAATAAGAATGCAACTTTTGCTCCTCGTGTCATAAGTTTAGCATCTATGCATGCAAACAGGAATCAACGAGTTTCACGTTGCTACCAGCATAGAAAGGGTGAAGTATCTGTGCATAATGCTAAGAAATCAAAATATTTTCCGTTTCTCAGTATAGGAATATTGTAGAATCGTTGCTCGCTATCGTTCATTAACACGTTACTCTCTGCTTTCAACATAGTATCAATGTAATATCTGAGCAGGTTGCCTATGAGGTACAAGTTGCTCCCTACTCTGGGCATAAGTATCAGTGCATGACACCGAGGGTTAAAATAACGAGGATATAAATTAACTTTAAATTTGAACAATGGGATAAACCCTAGGGTACTTGGATAAATATATTTCAATTTGATCAAACGGTGATCCCGGGGGGGGGGGAGAACCTCCCTGATTTTTTTCCTTTGTTTTAAAATAAACTTACATTTGAAAAGAGATTGACTCCTGTCGAAAATATAGAAGGAGAAATCCAGAAGATGAAGGTCACATCGGCAAGATCATTGTGCAATACTGAAAAGCATCATTTTTCTTCACAAATTATAACAATGATTCAAAATCAATCATCATTTTCTTACAAAAAATGTGTAATACGCATACCTTAAAACTATATTTTACGTATACACACACACACACACATATGTATTGGTATTATAAGTTGTCATCATACATATATATATATATATATACATGATAGAAATTGTTAGGAGGATTTGATAATTATAATTAATAATTCATTGAGTCCCAAAGAAACCTCAACAGAATGCAGAAAGCACTGGACGGCCGTTTCGTCCTAAACACACACACACACACACATATATATATATATATATATATATATATATATATATATATATATATATATATATATATACAAGAGGATATAATCCAGCTAGAGCTCCATGTTATAGAGTGAGCAGGAATATAATATAAGAGGCTCAAACAAGAATATTTCATAGTAATAATATATTTCATTGAAATCGTAATAACGACCAATTCATCAGACCTAAAAATTCTTTCTTTTGCTTTTTCTTTCTGTCTTTAGTGTCTTTCTTTCGTTCTTTTTTTCGTTCTTTCTTTTGTCTTTTCTTTCTTTCTTTCTATCGTTCATTCTTTTTGAATGAATTGTGTCGTTATTACAATTCCAATGACATCAATTATAACCATGATATATTATTGTTTGAGACTTATATATATATATATATATATATATATATATATATATATATATATATATATATATATATATATATATATTGCGAAGATTTTATTTCGATAAAAATTAGACAAGGTGTCTTTGTAATTAGAACCCACAATATTTTCCCCTTGTGCTTTATATTATTTTATTAAATAGTGAAATTAATACCAACCGGCGTAAATTGACAAATTCCAGATAAAAGATTCTGCGTCCGACAGGAATCAAACCTTCGTTCCTCTTTACCTCTTTACCTTAGACAGGTTGTTATTAATTTCACTGTTTAATAAAATAGATAATGTATAGAACTCAACCACGTGTAACCGCTAAAATAACGTTTATAGTGACAAGAACCAATGTCCAAATATCAAGATATAGTTGCTCTCTAGTAACAAATAAAATTCATTGCTCACTTGTCTTTTCCTTACTCTGAATTTCGAACATTTTAAGACGAGCGTTGATTTATAAATGCATGTATATACGTATATAACTGAAGCGTTGAAAGAAATGCTGCCGATATATTTTTTATTATTTGACTCCAAGCAAGGCGGTAATGACACTAGAAGGCAGAGGTTTACAGGGAGTGAAATTGAGAGAAAAGACTGGGTATAAGGAGTATTGTTGAAAGGAGAAAAAAGGAACAGGATTCAAGAAGATGGCGATTGGTGGTAGATTTAAATTTTTGAGGAAATTCTTTTCGGTATTTACTAATGATATATTACTTTAGTTATATTATTAATACATTAGTATACTAACAAAGGACTTGTGCATTTATTGTTGGTCTTGTAATGCACGTAAACCTGTTAGCATAAGAATATATGAAAAAAAAAAGAACGAACCAGATAACAACGTATTCGGCTCAGAATATGGTAAATTCTCATGTGATTGTTGCTGGTCATTTTCACTCAGTGGGTAAGGTTAACTACACAGTATATGTTAATCTGTATGTTAAACAAATAGACAAACCCAAAGGGGTAATTCAATCAAAGGACCTGATTAGCGACACTTTGTGATAATTCCTTATGACAATGCTCGCCTACGTCGCTGACCTAACCACACATGAATTTACAGAGCCCGGTGAGAAACGAAATCTACCACGGCCAGAATATTCTCGTGGTTACATCGGTCGCACTACAAAAATGCCTATCCGGACGACTTAGGTTACACTTATCAGATCACAGTTCTATTATTTATTTCAATTTAATTGTTATCCTTGTGAATGTTCGCGTGTTTATTGGGGTTTGAACATTGAAATCTAGAAATCTGTATAAGCAGTAAAAACAAACAGTTGAAATGTTTTGAATTTACAGAGATAAATATACATACTCACATACAGCGTAACTCCCTCAAAATGGTCACAGATTATATTGAATCTACCTTGGAAAATAAAAATGTATTTGAAAGAAGATTTTGGCAGTTTTCTTAATCAATTATCTAAGGCTACCAAGATATTAATCCCCAAACTTGAAAGGTTCACAACGAAAAATAATCGACATGATATGCCTAAATTATTTAACTAAACCTGATTGAATATATATATATATATATATATATATATATATATATATATATATATATATATATATATATATATATATATATATATATATATATATACCGTCCTGGGTATGACGATCAACTACATCCGAGAGCAAGACGTTTGATCTGAAGCTTTTGAGGAGCGTGGAACTTCCCGGGGAGGTAGCAGCTGTCAGGGTCTCTGCCTTGAGTAAATTTTTAGCCTCCTCCCTAAAGGAGAAAACGGTATGAATGTACACTACAGTACAAACTGTTACCATAAACATTTTGGAAAATCCTGCGAATTTTAAAATTAAAATTCGTAGGTGAAAATGGTCATTAACTAAAGGTATCATGATTCCAATTGTAAACTATATATATATATATATATATATATATATATATATATATATATATATATGAAGAAATATAGTTTTAAGGTGTGCTATATCTATAGGAAAATGTGCTCAATATCAGAGATATAACCTATGTAAAATTAAATATAAAAGTGAATATTGAAATCAACACTCAGAGGCGACAGTCTGTTTCATGCTGGACGCCATCTTCATATATATATATAATGAATTCTTCTGTTGGCTGTTGGGCAATTAAACCATCTCTCCAGGTCCACTTTATTGGACTAGAGGCGGAAAGGTGATTAGTAGCACTGTAGCTGTAGGAGGGCAAAAAAGATCATGCAAAGGCTGGACGAACTCCTGGTGTGTCAAACTGAATTGGCGTCTCAGTGAAATCAATGTGGAAAAGTCAACAGGAAACCACTGCAATATCAAACTCTTTACTATATTTCAAAAAGAATTAGGACAATTCAGATAATAAAGTAGCCAAATCAGTGGCGTGCAATGTTTGCCTCTGACCTGAAGGATTTTGCTCTTTAAAACAAATAATTTAATCATGACGGGATTACAAAATGCGAAGTAAACCTGTCTGAGTTATTGGCATTTCATTACGAAAGTGAATATGTATTATTTATGCAATGAAATTATTAGGATGTGATAACATTAATGTAAAATAAATAATCGAAAAAGGTGTTTCCTGTTGAAATTTGAAGAACTTATAAGCAATATGACCATGATTTCATATTCTCTACGGAACTGCTATCAATAATAACATAAATCCATACATTGTTTTGAATTTGCTGTCTACTTTCTTTTGATCCTTTTATGGTCAACCCAGGAGACGACAACAATAGACTATATATTCGCTGATTACATCAAGCATTATTGCTTGCAAAATAATGGCTTTATTTTCACTCAAGTCTTCACAATTCTTTTTATTCTTTTGTCATTAGTTTTATTTCCGAAAATTGAATTCAGTTGATATCTAATGGGAGAGAAACCGATGATTGATTAAAATATTAGCATTGTTTCGACCGAATCAATATTAATGTTAGCAAAGCCGGGCTCTTTAAAACGATTTTGAATATTCAGAAATATTATGAATAAAAATATATTTGAAAGAAAATCAAACATGATTTGTGAAGTTGCCCAGAAAGCCACAGAAAGGAATCCTTTTTTATGTCTGTCTATATTTCTGAGATGAGGTATTATGTACATATTTAAATTATTCGGACTATTGAAAGCTTTTAACACGAGGGGAAGTGGAAAAATCAGGCGTGGCTGACCACATATAGAGAGAGAAGGGAGATCACCGCCCTCTGTGAGATCAGGTTGAGATCATAGACAAGGAACACCATTGGAAAAATTGGTAAATGTAAGGAATCAGCACATATGCTAGGCCATAAAAATCTCCTGAGCCGACCAAGCAGAGAAATGAATACAATATGGGAACCAGTAATAAGGAGTGCCAGAGAAAAGCGATAATAACAACAAAGTTGCAATATGAGCTCTGGTAAAAAACATGTAATGATAACAGCAAAAAATTGCAATATGAGCACTGGTAAAAATGGTTGCTGAAGACATTAGGTTTATAATACCCAGAAATTCATGCACAGATGTTCTCAATGAACACATGGTACAGTGGATAAAGTCATTGGTTAGATACAGTGACATGACCCAAAGAGTGTGAGTTAAATACCCGGTCAAGGCAGTGGATAACTTTCAGAGGGAAATTAACAGGAGATAACTGACAGCAATTAAACATGACTCGTGGATGCTAGAACGGCCTACCCCAGTGAGAGAAATAAAGGGTTCATTTCGACATTCCAACCACCTGAAGAAGGCCGGAGCCGAAACGCTGTGATAAACATGGCGACGAAGATGAGGACAATAGTCCGAATAATGTAAATAATGTCCTTTTTTATGTTTCAATGCTTCGCTAACAATCATACTCCTATAAATACCACATATCACATGATAATAAAGTAAAATTGCAGATCAAGCCCCGGAGTCATGCGCGGAAGTTTACTTAGTTAACGGCCTTTTTACTGATCTTCGTATCTTTTTCCTCGTCTCCATTACTACACCAAACCAAAAGAAGACTTTAGACACTTTTGAAAGTGAATTATGTTTTTATTTGTTTAAGTACTTTAGAAAAACATTGACAAGTGTTGTTCTTTTTTTTATAAGGAAGCTGTACTAATAATGAATTCTTGTTTAAATAATAACAAAATTTAAAATGTAGCCCGTCATTTCTATTTTGTAAATAATCATGCTTAAATAATATTCCTTAAAATTGTTTATGCTATTAAATCCTTTCTAGAATTTAAAAAAAAAATAATCATACTTTTTAAAACCCTAAATTTAATTTTTTTAAAATTGAACCTTAAAATTGTTCATGCTATTATTAGGTCCTTTCTAGTACATTTTTTTTTATTCTGTAAATAATCATGTTTTTTAAAACCCTAAATTTAATAACCCAAAACTTGGGTTACTTTTTAAATTTCGAGCATTCATTTGAATTAAATTCAAGATAAGTGAAACTTCTGCTCATGACTACTGAAGGAAAACATATGTAAACAACGCCAGTAACGGTTGCCGGGCTGTAGCCGCGACGCGAATAAGGCCGAACTTATATTGTCGATAGCTCTTAAACGGTAGATTTCCGCAAACTTTTACTGTTATTTTTTAAATATGCATGCAAATATTATACCAAAATAGAATTTTTCTGGAAATTTTCATTACAGTTGTTTTCCGGAGATTAATCTGCAAATCAACCGATTTGATGAATAATTTGATGAACTTTTCTAATGTATCAACCAAGATAGCAAGCATCTACATCTATGTAACTAGAATTTTATTGGAATTCTACCAAATCATATCGGTTCTTTCGAGATTTTTGTTAAAAATATTAATACTACAAAGAAATTATTCTATTCAAAGAGGTGTAAAAAAGTCTTCATTTGAAATCTACTTTTTCCCATCCAATTTTATTTTCTCTCTATTCATTCCCGCCTTTACAAAAACATATGGCTGTCCGACTTCGCGTCATTCAGATTGCTAGTTGTCGACAACACAGAAAAATAACCTTCCGGCTTGCAAAAGTGAAATTTACAGTCTAGTCCACCTTAAGATTCACCACATGTTACTCGGACGGACACGTCATGTTCCATCAAGGTGGAATGATAGGCGTATGCTTCGAAGCTGGATATCTTCACTGCAACTTTCCGTCACCAATTAATTGACTGAGTCGATTTTAAAGGTTAGTCATGGCTTTCAAAAGAATATTCAGACAGTATCGCTGACCCGAGGAAATTGAAACAGTTAGAGTTAATTTTGCTAAAATGTCCGTGGATTAGTCAAGTAAATTTAGTAGACAACCACACCGTACCCAGTTTTGAATCCGTCAAAGTTCTGGAGTTGTTTATTTTAATAATTTTTACAAATGTTATTTGGTACAAAGCCGAAGTGGAGATTGGGAGAGGCTGGTCTTCACTGACTATCCTACACCTAGCTAATCCGATTCCCGACCTAACATTTGGCTCAGTCAACACATGAACCCGACTTTTTCAATTCAGTCCAGCATAAACCACATATTCAAGGAGGTCTACTAAAATAATCTTACTGTAAAATCTTTTGAGTATATATAAATGATTTTTTTATTATTATTTATCGCAATTTTGTGATAAAAAAGATATTTTAGATATGAAATGAAGTGGGGAGAGGATGAACACAATAACAAAATAATAGGGAAAACAAAAGATTAAACTAAAATAAAAGTGTACTAGAAGGACCCCTCCACCCGCCCCCAAAAATAAGAGCGTCCGCTGTATTCTGCCGATAAGCAGAATGAAGAAACGCACCCTCTTGAGGTTAGGGAGAGAGAAATCAAAATAAAAGCCGACGTATTTGAGTCTGATCCGGTCAAGATGAAAAGAGAATCCAAACATCATGAGGATATTGGAAATCTTGAAAAGGACCATAACAAAAGAAAGTTAGCCGTTATTTTTCCTAAAATATGCGTGGATTAGTCAAGTAATTAGGTAGTGGAGGTGGTGATGGTAGTGGTGGTAGTGATGCTATAATAATAATAATAATAATAATAATAATAATAATAATAATAATAATAATGATAATAATAATAATAATAATAATAATAATGATCATGATGATGTTGTTTTTTTTTCTCTCTTTAAAATTATATATCCTATCAGAGTTTTACATGTTTCGGCAGTGTGGTGATGTTTATATCTCAGCTTCTGCGACACTTTACTCAGTATATAATCCCGTGGAAGGCAGTCCTGTCATCTGCACACTCTCAATGATGTTAGATACCCTCAAATTGTCCTGCATAACAGAAAGACTATTATTATTATTATTATTATTATTGATTTTACGTATACTTTTATATTTCATATATTTTAAAACAAATGATAACGCTTAATTATATACATATATGTATGTATGTATATATATATATGTGTGTGTATGTGTGTATATATATATATATATATATATATATATATATATATATATATATATATATATATATATATATATATCTTGATGTTAAGATGAAATTTATCAAGGAGGGCGCGATAGTATTTTTTTCCGACCCTAGTTCTTTCGATCTCCTCCGAGATAGATCATCTTCAGAGGTAAATTACAAAGACAATTTTATTGTAACTGCGATAAAATCTGCATTTCGTTGAGATGGTGAAAAAAAAGAAAAGAAAAAAAAGGCACACGCGTAAACTCGCTCTATTATAATTAATTCAAAAGTGTAATTTATCTGTTGTCGTTATGGAATATTTTGTGACAGCGCCATTTCAATACAATCGTGCTCACTGGGAATGTAATATTATTTGGCATTCTATTAATTTCTACTAGGGCGCCTCTCGTGGCTGAATTTTATCTTAACGAAACTGATTAGACAATTGGAAAGATTCAGTATGAGAATAGACATAATATGGATATTTAAAGACATTTTTATGTTTAACATTTTTTTTTTTAGATAAACATAAAAATGTCTTTAAATAATTGTCGGACTTTGTCCATATCATAATGTGTGACATAATATGATTATATTATTCCCTGACACTTGTTTGAAAATATGTGGCCTAAATGCACACACATACGCACACACGCATATATATGGAAGTCAATGACACTTTATTACAACTTCTTTCTCTTTTTTCTCTCTTTTTCTTTTTTCTTTTTTCTATAACTTCCGTTAACAGATTTAAAGTGTCACTGTCTAGATTTCAGCGAAAATTAAAATTTGAAACAATAGAAATGTTACATCTAACTCAATGCTGTCTCTCTACCCCCTACTCTGCTCCCACTTCGTTAATTTCCTTATTATTGCCCGTCATAAATGTGTAAATTTATTTTCATTTTTTCATTTCAACATTTGGAAATAAATCTGATGACCCACTGTCCTTTAAAAGGGCTGTGGTGAAATAATTTATTATATGGAACCTTAAAGTAATCTGTTTTTATTTAATATATATATATATATCTATATATATATATATATATATATATATATATATATATATATATATGTGTATGTGGAATAAAATCAATCTCTTCTTTAAGTGTTCTTTAAGTGCATTATAAAAATATAATTCAAATATTTCTATACAGATTTATCGGACGATATATGTACCTTTGTATTTCAATACCTTTCGACATCTTCGAGGTAGCTTTTTAGAATTCTTTTACCATTTCATTGTAATATACTATTATTATTTTTTCGATTTAGAGAATACTATTGGTCGACAAAGATTTCAACGCATTCTGAGTTGCCAATTCTGAATACATTTCTTTGATTGCTGCCTTTATTTTGGAAACAGCACCTGTCTGAATTCAACATCTTGCATTATAGGTGAAATAAATTCAAAGACAGAAAACAGTTTGTACTACTCTTTATTTAGTTGCTTGTTGTTTGCTTGACTTTGTTTAGCGGCATATCTTTCATCCATGAGTTATTTAATGCCGAAGACTAAATATTTTTACGTAATTTTATCCTTTAAACTACAGATATTTTGTACATAATTTTATACTTTCAGCATAAAGGTAGGTTTCTTCAGATATCTAGTTTGCACTTCATAAAATATATTTTATGTCTTTAATGTTCCTATAAAAATACATTTTTTTTTTAGTGTTGCATTGCTTGTCATTTTGCTACAAAAATGTAGCGTTGGTTATTTTACTATAAAAATGTATTTTTATGCTTTTTAGTGTTGTATTGATTGTCATTTTGCTATAAAATGTATTGTTGGTAATTTTACTATACAAATGTATTTTTATGCTTTTTAGTGTTGTATTGATTGTCATTTTGCTACAAAATGTATTGTTGGTCATTTTACTATAAAAATGTATTTTTATGCTTTTTAGTGTTGTATTGATTGTCATTTTGCTATAAAATGTATTGTTGGTCATTTTACTATAAAAATGTTTTTTTATGCTTTTTAGTGTTCTATTGATTGTCCTTTTGCTACAAAATGTCTTGTTGGTCATTTTACTATAAAAATGTATTTTTATGCTTTTTAGTGTTGTATTGATTGTCCTTTTGCTATAAAATGTATTGTTGGTCATTTTACTATAAAAATGTATTTTTATGTTTTTAGTGTTGTATTGATTGTCATTTTGCTACAAAATGTATTGTTGGTCATTTTATTATAAAAATGCACTGTTAATATTTGCCCATAGTGTTTTGACCCGAGTTTGGCGGTTAACTATTTGCCCATAGTCGTGAACCTAACATATGCTACCATCCGTAGTCAGGGTGGGCCTGGGAACAACAGCAGTTAATATGGGCTTCCAAGCTTCTCAGAATTTCCGGTCAGATTCTTTGCTACCGGATGTAGTTTATCGTGGTAACAAGAACGAAATTGTGTTTATATTTATTTACTAAGAAATCATTTTGCAATATCTTTTTCCAAGAAAGTTTACAAATTATTTGAAAATATTGTCCGTAGAAATAATGCTTTAAATTCTTATTCATATAGTATTTTATCAAACATACGTTTCATTTTTATTAATCACCCTATAGCTTTATCATCATAAACATCTCATTGCTTATTCTGGAGTTATGACCAATTCAACACTGTTTTTTCGCTCTAATTCAACGTTTCATTATATATGTTAGAATATCTGTTAGAATTCTAATAATTATATGTTTACTTCTGTGAGGAAACTGATTTTCCAATGGAGTTCGCATTCATCCGCAGTTCCTGCAGCAGTACTACAATATCTAATTTGCTGAAGCCTTCCAGTATTTAACCGTTGTTGCATATTCTATTTACCATTTCTCTGATCACGTCAAGTACTTAATCGTTTAAAGGTTTTGGCATCTTTACCACACTGTCACCTGGCCTTGATTTGTTATCTTTTTCATCTAGGTCACTGCGGATATATTGCTCTAAATTTACAAATACTAGTCATTGAATGTCATATCTTTCATGTTTCTCCACCGTTGCAATGGGAATGATCTTTGATGTATTTATTTCATAGCTGTAGTAGCTTTTTCCTATTATGATTGTTTCTCTATTGAAAAGCACTTTTTTCATTCATGCTGTTGCTTTTATATTTCATGCATATCAGATGCATCTGCATTCTACAGCATTTCGATCAATGCTCATTCTACATTCAGCCATTCATCGCATGGAATTAAATTCACGCTGTTCTTTTCTGTTGCCTTTTGTGGGTGTTATCTACAGTGTTTCTTTTATTAGATCGCGAATTTCACCTGTCATTCACTTTTATTTCCACTGTCTTTTTATTGTGAGGACTTATTTAGCTGGGACGAATAGCAAGAAAATGCTTAGCCACCTGTCGATATATCCACATCTCTGTACTGAGGCATGCCGTTTTATCAGGGTTTGGTCATAAAAATCGTCAACCATCTTTTCTGTCAGTCTTTTGAAGTCAGCGAAGGTAAGTCTCATCCAATATAATTCCATTTTATGCTTTATATTATAACACTATGCAAAGATAAATAATGTATATATTTTTATCACATAAAACATTATTTAAGTGAATATTCGTATCTGAGTAGACACGTGGTTTATTTATTTAATAATATATTTATTTATTAGATTAAAAAATGGCAACTGAGCTAGTTCTTACGGAGGATTCTTGATTTAGCTTTCGGCTTGTTCAGGAGTCTGAGAGCCCGTATGTCTTTGTATATTCTCAACATTGGAAGTTCTCCTGGCTGCCGTTTGATCTGGGTTTTCATTTGCACAAGACATTCCTTTCCTCGCTAAAACCTTGGCTCTTTTGGCTGCAATCTGGTCCTCTGTTGGCGGAGATTTCTTTTTGCGAGGCAAAACAGCTGCCATATGCAGTAGGCAGCAATAAACTAGAGAAGAACTCAAAATTGATCGCCGCATTTAAGTATTGCATTAATATTTAAGATTGACTTTTAAACGTTCAAAAATAATTCTTATGCCGCTCAATAACTTAAAGACAATTTCGGATTATTTCCAAATTTATTTCCAAGTTATAAAACTTGATATCGTGCAAAAAAAAAAAAAAAAATCGTCGAAAAAGTTTACGTAAAAAAATCTCCGAAAACAATCGTAGTAATGATAATTTGGGAATCCAAAATTTCAGGATTGTGGGGTCTGGATCCGCACCGGAATGTTTTTCATTTGCTCACGGAGTTAGCCTGATTCCAGAATGGTATGATAAGTTGGGCTACGGCCTCTCGGAGTAACATTGAAAAGGTGCGACACTCTGACATTCTCATTTATTTATATATGTCTACCGGCCCGAATGTGAAATATTATTAAATAGAAATTTGCGATCTCCGGTAGGATTCGAACATGCATCTACCTGGGTGGTGAATTACTGTTAGAGCCATCACCATCTAACTAACTAAGCTACAGAGAACAGGAATACAGATGTAGTGTGTAGATATTGGCGTATCTATAAAATTTCGGATCTAAATGTAAACAAAAAATCTTTTCTAAAGAAAGTAATGGATTTTAATTAATCCGGCAGATATTTTTTATATCACTTTAAACGAATCCCGCCGGAAAGAGCAAACTTTTCTTTAATATGATTTCTCGGACATTAAGGCTGGTATATGAAAATAAATAAATATAATATTTAATAAATACATTTAATAATAAATTTTAGAAGATGAAATATGGAGTCTATCAAGAGAACTTAATTCGCCATATTGGAGAGCTGCACTAGTCAATATAGAAAAAGAAAACAAAAAACTGAAATGACAGGGCAAATATATTTTTTTGAAAATAATAGCAGGGTTTTGGGTTCTGCATAGGAATCTTTCACTTATTTCGTCTCGTAATGATATAATTTTAAAAAATACCTTAATATATTTATATTTTTATTATTGTTAATATTGGGAAATTTTCAAGTAAAAGTGGATAAAGTATACCTGTAACGCGTTTCGTCATTCAAAACTTCATCGGACTAATTTTGTTATGTCGGTAGGACTACACATGCGCACCGCAAACGGGGGCTGAAAATTTTAGCATTTCTTCTTATCAGCCAATTTAGAGTCTTTTTATTTTTATTACTATCACTTTTGTAAGTAAGCATTCCGCACTATGAATGATATTAGAAGATCTGCTAGGAATGATGAAATAAGTAAATGACAGGACACAAATTTATTGTAGATGACCTTGCAATTAATGTACTCTCTAGACATTGACGTCGTAGTCAATTATTTTCGCCTGTGATCAGAGTAGCATTTTTTATGTCAAAGATGGGGTCTCACTCGTAAACGATGGGTAACCAACGCAGATATTTGAAAAATGTATGTTTTTATTTAAAAACAAACTTTATTTTTATCCAAGTGTAGTAGAATTACTTTTCAATATAAAATCTTATATGACAGATGTAGAAGATATAATGAAGACAACTGAAAATTTACTTAAAGATGGACACCGTTTTTGAGGTGCTGGTAAAGCCTTCTCTAATAAAGGAAGAAGAAAAAAACATCTTGGAAATTATCAGTCAGATCTCCATATTTGCTTAGCGCATGAAAGAAACACATTAAATCTTGTATGGGTATCGAGTAACAATGTTTAGAACATTATTTCAAAGAATATAATGTGTTTCATTTCATCCGATCAGTTTACACTTTGAGAAACTCAGGCCATATTGCACTTTTAAAACTTTCATCCATTATATATATATATATATATATATATATATATATATATATATATATATATATATATATATATATATACATATATATATATAGGTTATATATAGGTTATATATATATGAATATATATATAGGTTATATATATATATAAATATATATATATGTTATGTATATATATATATATATATATATAGGTTATATATATAGGTTATATATATATACGTTATGTATATATATATATAGGTTATATATATATGAATATATATGTATATGTTATGTATATATATATATAGGTTATATATATGTTATATATATATATATATATATATATATATATATATATATATATATATATATATATATATATATATATGAAGAAA